>CM034358.1:14985365-15082698 GCA_019925275.1 Mytilus edulis
CGAGCTCACAACCTCAGAGTTGACGGCTAGGGGGTACACTTTTTAACTTTGACTTGAAAAAAAGGTTACTTTTCTTTTTAAGATCGTTAGTGTCTATGATTTATGTATGATGAATTTACAAAGTGTATTTTTGGGTTTTTTGGAGGGGTTTTTTAAAACGGGGGGGACTATTAGTAAAATTAGTCCCAGGCAGGGATGGGGTAATTGAAAATGTAAGGGGAAATTTTCCATGTAATTGAATGTAATGTGTAATTGAACTTTTTTTAATTACTTGTAATGGTAATTTAATTAATTACAATGAAAAAAGATGAAAAGCCCCAATTTTACTTTTGAATTACATTTCAATTCATGTACTTTTATGGTTTTAAATGATAAGGTTTTATGTTTAATAATATAAATTGTAAAATTATATTTATTTTTCAAAAAAATTGATATCACATACTTTCTGAAAATTTATTCTAAAGTTTTAATATTACTTATTTGATAAAAAATTTTTTTTTTTTCTGAAAAAGGTCTTATGATTTGAAAAAATACTTTATGCTTTTAAGAAAGATTTTTAAAACTAAATAGATTAAAAAAGTAAAAAAATCACCATGTTAAAAAAAAAACAAAAAAATGTGTGAAAAAAATTTATGAGAGTTCATTTAGAATTTTGAGTTTTAAAACATAAAACAGCTGAAAAAACAAACAGAAATTTAAAACCCAGATTAAAATGTCCAGGGGCAATGCCACTTTTACATGTTTTTTTATTTATGAGAAAAAAAATTGCCCAAGATTTAGACATTTTTTAACATTGTTTGTACTACCCAAAATTTTTTTCAATGGGTTTTGACAAGCATACCTTTTAATAATTATTAAGTGATTTTTTTTTTTTTTTTTAATTTCTTTATTATGCTATGTTTTATTTAAAAAAACTTAATTTTTGAGATGTTTAGAATACCCCTTAATGTATTGGCAAGTTAATAGGAACTTTAAATTTTCCCCTTCTATCAAAAAACATCTTTCTGATTATGGAAGTATAATACCTCCATGTTCTAATGAAACGAAAATACCCCTTTTTTTCCTATGGGAAAAAACTTTTGAGAATGGCTGTCAAAGTGTGCAGATCAAGAGATGCAGACCCCAAATGACCCAAAAAATTAAAAAAATTTCTCATGATTATCAAATGCAAACGCTTAAAAAATATGGGTTTTCATGAATATTTTACCTTCATTATACGTACATGTATAATTTTGGTTAACAAATATTTTGATGAAATTTTAATATGTTATTTAATTAAATTTCTCTAGTAAAGTAATTGTTTAATTTTTAATTTTAAATTTCATTTCAAAAACTGTTTTTAAGTTTAAATTTGTGTTTAATTTTACCATTTTTGCAATGTAATGTGTAATTATATAATTACATTCCAATGTAATTGACCCCAAGTCTGGTCCCAGGCGTATGTGAGTGTATATTTGAACTGATGAACTAGCTTTATCATCATAAATCAGATTAGATAAGCCGACATCAGATAGAAGAGCATCATTCTTAAGTAAGAACCAATTGTTCAAAGAGCAATTGAAGGTGCCACAATTTTCTCAATCATTGAGATGAGAAGCTACTACCGATTTACTCAAAGTTACTATTGGCGTCCAAGCACAGTTTCTTCATATATATTCAATAAATGTATGTTTCTATACATACTTTTGATTGAAATAAGGGATATATTTGTCAACTTCCGGTTTTAAAGAGTCACTTGTGGTCGCATATGATAGCTTTATTCACACTGATTCCAAAAATATAGGGTTTCTATAGACTTTTGTCCGTTATACATAAGGTAGCTATGGTGTACTTTCGGTTTATTGAAGGTCACTTCTGGCCTCAAATGATTGGTTTATGTATTCTTTTCATAAAAAAAAAAGGTGCAAAAACGGTTACTTCCTATTTACTCAAGGTCACCTCCGGTAGATATTGTTCAAGATCGTATTCCAAACAACAGTTTGCAAAACCCTGTGGCTTTATAATGTGTAAATCTTAAATTTAATCATTTCATGGACAATAACTCCTATAAGATGTAATTAGATTGTTTCAGACCAAATGTATCATATCTTCATCAATATTAGGCAAACAATTTGCACTAGTTCTTCTTTACATATCTTTAAAAGTGACAGAGGAGAACATAAAACAAGGAAAAGTCTGCATCTTAGAATCTGACCACGACCATTGACCTTTTACCTTGACCCAAATTTCATTATATTGAACCAAATACCCTAAATCAATATACCTAAGGTGTCTATCACTTACAATTCATGCTATACATTAATGTATCACTTATGTCAAATAGATAAGGGGAAATTATTTCTCTCATATGTAGTCTTCGTATCGCTTCGGTCAAAGTGAGACAAAACGTCAATACTTAAGAATTGAATGCTCCTTTTTGTAACTTCATTGGGGTATAAAAGCGTTGACCGAAGTACATTTTGTATGAAGCGCGGAAGCGCTTTATTCTAAAAATGTGCGCACGGTCAACGCTTTTTCAATCCCATGAAGTTACAAAAAGAAGCATTCAATACTTATAATTACATTTTTTAGCTATGATCATGAAAACAAGAATTTTATAATTGTTTTATTTAATTCACCTGTGCACTTTATTGTGGGACCACGCGTTAACGTGAATGAAAAGTTTATTGAGTAATGCATTTGCTTAAGGAATAACACGTGATGTGCAGTTAGCCAATCAGAATAAAGTATCATAATGAAACATACATCTAATGTAATTATAATAAGCTGTTTGGTACAACAACTACTGATAATATGAAATAACAAGCGAAACAAAATTACACGCAAGAACTTGAAGAGCCGGAAGTAGAAAAACTATCATAATCAGAACGAAACCCATAGGTCTTTCCACAGAAAAGTGGAAGATCGATTTATCAGAAGAAAATCAAACTGATGTCTTTCCGCAGCAAATTGGAAAGACCAAATAATAAAATGAAAATCATGATTATCTGATTACAATTTTTAAATGATTAATAAAATCAACCATTTTGGATAATATCTTTTATCATAATTACCCTGTGATATATAAAATGGGTTTCTCGGCAAGCCTCAGCGTGCCTTTCTAGTACAAAACAGGGCCGTTCATATTATTATCACACGTTAAAATACAAGACATTTGTCAATAGACGTGTAATTCGTTATCTTTAACGGAAGTAAACAACGATTAACTTCTGCCTTTAGTTTCGGATTTATATATTAAATAAAGAAGATGTGGAATGATTGCCAATGAGACAACTGTCCACAAGAGACCAAAATGACACAGTTTAAGTATTGTTTTGTTTTCTGTTCCTACCTTATTTACTTTTCTTGTGTCATTATTCCAAAGATAATATTGTTTTATATGGGCTCTCAAATTGCCAATAAGGTTTGGTAAAATCACTGTGTAATTGACGAAAAACTATATACGACTTGCTGTAATTATGAGCGGACGAAAAGCATGTCGACTATTTGACTAAGGGAGCTACCATTTGATTTTTATGGGGGGGCTAGGATGAAATTTGAAAAAAATAGGCAGGACAGGAGTTTAGAGTAAAAAAAAAGGCAGGATGAGACACTTGCAAAAAAAAAAGTCAGGACGACAATTTAGGTAAAAAAAAGTCAGGATAAACTAAAAAAAAAAAGGCAGGACTGAACAGAGTGAAAAATAAAAAGGCAGGACAGAGATTACAGCTAAAAAAAAATTCAGGACAAATTTTTTCATCCTAGCCCCCCCATAAAAATCAAATGGTAGCTCCCTAATCATCTTTCGAACTTTACTAATTATATTTTTTTATAGTCAGCTATAATATCTTAATTTTTCCATTGCATTACCTTTTGTTTAAAATGTATATTTCTACTAATCCGATAATGGACTTCGCATCTGCGTGTCAAAGATAGTTTTATCTAATTAGCTTAACAATGGACAATAATTGCTAAGTACATCATTATGCGAACCAAAAAGGAACGCTTTGATGTGTTTGATAACGATGAATTCAAACATGCGTTATTTGACGATTCGAACAATGTAAACGGAAATAAATTAAGGACATACCGTTTATACAAAACAAACGTTAAAACTGAGCGATACCTTAAGCTACAACTCCCCAAAAATCTGCGTCGAACTGTTACCCTGTTCCGTAGCGGGTCTTTGCCGTTGGCGATCGAGACAGGACGATATGCCCGACCGCGAACACCAGTAGATGAAAGACTATGCCCACTATGTAATAGCAACGAGGTTGAAAGTGAAAAACATTTTTTGTTGTTTTGCCCATTATATGACGATATTAGATTTGAATTGTTTGCTAAAGCTGGAACTTTAATTGATAGCTTCGATACTTTGGATATGGACAGTAAATTTATCGAAATAATGTCTTGTGAAGTTACAAACTTTGTCATATGCAATTTTTAAATCTTTTCAGAGACGAAAATTATTTAGCACATGAGAATTTATCAAGCAAAAATATTTAATGTTTTTCTTTTTATATTTATAACAGTGATTTTAACTCAAATTATTTCGTCATTTGGAAAAACTTTTACTTTTTTTGTAAGTTTATCTGTGATAATTAATATTTTTCTATTGTTATTTCTTATTTTTAAAGCTCAGTATGATGATAAGTTAATCTTTTTAAATCTTTTTTAGATTTTGAGAATTTTTGAACATTTAGACTACAATGACTTGTTACATGAAGTCTTTTAACTTTTTGATTTTAGAAATGTTTGTACATAAGTGTCTCATAAGTCTACATAAGTGGATATTTGGTCTTTTTATTTTGTGTTGTTTATGAAATTGTCTATATATATATATGTCTGATCAAATATGTGACACTATAATAAAATAAATCATTATTATTATTATTATTATTATTATTATTATTATTATTATTATTATTATTATTATTATTATTATTATTATTATTATTATTACATATATTTCTTTATTATTAATGTTTTTATACTTCTTAAAAATAATTTATATTCAGTTTTGAAATGATATTCTAGTCGTTAACACGGGAGTCAATATTTCAAACAAATAATAAATAATAAACACTTGTCATAATTTTGATTGAAAAATGTATATACATGTGTATATCGTCATCGGACGGATAATCTTTCAACTCAGTATACGTCGTGAACAGACGTTCTAGAACCAGGAAGAGGGCTCAATTTTCACATGTCGACGATCGGTTAAACTCGGTAAACTACGTTTCTCCGCTATGTTTATAGGGGTATTTATATATCAACATGTTTCCCCCTAAAAGTATTTGTTAAATTCGTACTTTTCATAAAAATGTGCGGAATTTATTTATTTTCTAAAGAAAGAAATACTTGGCATGAGTAATACAATTGAGAATGGAAATGGGGAATGTGTCAAAGAGACAACAACCCGACCATAGTGCAGACAACAGCGGAAGTAAATTTGTATCATCTGTTCAGTACTACAGTAACAGACAAAATTTTGCATAACATTTCATTGCATATAAGATAAGATAATAACAAATTGTCAATCACCTGAAGTTTACCAATCAAACTGTCTGTTTTTAGGTGTCTTTCAGTTTTTAAAAATAAATTATAGAAAGACCCGAATAAAAAAAGAATGGTGCTTTGAAACACACAAAAATTATGTTTATAACTCAGATATACATATTTACTGCATTGAAATGTGTCAATTTCAAGGGAATATATTTTTTTACCCAATTTTGGTGAGGTTTGCAGAATAGACAATAATGAGGTCATGGACCAACAAAATAGAGACCTATGGGTTAAAAGAAAAATAAGACTCGAGATAAATGTGCCAGAAAATATAGAACGGAAACTAAAGGGGTGTTCAAATATAACGAATTGATGACAATGGGCGATTTCAAAAAAAATAACAACATATGAATGAAGAACTTTCTCCCCCATCCAGTCCCAAAAATATATCATTCATATATATAAATGCAGAACCGGAATAAAAAATGAAAAGAATAGTTTGTTGTCTGATTATTTAGAAGTGAACTCGGGATTTTGAAAAGGCGGCGGGGTCTCAAACTAGACAACATTTAATTTATGAGAAGAACAGGTAAATGGTCAATGGTAACCATCAATGTAGCTTCATAACTGGGACCGGGTTCCCTAAGCCTCCACCTGAACCAAATCCGCCTCTGTCATTATATAGCTCTTTTTTGTTACTTGCTGTTGTGTAGCAAGTATTTGAACTGTGGTTAATATAATATACCATCAAAGGTTAAATAATGGATCATACATTGACTGAATTTCTCTTACAAAAACCAAACTACCTGTACTACTCGACCACCAAGGCCCTTAAAATAAGATGTGGTATGATTGCCACTTAAACAATATTTAGATCAACTATCGTAAGACGTGACCGGTACAGACAAAAATAGAAATAAAAACAAAACACCCCCAACAAAATTAAATTGAACAACTCTCCCAGAAATTGAAGGATACAGCGTAGTCAATTGACTTTTAAAAACAATTATCAAAATTAATAATAAAGAATAAGTGTATACATACTAGACTTACCATTTTATGATCTATACATCGTGAACTATATGAATGACATACGTATAGTAGATCACTGTCAGGGTTTACGGATAATAGAAAGTAAGTATAATGAATAAGTATATAGGTGCTAAACAAATGACAAGAACTATTACTCTGTTAACAGTTAGGATCGGTAATTATTAAATATTGTCATTTTATTTATCACACCAGATTACACTCTGGTTTAATTACACACACAAAATTTGAGATTATTTATTTTTTATTAATCATAAATTAGCTAATTATGAAAGGTATAGGAGTATGGTTATAAGAGCTTGCTGCCTATTTTATCGAAAGACGTTATTTCTTATAAAACTACAATTACATATATAGATTCAAAGATTCAATAGTTTATTAAAATCTCACCACATACATACAAGTATAAACACAATATTATATCAAGTACACAATATAAAATTTAGAATGTATGTGCCATTCTTAAAAGAACTATGAGAGACTTTTATATACAATTATAAAAAAAAACCCAACAGAATTAAAACATAGTTTTGTTATTTATACAAAACATAAAAGTGCAATATCACCATACACATCCAAGGATAAAACATGATACATGTACATAATAAAAATAACTGATTTTATTTCGTCGTAATAAAATATTATGGCAGGTTTTGGCAACAGAACTACAAACATTTTCATTTTGGAACAAAAACATAAATTATTCATTATCTGACAAAGTTAAAAACATATCATTTTGTTAAATTATATCAATAAATAAAGACTGCCTTATATCTTCATACTATAATGGACATGTTAACAATTATAATACATGTTTTCATCTTCTATATCATCACAATTGAAACATAATCTTTAACTAGTATATAAATCTAATCTTTTGTAACGACCAGTTTCAATTTTTAAAGGTGATACTCCAAATCTAAATTTCGCATATGCACTGCGATATTGAATAGGTATATTTTACAACAAATATTGTTCAGTAGAGTATGAAAATTTAAACAGTTTATAAGTTCTCAACTTATTTCCTTGACCATATGAATCAAGCCTTGTATACTCCATTCAGTTTTATAATTATCAAAAATATTAACTTCTAACTGATGAATTATATTTATATCCAGTTATATAATCATCTACATTACAAAATCTGTCCATATTGTAAAGTTTCAACATTTCTATCACTTTATAACTCGTATTTTTAATTTTATAACTACTTTTTCTAGTTGACCATATAAATACTTTATAATTTATCATGTCTTTATCCATTTTTGTACATCTTGTCCAGTGTCTAAAAATGTTAGACCACTGTTTAACATATGGCGGCTTCCAACCCACGTCACCTGAAACAACATCATTGGGGGTATACTTTCCAACTCCCAAATAAAATCTCATGGCTCGGTTCTGAACTGCTGAGATGCAGGAGAACTCACTTGTACCCCAAATAGCTGAGCCGTAATTGATGACTGGCCAAACTAAAGTGTCAAACAATTTGGTGAAAATATTGTGTTGGAAGCCACCATGTGCTTTACATTTTACTATAGAAGGCCTAATGCCCGACTTGATGACTTTGCACTGCCTTTGTCATAACTTTATAATCTAAAAATTCATTTAATACTAATCCCAGAGGTGGGACGACACGCAAGGTGTCGTGTGCATAAAAATTTATAACACGTGACCGGAAATCGGCTTTGTACTAATCCTAAATATTGATAGCTAGAAACATAGCTACCATATGGAATAAAGTCTGAACATTTAACTTTAAGGTACCATTAATTATTAAATAATTGTGTGAACAATACATAAATACCAAAAAAACAAATAGCTTGGAAGACTGATTATTACATTACATAAATAATAGTGTTTTGAACTTCCTTAATTTGTCTTTGAAACAATCTTATTTCCACAGAAACGCATATTTTTTGCGAAAATAACACAATTCGGAGACCGTTATCGATCCGTGTCTTATACGATCTAGCGCATGCTCAGTCGACGCACTGCCCGTGATGTTAAAATTCTTTGTTTCAACATTTGCCCAATCAGTGTACCGCAATTTTGCGGGCATCTTATAGTATCATAGATATAAGAAGATGTGGTACGAGTGCCAATGAGATAACTCTCCATCCAAGACACAACTTGTAAAACTAAACCAGTATTTGTCAAATGAACGGTCCTTAACACGGTTCACAACGAACAGCAAGCAAGCTATAATTAAACTCATCATAGATACAGGGACATAAACATGACTAGTGTAAACCATTCAAAAAGGAAAACCAATGGTCTTATCTAAATATAAAGACAAGAAACATGTATGAACCACATCAACAAACGACAACGATGTTTAACGCCCCCATTCCGTATTGACTTCGCGAGACCTCGTGTTTAACGCCCCCATTCCGTATTGACTTTGAATTCGCGAGACCTCGTGTTTAACGCCCCCATTCCGTATTGACTTCGCGAGACCTCGTGTTTAACGCCCCCATTCCGTATTGACTTTGCAAGACCTCGTGTTTAACGCCCCCATTCCGTATTGACATTGCGTCAATGATCATCATAATGTCCTTAGTAGATGGATCGATTTTTGGGGATACCATATGAGATTTCCGCAAACTCAAAAAGCGCTTCGTCCCTCCGAGTCACTTGAATACCAATTTTCTTATGAGTAAATTTTAAATCCAACAGTATGACATTACTGTCTTTAGGTTTTAACATTTGCGTGCGGTGATACTTATAAATAAAGTCTAAATCAAAGGCAATAAAATGACTGTTCATGTTATTACATGTGCGTTCGGTGATTCTTATAGGTAAATTCTAAATCAAACGCAAAAAAAAATACTGTCTTTATGTTTTTCATGCGAGTGCGGTAATACTTATAAGTAAATTCTAGACCAAACGCAATAAAAATGACTGTTTAGGTTTTTACATGTGCGTGTGTTGGTTCTTATAGGTAAATTCTAAATCAGACGCAATAAAATGACTGTTTAGGTTTTTACATGTGCGTGCGGTGATATTTATAAGTAAATTCTACATCAAACGCAATGCAATGACTGTTTAGGTTTTTACATGTGCGTGCGGTGATTTTTATAAGTAAATTCTAAATCAAACGCAATAACATGACTGTTTAGTTTTTATATATGCGTTCGGTGATACTTATAAGTAAATTCTTAATCAAACGCAAACAAAATACTGTTTAGGTTGTTACTTGTGCGTGTGGTGATACTTATAAGAAAATTCTAAATCCAACGCAATAAAAATACTGTTAATATAAAAAAAAGAAGATGTGGTCATTATGATTGCCAATGAGACAACTGTCCACAAGAGACCAAAATGACACAGACATTAACAACTTTAGGTCACCGTATGGTCTTCAACAATGAGCAAAGCCCATACCGCATAGTCAGCTATAAAAGGCCCCGATAAGACAATGTAAAACAATTCAAACGAGAAAACAAACGGCCTTATTTATATAAAAAAAATGAACGAAAAACAAATATGTAACACATAAACAAACGACAACCACTGAATTACAGGCTGTTGACTTGGGACAGGCACATACTTAAATAATGTGGCGGAGTTAAATATGTTAGTTTTACATGTAAGTTCGGTCATTATGATAAGTAAATTCTAAATCAAACGCAATAAAATGACTTTAGGTTTTTACTTGTACGTGCGGTGATACTTATAAGTAAATTCTTAATCAAACGCAATACAATGACTGTTTAAGTTTTTACATGTGCGTGCAAGTGAAACTTATAAGTAAAATCTAAATCAAACGCAAAAAATGACTTTTTAGGTTTTTACATTTGCGTTTGGTGATTTTGTGACATTACCAAATACAATATAATGATTATCTTACTCGTTCCGTGAAATATCTCCCACTGGATATTTTCAAAAACATACACAAAATGCCTACCTGGTGTGAATCCTTAAACTGCCAAGTTTGATCTTCCAGTAATATGATCATGAGAGTTTAAAATCAGATTGGTATTTATCATTTATAAACTACATCGCATGTTTATATGGAATTATCGGGGTAATGCTATAAGTTATTATTATTTATGATCGTCATTATTCACTTACAAGACAGACATTAGCTTGAGAGATTCATTTATCATCAATAATCACTTTACCCGTTATAATTTTCGAATAATTTAAGGCACTGGCTACGGTTACATGGAAATGTAACAATAATAAAAATATTATTGTTACATTGGAGACTAAATGCCGGAATGCATGGTTGGGTAAGGACCTGACTAATTACGAATGTAACAATAACTATTGAGGCTACGGTTACATAGCGTTATTGTTACATGAAAAACAGCAATGTCACTACGATGAGACTTGTAATAGGTACTAAATAATAAAAGTTGAAGACATTTATTTTATATTTACAATACATACAATTATTACATACAATTTCTTTATTTTTTTTTAATTTACAATGACAGTTTCTACATATCCCGTAAGTGAATTTTGGAGTATGTTTAAGTCGACACATTTTTGACGAAACCACTCCAAGCAGCCATCACCATGATCACACACCAGTGGTGCCGCTTTGTGAACGTAGTATAATTCCATTCTGCGATATTCCTTTTAGAAGATAAGGCAAATATTTAATGTTTGCCATGGTTCTGGTGAGAAATACTTTTTTACTCTAGCAATGTTGATATTCTTATCCAATATTTTGGTTGGAAGCATGTGATGTAGTTTCATGTCGTCTTTCAATATGATCGCATTGCTGTCCATTACGGATTTTAGGTTTACCTCAGATTTTAGTATCCAACTTAGCAGTTAGTAAACTGTAATTTGCTTTGGATGTATCAATTTTTTTTAGAGCTGCGTTCTTATCTATAGCTGTATGCAATTTGTGTCTTGATATTGTTTCAGTTTCGTTTCAAACGCATCCCAAGTTTTAATTTTTTCATCCAAGACAAAATTGGTAATAGGAATCTCTTCATCCATTGTTCAAAGTAACCCTAACCCTAACCATGATGACAGTAATAAGAGTAGGTGTGCAGTTAAACTATTTAAAAACCATTTGTTGAATGATGATATGTATTATTTATCATTATTACAAGTACTATTTAGTACATGTGAAAGAATTAAGCAACACAACTATAGAAGATTTAAATTTAATAAATCTAGCATGCATACATTGCTGTTTTTCATGTAACAATAACACAATGTAACCGTAGCCTCAATAATTATTGTTACATTCGTAATAAATCGGTTCCTTACCCAACTTTGCATTCCGGCAATTAGTCTCCAATGTAACAATAATATTTTTATTATTGTTACATTTCCATGTAACCGTAGCCAGTGCCATAATTTAAACCTATAAATTAAAGATATTTCCGACGGACTTTGACTTCAGATAGTAGTCATTAGTGTTGTGTATATGGGGTCTATGTCCGTTCATACTACGTCATGTGACTTCGTGTTTCCGGTTTGCCTCGTTTTGTTTATCAAAGAGAGAAAGACATTAGAGCAATATATTAACACTTGGTATATATATGTATATGTATGATAATTAGGTCTTTCCACTTTTCTTTGGAAAGACCTATATTGTTTTTCTTCTGATTTTTTTTTTCTTCCGACTAATTTTGTTCTTGCGATAAATACTGTTTCGCAATATGTCGCTTAGATATTTGGTATATGATATCGAACAGTTTATGCGCTTTTGAAATTTACCCTGTGTAACCAAATACTTTTCTTTGTAGGAGTTACATGTATCTATAACCAGTATATTTTAGATGCAAGAATGTTAAAATGTGGAATTCAAAGATTTGTTATAATTCAGTATTAGTTAAGATATTTAGCACTAGCTTAAGAAATAATTTACTTGCTAAATAGTTAATATAAATCTTCACAATTTTAGATAAGTGTAAAGCAAATTATTATGTAATCCCCTGAGGGCTAAATGACAATAGAGAATTAAGGATTAGAAAAGTGTGTCTGAAAATATTAAGGATACATTAAAAGAAGAACAACTACTTCACCCTGCCACCAGTGCTCTTATGAGCTATGCCCTCGTTTTGGTATTTCTATGGAAATGCATAGCTTGTTAATAGATATCGGAAGATGTGGTATGAGTGGCAATGATACAACACACCATCCAAGTCACAATTTATAAAAGTAAACCATAAACCATTAAAGGTCACGGTCCGGTCTTTAACACGGAGCCTAGGCTCAAAAGTTCATTTGTTAGTTAGTTGATAAAAATTACACAAAGGCGCTTCTGAACCGTATATTGTCCCTAAAGATAACACAAATTCGTAAATGAATGGCTATTACAAAATCAATCGTTTCTGTAGCAACATTCGCCCCATTACATTTTGGATTGGCAGTGCAGATACAACATGCATATGCATATGGGAATATGGGTCACTAACATTGATCGAAACTTTGTTCTCACATTTCTTTTGTGTTTCCTATGCAAAGGTAAGACTATATCTGACGAGTTTGACCGAATCATGACGGTATTTACGCCCCAGATAGCATTTGTACTCAAAAACTGTGTTTGCTTTGAACAAACTCTGTCCTACGCCGAACTTGTTCTTATAAAAAAGGGAAGTGTCTTGTAATGCTAATACGCGTACTGAATCCGCATATGATGACTAAGAGATTGATTCATGTCCCTATTTTATGAATACTTGAGCTATTGTGTGTCACTTTTAAAAGTTATATAAGGACCATGACTGATTTTGAATTACAACATTAGAAAATTGGCATTGCATTGTATAATTTTTCATCCTTCCCTTAAAAAATTAATGAGTTAACTTTTTTACCAGGATTATCCCACTAAAAAAATGTTCATGCATCAAACTGACTTTGTTTACACTCATTTTTTTTAAACCTCGCATTCGCCTCGTGTGACTATAGTATATTTTGTGTTATAACTGCCCTGTCTAGACTTTGCAAATACACAATATGTGTTTATCTATAACTAGATACTAATTTTCACAAAATACACAACCTTTAAGATGCAAAATTAAAAACACTGTTTCAGCGCTTGAATTTTGTTTATTTCAAAGATAGAAAAAATATTGAAATAATTTGATAAACTGGTGTTTTATACTTTAGAAAATAATTCTGTAATATACTATAGTGAAATACTATACACAATATGACAGTTTATGGGTGTGAAAAGGTCAAGGCCACTTCTTCTTTTGCTATGTCTTAAATGGAAAAAAATCAGAAGGTTCCAAATCAACGCCATTTTTTAATGGCAGCTTTTCATATAAGTAGTCAAATTTGTCGTTTTAACATCGTTTATACCATATGCTTATGATTGAATCGTTTTTGTAGCATTCTATTGAATAAATATCAGAATATTTCTCCTTTTTGTCCTTGTGGTTGAAATGTTGATATTTTTAGGTCTGACCTTTGACCTCAATTTCACAAAATTGTGACCACTCTGGATTTTTACGACCCAACTTTTCTTATTATACACGTTTTCCTCTTTCCATCGATATATAATTTAGGTGTGTGTTCTTCCGGACCATTAAAGTTTTAAAAAATGAACTCTGGTTGCAGTACTATAATAAGAGTATAAAATTGTATAAAATACCTTAACAGAAAAGTAATCCTCTCGGCCGCCTCATCACTAGTAGGTTCCCGTAAAATCCATCTTGAAGAACTATGCAATTATTTACTTACCTGTTCACACGAAGTCTATTACTAAAATCAAACAGAAAAAAGTCCAAGGTGAAAAGATTAATATTACCCATGACTCGCTATGTCACTTTGAAGTACGGAGCTTAATAACATACTAAATTAATATCAGGTTTTTTTTAAATTTGCAGTGCATTAGAGTTCATTCACTCCTTTGCCATAAAGCTATGTTCAAACTCAGTCTGAAACCTTTTGTTCGATTGTAGCTGTAATAATTTGTATAAAAACAAGTCAATCTTCTGATTATTATAGATAATGATTATTAAAACGTGTCACGTTTCTGAGGATAAATTCTAGAATAACTAAATCAACAGGAAAATGAAACAAACGAATCTCCACTATCAAACTATCCTTAATCACGATTTGAATTCTATAGAAACATCGTTTTGAGGTTAAATATTGTCTTAAAAATAGACTGAAAATGGCCCCGGCGCCATATAACATTTTATTTTCTGAGTAAAAAAATATTCTCAGAATGGATTATATTACTCAGCTAAGAATGACAACTTTTTTCTCTGCAATAAAAAGAATATTCTCAACATTGAGATTGAAGCGGAGATTTTTTTTCTCAGTGATGTAAGTCGTAAAATAGGTGTTGAAAACTTTAAAAGGTATACCAAACTTCGCAAAAAACAGGTTTTACATTGTACCTCTTTTGCAATATTGTAAAACATTTATTAACAACACCGTATGGACAAAGGGTCTGAATTGTATATATCAAGTTTCTTTTTTATAAACCATAAAATATCCGACTAATTTTACAAGACGTGTTTCACTTTCCGGAGCATCAGAGCTACAATCACATTATATAGATCTTTTTGTTTAAATTATGATGGTGTGGGTTAATTAGAGGGAGTCTTCATGTATCCATTCCTTTTTTTATACCTTTTTCAAGATTAGTTTTCTCTTTTTTATTATTAAGAAGCGAGTTCTACTCCTTTTACATTATTGTTTTGCCTGATATTACCTTGTCTGCTAACCCGACCCAGACGTGATTTCGTGTACATATCGGAATATTTTTTTTCGTCTTGAATATGCAGGAAATATTTGCCACTGGACGTTAAGCAACTTACAATCAATCAATCAATCATCTGTTGCGCTCGATTGTTGTGTTAGTACGACTAAATAAATATATGCCCTGTTTAATACACCTTAGTGTAAAACGTCATGAGTTTTGAGAAATATTTTTATTAAGAAACTTATAATGTTTTGCTGAACCAAGGCTTCAATTTCTGTATTACAGATGGTTTGTACCGTTGTCATTATAAGATTAAAATACAACTAGATTCATGTGTGGTTGGTTGTCAATCTAATATCAATAAAGCACATCGACACATACATCAGAAATATGTTAAAATTGTGAACTAGTTTGTCAATCATTGACTTATATTTAGGTATAAAAATAAGGCAACCTGACATTCCTGCATATTTTATTCACTAAACATATAAATTAAATAACTCTTGATATTTTTTTATGCAAACAACTAAATTAGATTCAAACAATTTAGATACGTTTTTTTTCTAATAGACTTCTCACCGAATTACCTTGTAGACCTTTACGCAGTTTTTATCTTTGAACGGAAGTCTATAATAGCATTGTGTAAGCATCAGCTTATCTCCTTTTGGACTAATTGCTAGTTTCCATGGCCACTGAACGCCTTGCTGAAGAACGACGCCCTCGAGATGACCTTCTCTATTGAGCTGGATGACCTTCTGCTGGTCCCACGAAACGATGAGTACGTTCTGTCCGAGAAAAGCGACACCTCGTGGCAGACGAAGTTCCTCGTGAGTGTAACTCCATACTTTCTGACCATTTTTCGTAAGACAGACAACCGGACGGTTCGGATATCCGTTTCTAGTTACCACAATTCTTTCACCATTCGGATCGACAGCAATGTACATCAGGTTATCTGCGTCCATTGGTGTTGTAGATACTCGGAGCCATGAATGGTTGTCACGGGCAAACACGTGAATGGTACGACCGGAACAACAAGCTAGAGTTCCGTTATTATAGCCTACAGAATGACACTTGTCACCGACCGTAAGGACTTCACCTGGTACTATTTTGTTGTTCTCAATTTTTTCATGCTTCAGACGCATCGTGTCTGGTAAACAGACGATCACTTCGCTGTCACCAACTGCGCACACATCGCCTGGTGATGTGGCAAACTTTATCAACCCAATATATGCAAATTTTGGATCGAACAGTTTAAGAGAACTGTGATACGAATCGGACAAAACCACGTGACCTGATTTCAAAATGGCTGCGCCTTCTAATGAACATTCCTTTTGATCAGGTACAGAAGCGATAAAGTCGCTCTTGAACTTAGCCGAAATTGTTTTTCCATCTACAGATGAGAGTTCCATTGCTTTTGACTGCGTCAGGTCACTAGCTGGTTTCTCGGAAATTCGCGAAGAGACATCAGAAATGACCGACTTTGTTTCATTTTCTTGTTTAGAATATTCCCTAGGTCCCCGAGAACGGATTTGACGTGGAACATTTGGTTTCCTGAAAGACGGCATGTCTGTAGTACTCCGGACCGAGCGTGGTGTAGGGGCCGCAGTGGAAACACCAGAATATGGTCGTGCTTTGCTCGTCCCCTGTCTGGTAAGTGTAGGACGTTGTGTTTCAATTGGAGCGGCTTTCGCATAAACCTGAGCTAAGCGACTTGGAAAACTTTCTGTATTCAAACTACCAATATGTTTTCCTTGCACCACAGCTTGTTCGAGCGGTCGATTAGGGAGGAATGTGAGCTTCACGTTCTTAAGCGTTTGAACGTGTCTTACTAATTTTGTTTGTCTCTCGTCAAACATTTGCACTTGATCTTTAAATCGAATAATGAAACCAGCTGGTGTGTCCTTATCAATCGATTGTTGAATGGTTTTTAGGGAAGACGTTGCATCGACTAGTATTCCATTACAAATGTCAAGGTCAGATTTTAACGCATGCATTTCTTTCATCTTCCGCTGCGTCATTTCCTGTATAACTTTACTCTCCATTGATTCAAGATAATCAATCATACGTTTTTTAATCTGGGTCAATTGATTTTTTATTTCAGTTTCAGACTTATCAAGAGTACTCAATTGTTCCTTTCTATCACTTAAAATTTTCTCGGTCATTGTAATTTGTTCTGAAAGGAAGTTAATAAATTTTCCGCCATCTGCTTTTCGTCGCGCAGCCGCTACAGGAATTGTGACAACGTCAGTGCATGGCTTGTGTGTTAATGTAGCACACAAAGAGCAAAGTAGCATTTCATGATCCTCACAGTAAAATTCAACTTCTTTCTCGGCGTGAAATGCACATTTCATTGCAATTTCTTCACCTGAATTTTCAAATGCTTTGAGAATACTAGATAGCGCTTCGTTTGTTTGAAGTTCACTCGCCCACGCCTCGGGTGTACTACCTGACAGCTGTCCGAGTGGCATAACATTATTGCAGTCTGGGCAGAGGAATCCTGCAGGACTTTTCTGGCCCTTTGTCGTATGTTCCATGTATTGTTGAATGCATTTTTTACAAAACGAGTGCATACAGTTCAAAGTTTTAGGTTCGACCAATATCTGTTTACAAAGATGACATATCAATTGTTCTTTCGCTGCTTTCAAAACAGCAGCCATTTTGAAATATATCAAGTTCTGAAATAAAAACAAAATTGAACATTTAATTTGATACAATAAGTGAATTCTCTTTTATACAAAATTAGTTGAAATATTCATTATCAACTCAATAGACAGTATATTTTTAAATCTGCATATATTATTTTTAAGTGTGAAATTAGAAATGTGAAGGAACAAAATAAATTTTATCTTATATGTATATTTTTACTAACCTGCAGAGGCTATTTCAAGAAAGAGCAAAAAGAGATACAAAACTTAGCATATAGTGACTTGTGAACCGACGAATAAGAATATGTGTGTTCTCCTGTTAAAATCAAGTCTGAGTTTACTAATCGTTTGTAATTAAAAAATTGTATTTTATAACAATTGTTTTTAAATTTTACGTTAAGTTTATAAAACAATTCAATTCAATTCAATTCAAATCTTTATTGCCATAAAACTACATATTTCTACTATGTGACACAACATAACAAAATAAAAATTAAAAATAACAACACAATAAAAGTAAATATTTTAAGAGTCCCTTGTCCTCCGTCCAATAGACTGTTTTAAAAAGGATCCTAGCTTATTTACCTGAAAGTGTGAAGTTGGGTTGAGTATATATGTTATTTTATCTATGTCATTTAAATTTATAAAGTGGATATTCTCATTTATCAAAAAATCAAAATAAACTTTTCTATTATTATGGTTTCTATCACAATATAAAAAGAAATGAATTTCATCTTCAATTTGTTTACAGTTTTTGAATAATCTTTCTTCTCTTGGTATTTTAAGGTATCTTCCCTTTTCTATTAATAAATTATGGTAACTTATAATCTAAATTTTGTTATCAGTTTTCTTAATTCAAGTTTTGAGCAAGTTAAATATTTTTCTTATGTATTATTTATTTTTTTACATGTTTATAAATAGTGAGTTTGCTGTTATCCTTTATATCTAATAGTTTATCATTTACTAGTTTTTCATACAAATGCTTCAATTTTAATTTTATTTGATTTATCGTTGGTGAGGAATATGTTTTCAAAGTGTCCAAATCCATACCAGTTTCTTCTACTATATGTTTTACATATGAGAACCAAGAATAAATTCCTGCCGAGTCTAAGTTTTGAGACAAAATAAAGGATTCTTTTAAGAGAGGATTAATTTTATCAGAATTTAATCTAATAAGATACAATATAGATTGAAACTTAATATTAAGTTCCAGAGGAAGTCTCCCCAGATCAGAAAATTTTCCTAATACCAAGTGTATATTTACAAAACTGTAGGTGTAACTTTTCCTATAGGTGTTTTATCAATGAAATAAAAGGGGTCCAATTGTTTTCCAGAGTTATTTGCTCTTCTTTTTTTTGCTCTGAAATATGTTATATAGGAGTTTTTAAAATGTAACTATAACAGTTTATTTGTTTTTCCTCACCAGTATTAAATGTCAAATCAACAACAAAATAAACTTGTATATTAAATTTAAAACATGGAATCCCCACTCTTTACTATTGTGTATCAGAATATGTCTTAAATTTTATAATAAAGAAACTTTAATTAGCATGGGTCTTAAACCGAAGAAAGAAAAGGCGAAAGGAGAGCCCATTACCCGAACGCAAGTGAAAAAAGCGTAGGACAAATCATAAGAAAATAGTCCTTTATAAAAAAAATAATGCAGATAAGATTATATAACGACGAAATTAGTTCAATAAACAAATAAAAAGTATAATACGAACCTCACAAATGCCGTTGCACAAAATCTTCGAACTTTAAAGTCAATTTTTTATTTGGTAAAATGTATTAAAAGTTATAAACTTGTTTAAACCCACATTCTTTAAAACAAATCAATAGTTGTTTATTTGAATTAAATCAATGCACCAATAAATTTTAAACAATAAACAAAAATGACAAGCTCTTACAACTTGAAATAAGATATCGGAGAAATGTTGTCACAAGCGAATACACAAAAGTGTATCCAGCGAAAACATAAATATATGGGCGATTCATTACTTAAGCTTTTTTAATACAAAGAATATGCAAAAAGAAATATAGAAAGGGGTGGTGGAGAGGGGGGAAGCGAATCATTAATATTTTGTGGATTATTTATTTATATTTATTTTATAAATGTTAACATATCATAAAAAAATATATTGTTTTGTTATTTAAAAAGTAATACAATTATATCAACCGTTTGGTTTTATGTGGAATTTACAGCGATTGCAGATTATAGACTATTTCAAGCTTGCTTTGTTCATTGAATGTTATTTGTCTTTACTTATATTTATACCGTCTTGGTTCTACAGCCGAATCCAAACGGAGGCTTATCCCTACAGTTTGGTTTCAATCACATCTTTCTCCCTTAAAATCCAAATATTTCTTAACCCAAGTGTTTGTATTTGTATCCATCTGATGAGTTGTCTTTTTCGACTGATTTTGTAAAGTTCATTCTTATGTGGTACTGTCACATCACTGTCCTAGGTTATGGTGAGGGTTGGGATCTCGCTAACTTGTTTAACCCCACTACATTATGTATGTATGTGCCTGTCCCAGGTCAGGAATCTGTAATTTAGTGGTTGTCGATTGTTTGTGTTACATATATTTTTTTCGTGATTTTTTTGTACATAAATTAGGCTGTCTGTTTTCTCGTTTGAATTGTTTAAAATTGTCATTTAGGGGCCTTTTATAGCTGACTATGCGGTATGGGCTATGCTCGTTGTTAAAGGCCGTACGGTAACCTATAGCTGTTAATTTGTGTGTCGTTTGGTCTCTTGTGGACAGTTGTCTCATTGGCAATCATACCACATCTTCTTTTTTGTATCACATATCTGACCTGTGTTAGATAGTAGCTACTCGTATATATATATATATATATATATATATATATATATATATATAAAGTGCCTATTCTAAGGCCTGGTATTTCTTAATCATAAGAAATCCGATAGACAAGGTATAATTTGCAGTTGTCACTACACACAGGCAGACAATATATATATATACATCTGTTGTAGGGTTGTCACTGACTCAGACGTACTTATGAATATAATTATTTTCTGTGACTGTATCTTACATTAATTTGTAGGATCCTTTACTATAGATAATTTAGCTGATCTGTAACAATAACATCTTCATGCCTTATATATCATGTACTGTAGTACGCCGCTAGATTAAAACTGACGTGGAAAGGTAACACATGCCCACCGAAAGCTCTTTTTTAAGAGCCCAGGTGGTCGTGTGGTCTAGCGGGACGGCTGCAGTGCAGGCGATTTGGTGTCACGATATCACAGTAGCATGGGTTCGAATCCCGGCGAGGGAAGAACCAAAAATTTGCGAAAGCAAATTTACAGATCTAACATTGTTGGGTTGATGTTTAGACGAGTTGTATATACATTATGTACACAGCCATGTATCACCATCATTGATGGCGATCCGATGGATACATCTGTTGTAGGGTTGTCACTGACTCAGACGTACTTATGAATATAATTATTTTCTGTGACTGTATCTTACATTAATTTGTAGGATCCTTTACTATAGATAATTTAGCTGATCTGTAACAATAACATCTTCATGCCTTATATATCATGTACTGTAGTACGCCGCTAGATTAAAACTGACGTGGAAAGGTAACACATGCCCACCGAAAGCTCTTTTTTAAGAGCCCAGGTGGTCGTGTGGTCTAGCGGGACGGCTGCAGTGCAGGCGATTTGGTGTCACGATATCACAGTAGCATGGGTTCGAATCCCGGCGAGGGAAGAACCAAAAATTTGCGAAAGCAAATTTACAGATCTAACATTGTTGGGTTGATGTTTAGACGAGTTGTATATACATTATGTACACAGCCATGTATCACCATCATTGATGGCGATCCGATGGATACATCTGTTGTAGGGTTGTCACTGACTCAGACGTACTTATGAATATAATTATTTTCTGTGACTGTATCTTACATTAATTTGTAGGATCCTTTACTATAGATAATTTAGCTGATCTGTAACAATAACATCTTCATGCCTTATATATCATGTACTGTAGTACGCCGCTAGATTAAAACTGACGTGGAAAGGTAACACATGCCCACCGAAAGCTCTTTTTTAAGAGCCAGGTGGTCGTGTGGTCTAGCGGGACGGCTGCAGTGCAGGCGATTTGGTGTCACGATATCACAGTAGCATGGGTTCGAATCCCGGCGAGGGAAGAACCAAAAATTTGCGAAAGCAAATTTACAGATCTAACATTGTTGGGTTGATGTTTAGACGAGTTGTATATACATTATGTACACAGCCATGTATCACCATCATTGATGGCGATCCGATGGATACATCTGTTGTAGGGTTGTCACTGACTCAGACGTACTTATGAATATAATTATTTTCTGTGACTGTATCTTACATTAATTTGTAGGATCCTTTACTATAGATAATTTAGCTGATCTGTAACAATAACATCTTCATGCCTTATATATCATGTACTGTAGTACGCCGCTAGATTAAAACTGACGTGGAAAGGTAACACATGCCCACCGAAAGCTCTTTTTTAAGAGCCCAGGTGGTCGTGTGGTCTAGCGGGACGGCTGCAGTGCAGGCGATTTGGTGTCACGATATCACAGTAGCATGGGTTCGAATCCCGGCGAGGGAAGAACCAAAAATTTGCGAAAGCAAATTTACAGATCTAACATTGTTGGGTTGATGTTTAGACGAGTTGTATATACATTATGTACACAGCCATGTATCACCATCATTGATGGCGATCCGATGGATACATCTGTTGTAGGGTTGTCACTGACTCAGACGTACTTATGAATATAATTATTTTCTGTGACTGTATCTTACATTAATTTGTAGGATCCTTTACTATAGATAATTTAGCTGATCTGTAACAATAACATCTTCATGCCTTATATATCATGTACTGTAGTACGCCGCTAGATTAAAACTGACGTGGAAAGGTAACACATGCCCACCGAAAGCTCTTTTTTAAGAGCCCAGGTGGTCGTGTGGTCTAGCGGGACGGCTGCAGTGCAGGCGATTTGGTGTCACGATATCACAGTAGCATGGGTTCGAATCCCGGCGAGGGAAGAACCAAAAATTTGCGAAAGCAAATTTACAGATCTAACATTGTTGGGTTGATGTTTAGACGAGTTGTATATACATTATGTACACAGCCATGTATCACCATCATTGATGGCGATCCGATGGATACATCTGTTGTAGGGTTGTCACTGACTCAGACGTACTTATGAATATAATTATTTTCTGTGACTGTATCTTACATTAATTTGTAGGATCCTTTACTATAGATAATTTAGCTGATCTGTAACAATAACATCTTCATGCCTTATATATCATGTACTGTAGTACGCCGCTAGATTAAAACTGACGTGGAAAGGTAACACATGCCCACCGAAAGCTCTTTTTTAAGAGCCCAGGTGGTCGTGTGGTCTAGCGGGACGGCTGCAGTGCAGGCGATTTGGTGTCACGATATCACAGTAGCATGGGTTCGAATCCCGGCGAGGGAAGAACCAAAAATTTGCGAAAGCAAATTTACAGATCTAACATTGTTGGGTTGATGTTTAGACGAGTTGTATATACATTATGTACACAGCCATGTATCACCATCATTGATGGCGATCCGATGGATACATCTGTTGTAGGGTTGTCACTGACTCAGACGTACTTATGAATATAATTATTTTCTGTGACTGTATCTTACATTAATTTGTAGGATCCTTTACTATAGATAATTTAGCTGATCTGTAACAATAACATCTTCATGCCTTATATATCATGTACTGTAGTACGCCGCTAGATTAAAACTGACGTGGAAAGGTAACACATGCCCACCGAAAGCTCTTTTTTAAGAGCCCAGGTGGTCGTGTGGTCTAGCGGGACGGCTGCAGTGCAGGCGATTTGGTGTCACGATATCACAGTAGCATGGGTTCGAATCCCGGCGAGGGAAGAACCAAAAATTTGCGAAAGCAAATTTACAGATCTAACATTGTTGGGTTGATGTTTAGACGAGTTGTATATACATTATGTACACAGCCATGTATCACCATCATTGATGGCGATCCGATGGATACATCTGTTGTAGGGTTGTCACTGACTCAGACGTACTTATGAATATAATTATTTTCTGTGACTGTATCTTACATTAATTTGTAGGATCCTTTACTATAGATAATTTAGCTGATCTGTAACAATAACATCTTCATGCCTTATATATCATGTACTGTAGTACGCCGCTAGATTAAAACTGACGTGGAAAGGTAACACATGCCCACCGAAAGCTCTTTTTTAAGAGCCCAGGTGGTCGTGTGGTCTAGCGGGACGGCTGCAGTGCAGGCGATTTGGTGTCACGATATCACAGTAGCATGGGTTCGAATCCCGGCGAGGGAAGAACCAAAAATTTGCGAAAGCAAATTTACAGATCTAACATTGTTGGGTTGATGTTTAGACGAGTTGTATATACATTATGTACACAGCCATGTATCACCATCATTGATGGCGATCCGATGGATACATCTGTTGTAGGGTTGTCACTGACTCAGACGTACTTATGAATATAATTATTTTCTGTGACTGTATCTTACATTAATTTGTAGGATCCTTTACTATAGATAATTTAGCTGATCTGTAACAATAACATCTTCATGCCTTATATATCATGTACTGTAGTACGCCGCTAGATTAAAACTGACGTGGAAAGGTAACACATGCCCACCGAAAGCTCTTTTTAAGAGCCCAGGTGGTCGTGTGGTCTAGCGGGACGGCTGCAGTGCAGGCGATTTGGTGTCACGATATCACAGTAGCATGGGTTCGAATCCCGGCGAGGGAAGAACCAAAAATTTGCGAAAGCACATTTACAGATCTAACATTGTTGGGTTGATGTTTAGACGAGTTGTATATACATTATGTACACAGCCATGTATCACCATCATTGATGGCGATCCGATGGATACATCTGTTGTAGGGTTGTCACTGACTCAGACGTACTTATGAATATAATTATTTTCTGTGACTGTATCTTACATTAATTTGTAGGATCCTTTACTATAGATAATTTAGCTGATCTGTAACAATAACATCTTCATGCCTTATATATCATGTACTGTAGTACGCCGCTAGATTAAAACTGACGTGGAAAGGTAACACATGCCCACCGAAAGCTCTTTTTTAAGAGCCCAGGTGGTCGTGTGGTCTAGCGGGACGGCTGCAGTGCAGGCGATTTGGTGTCACGATATCACAGTAGCATGGGTTCGAATCCCGGCGAGGGAAGAACCAAAAATTTGCGAAAGCAAATTTACAGATCTAACATTGTTGGGTTGATGTTTAGACGAGTTGTATATATATATATATATATATATATAGGGATGCACGTTTTTTCTTTCTTTCTAGTATGGCACATAGACGAATACGGGCTACATATTTAACTTATGGACCAGTTCTTATAGTTGAAGCCACATGTCGTCTGTCTTTTTTTATTTTACGGATAAAGTTGTAATTATACGTCAAAACTGTATACCGCAAAAAGAAATTTGCCCTTCTGGTTTGTTCTATCGACTCGTTTTTTTTTTATAGAGAACAATTTCCTTTAAAAAAAAAAGAGCGCAGAAGATAAAATGTCTTAACTGCATTAGGTTACTGCATGATCACGATTCCTGTTACTCTGAAAGCCTTTTTAAGATCAAGTACTACAAGTATCAATAAACGACATTTTCATTCATCCATGAAAACTATGTCAGGGTCAGATTACCCATCCAAGACGTACATGTACACCTTGCAATAATTCTAGACATGCAGTTCTGTTTATAGTATCCTAGAAACAGGTCTATCAACGAAAACTTTACGTTGATAAATGAACCAATAAAACTACACCATACAAATACAATCATGAACATATTTCAACCATTCCATATACTAAAATTAGACAGCTGAACTTCTGTTTATTGCATCTGAGAAATGTAACTATGAACGAAAAATATTATGACTGCATATGAGCCATGAAAATAATGTCACGTTCAGAAAAGCACTACTAGATGGAGAATACCAGACAAACATGTTTACTGATCACAGTCAATCTAAACACCAAATATGGTAGATCCAAATGGTAAACTTTTAAATATTATACATGTGTAATAAATCTGAGAAATCTGGGCTGAACATAATCCCTTATACATGTATAGTTTGCTGTATTTGATTTTGAACATTGTCAAGGCCTTACGATGATGGATCGAAGTGCCCTTTTGGAGTGACGACATAGATGTAGATGTGTAGACTTCCACATAGTTGTTAACTTCCATATGGTCTCTGGTGCCTCATCATCGGTAATCATACCACATCTTCTTATTTTTGTAAGGCAAAAGCAGTGTTGCAGTTATTTTTAAGAAAAATCCGAATTTTTATTTTTTTTGGGGTATATAAATTTTCTTTTGAAAAAACCTGATTTTTTCATATATAATATTGTTAGTTGAGTTGTTAAATAGAAAATAAAATGCACTTTTCATTAAATGCAAAGAGACATATATACATATATGTATCTGGTTATCATATACATTTGTTTTTTTGTAAATATCGTTTTACTTATAAACAATGTCGTAAATCGCTGAAAAGAATCCATTTTTTCCAGCAACTAAAATTGTGTTGTTCTTAGAATCATACGCAATTGCCTTCGGAAACTGAAGTCTGTACTCAGGTCCCAAAACATCAAGTCTACGGCCATCCTTATTTAAAATAACGGTTACTTTTCCTGTAACAAATGCGCTTACAAATATATTTCCGTGTTTGTCAACGCATACGTTCCTGATATCAGGTTCTCCATCGAAAGTATACGCTCGTATTTTCTTTCCATTAAGGTCATACATCAAAACTTCATTTGACGATAACTCTGTCACGATTACTTGGTTTCTGTGGCATTGGACATATGCGTTCTTCGGTAAACTTAAATTTACACGTTGTAATATTTGTCCATCTAGATCGATGATAATAAAACCATTGTCAGGTGATCTAGTAGCTGCAATTATGTTTCCATCTGACGAATGTACGGATAAACCAAAACACTCCTGGTTTATTCTTAATGTTGTCTTTAATTGACAGACCGATCCCTCTATTTCTAATAATTTTATATTTTCCTTTTGAGGGAATGATACGGCAAGCACAGAATTACTAATCAAGCACGCTCCATATGGAGTGCCAAGGTTCGTGAAACATGTATTGAATTCCCCTTCACTAGTGAAAAGTAAGATACCTTGATAACCTCCATAATCTGTAATTACTATCTGCCCAGATGGCAACGGGACAATGCTTACAATGTTGATGTCAAAATACGTATGCTGGTTATATGAGAGCAATTTGGCCTTTTCTGTCTTTGCGATCACCATCCATAAACATAATTCTGACACATCAGTATCACCAGTTGGGGATAATATTTGTGCTTCCAGGTTGTCGTGTATTTTCAACTTGCATTCTAAAGGGGATTGTAGGGTGTTTATTGTTCCAACTGGAACACTTTTAGACAGCAGCGAAGACAGATGTTCACTGCATTCAAAAACAACATTTATTTCTTGTAAACCACTGTTGGTTTTTGAAAACAACTCAATTTCTTTATCTTCATTTTTTATTTTTTGTTCTATCTTTTTAACCGCTGAGTATACTTGAAAGTTACTTCCGTGTGCAATAACCTTCTGAAGATCTGAATGCATTTCCTTGTATATAGATGCGTGCGCCGCAATTTTAGCAATCGTATTGTTTACGATAGAGGATTGTGAGTTCTTAACTGAAGTTGCCTGCTCATTCAAAGCATTCTCAAATTCATCTAGCACTAGATCCATTTCCTTACGCATGCGTCCAAAATCAATGCACAGTTTCGACGACTGCTTCTCTATTCGATCAATATTCTCCCTCCGATTTTTAATTAATTTCAGCAGTCCTTCCAATCTGTTTCCCAATTGTTGCGTAATCAGGGGTTAAGAAATTTTGTTGTAGCTCACTAGCCCATGGCTAATTGGTAGCAGGATTTTACTAGCCCTGTTGGAAAAACTACTAGCCCAGCAAAACTGACCTGCTAGCCCTAGTATGACTTACAAATTCAGAGTTTGCTGCAATAACAATGAATTCTATAAAGTTAACAATTTTTTTCCATTGTACAGTAGATTTTTGCAAATCGGATACCCAAAACTTATGTTAGCAAAAACTATCCGATTACTGACATTAGCAGATATATTCAATTAATTGATAATTGAATATTTACTAAATATTCTGTAATAATGAGTTCACCAAATCCCAAGATGATACAATTCTTGACCACTGCTTTACATGGGTATATAAAGGATTGGAGGGTTTTTATCAGATACATCATCACGTTTGTGTAAAAAAATTATCAGCTGGTTAATTATGTAATGCTCATATTTGTTTTCAGTTTGTCTTTTATAATTGTTGTATAAACGAAGTACAGTAACCCTTACCGAAAAAATCAGCCTCCTGCAAATAGTTGCTGCAGGTCTGCTGCGAACTTGCTGCAGACTTGCAGCAAACACAGAGTCTGTGTTTGCAGCGTGTTTGCTGCAAATACGCTGCAGGTCTGCTGCAAACAATTTACCATGCAAATGAGTGTTTGCTGCAGACCTGCTGCAAACATTTATATGCAAATGAGTGTTTGCGGCAGACCTGCTGCAAACATTTTTATGCAAATTAATCTTTCTCCTTCGTGTTTGCAGCAGACCTGCTGCGTGTTTGCTGCAGACCTGCTGCAAACATTTATATTCAAATTAATTTTTCTCTTGCGTGTTTGCTGCAAACTTGCAGGAACTACATAAATGATTATACAATATTAACCAATTAATTCATGTTGTGTATACACATCACATTATCTTAATTACACAGTCAGTTCTGAAAAGTTTGGTTACATACAATATTTGAAATAATTTATCATTTGCATAATTATCATAGCAAAGGTTTATTCCTTCAAAAAATAATTTCAAGATTTCTTGTTGTTCTAGTAAGTGCTAAAATGAATTGCATGCATATCTAAAATACAAAAAAAGGTTTATTTGAAATTTATTTTGTGCATATATACTGCTTTTTAATTTTTATTTTGTGCATATATACTACTTTTTAATTTTTAAATTAAAACAACACAATATTTTAAAATAAGTTATAATCTCCAAACATTCTTGAGTGTACTGTATAGTTGTTACAAGTGTTTGAAAATGTTTTTCAAAACTTCATGCAGGTATTTATTGAGGGGACGAATTCATATATTTACACGTCTATGAAGAATCAATACTTACAACACATGTCTTTGAAAACTTTTCTTTTAATTTCCAACCTAAAATACTCGCTGAATACTAATACATTGTATGATAACATGACTCAAACACCTTCAACATTTTCAAATTTCAAATCTGTATCTTCCAGGAAGTTACCAATGGGCATGCTCATTCGTTTTTATGTAATTCTTGCAATGCTCTTGCAAACATATATAATTGTCAAAGATTCCTGCAATCTAGCTGCGAACATCCCTTAAATTCTAGAGTTTCCTGCAATCTTACTGCAAACATAAAAGTTTCTGCAAACTTGCCGCAAGCTTGCAGCAAAAAGCTGCAATGTTTGCAGGAGGTTCGCAGCTAGCTGCAAACTTCTGCAAACATTATTCAAAGGGTTCCTGCAAGCTTTTTGTTTGCAGCAGACCTGCAGCAAGTATGCTGCAGACCTGCTGCAAACATTTCAGTTCTGTAAGGGAATGTCTATATTTACATTTATCACAGGTAAGCTAATTGTGGGCTATAAATAAATAGATTACAACCTAAGCACAGTCTCTAAACTAATATTGTATTTGTTCTAAATTTTATTTCTTTAAAACTCGAATTCATTTGAATATCAATGAAGATTATCATGACTGATGAATATTATTGCATAAAGTTTAAGTTTTCTGAAGACTCAATGTTTAGATCATGGTCTGGAGTCTTTTTCACAGTATGTAAACAAAAACAAAATGACGTCCATAAAATGTGCACGTGTTTCAAAAGTTATATCTAACAAAAGTCAGTTTTCTGCTGTCAAAAAGGATTCACATTTATATTGCAATAAATCATTCAGAAGGAGGTACAATCAGGTTGCATAAGCAATGTACACTACCCCTGTACTGATACATCGATATTGAAAGTACGGGATTTATCCAGAGTTATTTGTTCTATTTAAAAACTTGTACAAAATCAGTTCAAATTCTGGGAATCCCGATGACGTAGTCAAATCTGATTGGCCAAAATAGAAAAGTGATGAGGGGAGTTTCCCCTTTCTATTTTAGAAACGCCAAGAATTTTTTGTCACTAGTCCGTCGGGCATATTGGGTTACAAGTTTTGGTTGCCCGAGGCCTAAATACTGTAGTCCCGGGCGTCGGGCTAGTGGATTTTTTAACCCCTGGTAATTGTTGAAACCATGGCGGAAGACTTGATGTTTTCAATGACTTTATTGAGTAGCGTTACCCCGGTACAATGTGCGTGTTTTTCTTTTACGCACTGTACACAACAGTGAATTTCATGGTTTGGGCAGTAGAGTTCAAACTTTTCATCATGTTCGAAGCATTTATTCAACTCTTCAATCAGTTTTCTCGGCATTTCCTTATAGTGGTGTCTATCTATGAGTTGATGACTTCTTGTGGCCTTCAATGCGTTATGATGACCGCGGCATTCGTCGCAGAGTCCTTCATCACAAGTCGGACACCATACGACTGCTAATTTTGCTATTTCTCGAAAGTCGCACGGCCCACATATGATTTCTTGTGTTTCTGTTGCTATTATACCCACTAGAATGATTAAAAAAATATATATTTTAAAAATATTTAGATGAAAAGTGAAAATAACTAAAACATTCAAAAATATTTTACACTACTTAAGACGGTACTTATCCGTGTATTTGTTTAAAACGAAATATAGAAATATGAGTTTCCTGTATAGAACTTTCACAATTAAGAGATATGGAGTAATTAGAACACGAATGAGTCAAAGATATTTTTTTGTAGTTTTTAATATAAAAAAATAAAATCTATGCATAAATGTGGGATGATCCATCCCACAAAGTTGTTTCAGTATATTTAATAAAAATACGAATTAAAAATATGTACAAAAGTGATTAGTAGCTCTTCTTACCCATATCTCATTACTGTCTATGACCGCAGTTATTTCAGACACCTTTAATTAACTGTTATTTCGTAGTAGTGCATTTTTTTAGGACGATAAATGAAAATTAAAAAAATCCAACATGCAATATTTTTACAGTGTGTTGTACTACTATTAAGACAAATTATATTAAAATTATAGAAAACCTCATTAGCTCTAGCTCAAAATATCGACAATTTTATTAAAGGGGGTCTTGTGCAATGCCATTCTTTGACAGCTTCCGAAATAAAATTTGAACGGGTTTTAAAAAATTGGCCAGTAACACACTGTCCACACTAGGGACTTATATGAAAATTAAAGGACGATAACTGTGGTCTTAGTCCGAGATTACTCTGACGTCCAACGGCTGTTTTGTCCCAAGGCCCCATGGCAGCTTGTCTGGCAAAACAGCCGTTGGACGTCAGAGTAATCTCGGACTACTGCGGTCTCGGACCTTATGGTGAAAGTTTGCCAAGAAACTCATATTTCTATAGTTTGTTTTTAATTCAAATACACGGATACATATAGTCTTAAGTCAGTGTTGTTATTTATTAATCGTATGGTATACTTTTGGAGTGGACAGATTGTTTAACTTTGTGTAATCTCAACCAGGAAGTAAATACCTCGATACAAGACCAATAAACCGACCCCCCTCAACTCGCATAACAATATCTATCTTTGAGATTGCATATTTAAAAGAAGATGAATTCACTTCGTTTACTTTACGCTTAAAGTGGCCGTTTGATAAATTATATATTCATTGAAAGTTTGCTATAACATTTACACTTTGTCCTTCAAAACATTGGCGGATCCAAAAGGGGGGGTAATGAATTAAAATATTGTAAAAATAAAGTTATCATAAAGATTAAAAAAAATAAGTGACCGTGTTAATTTTTCATGTGGAGCTTACATAATGAATTTAAATTACCTGATTCTTCCATGTCCTTCTAGTCATAAAATCAATGAGGCCGTAAAATCCAGGTGACTGTTACTAAAGTAAATAGGTTGTAGTTGTGTCCCTTTTAAACGTTTGCTCGTTTGAGGGTCTAGTTGGGGTTTATTAAAAAAAGTTTAAAAAAAAAAAGTAAAGGTTTAAGACATGGAGAATTAAGCTATACAAACAAATAGAGAATTGTAAGGAAGTTAGATATATATATAAAAAACGAAGGTCTTCCCCTCCCAATCCAGACTATCATATTGTCTCATATTAAAACTGATAAGGTAAATAAAATCGTCTCCAAGTTTACTGAGGTACATGTAGCTTTAGGGGGTAGCGGGTATTAGATTCATCTAACGAAGCTACATGTATGGTTAATTTTTATTATTTTTTTTTAAATTTAAGCCAACCACAAGATTGTTTATAATTTATATGTGTTTTGGTATTGTTTGTTTTTGTAGCTTTTGTAGCAGTTAAGTGTTTCTGTTGTTTCTCTTATAGTTGATGTGTTTCCTTCAGATTTGATTTTTTTACCTGGATTTGTTTCAGGATTTATGACTATTGATCAGCGGTACTCTATACTATTGCTTTCATTTGACCTCGGCTATAGATATTTATTATGTATACCACAATGAGTTGAAGGTGAAAAATACAATGCAGAATTCATAAAATATAAAAAAAACTACATAAACCAATAGCTAAAAAAAATGCTTCTGCAAGTGTCCACCTTCCTCGGTGCAAAGGACTTTTTAATGATCATGCTTAATCATCTCGATTAATGTATTTTCCATAGAACACCTTAAATATAGATCAAAAGCGGATCCAAAGATTTGAAAGGGGGTCGGGAAGGCCCACACTAGGCCGCATGCAACGTTTGTAGTGGAACAGTGGGCATATATTTTTTTCGACAAGCACCAAATTTGAAGAAATTTCTTCCACGAGCAAAATTCAGTACACAGAAGATAGCAGAAGTACATCATCGAAGACTGCACGGTGACCTGTAATTGTTTATTTCCGCGTCCTTTTGTCTCTTTTTGAGAGTTGTCTCATTGACAATCATATAACATCTTCCTATTTTTTTAATGATCACAAATCTAACCTTGATCATTGATCACTGATCCATGAAACGAGGTCAGGTGAACATTATCTGATAGACACGAAAAAAATATATATAATTAATCTATTGTCTTACTCGTAATAAGCGAGAAACACACAAAAAACGACGCCGGATAATTATCCCCATGTTTCACATTCCGCGACTCTCCTCGCTGACTAGAAAACAACTATATTTTTGGCAATTCCATAGCAATGATATGATTAAATTTTTATGATTCACCATTAATTTAACATTATTTTGGATAAGATCGATTACATATGGAAAACAAAAGTAAAAATGAAAGAGGGCATTGGCTTACTTTTAGAAAACAAGAGTATGGTTGTTTTAATTTCTTAGGCTTGTCACTGTACGTTTTTTTGGGGACTTTAATTCATCACATATCAATCAATACATTATCATAAAGTGACTTTCATTGATATTAAACCAATACAATTCCACTATTCATAAACTTTTTCATTCCAAATATTCACCTTTATGCCTTGATGTTGCTCATAGTTATCCAAATGTTTGTATCATTTCTGTATTTGCAACGATATAATAGGACTATTTCCCTGAAGTATTTATTACATATCTGCCCGTTATATGTTTACTTATTGAGTTGTTGCTTATAACCAACATGCCTTTTTTATCAGTGCATCAGTGTACAAATGATTTATAGGAAATACTTCAGTCTGAAATAAAACTTAATTCGCAAGTACAAGTCAAGTAAACATTACAGGTGCAATTTAAAAAGTTTATTTGATACGGGATAACAAAAAGTCAACTGAAGTCTTAAAAATACATTAATTTGTATAAATCAATAAAATATGTAGGTTTTATTTAATATAAATAATGTCATAAAAAGCAGAAAATTGTCCGTCTTTGTCCGCGATTATAATTGTGCCGTTTTTTGGATTATAAGCAATAGCTTTTGGATTCATAAATCCATCTGCAGGTCTCATAAGGTCTTTTCTGCGATCATCCTTCTCTGATATTACAGTGACTTTTCTTGCCTTCAATGCAGTAACAAATATGTTACCGTGTTTATCAACACAGACGTTCCTGAGATCAGGTTCGCCATCAAAAGTAAATCTTTTTATTTTCTTTCCATCAAGGTTGAAGACCAAAATTTCTTTCGATTCAAGCTCGGTCACAATTATTTTGTTTTCATAGCAATGGACATAATTGATCCTTGATAACCCCAGGTTGACGCGTTTTAGGATAAATCCATTTAAATCAATGACTAAAATACCGTTAGTTACAGGTGATCTGGTAGCAGCTAGTATAGTTCCATCTGAATTAACAGATAACCCAAAACACGTTTGGTATGATAACAAAGTTTTCTTGATTAGGATTGTCGATCCTGTTATTTCGAATAATTCTATGGTTTCGATCATTGGGAAAGATACAGCAACAATAGACTCTCTAATCAAACACGCACCATGCGGAGTACCAAGGTCTGTAAAACAGGTGCTGAAACCACCATCGCTATTAAAAAGAAAGATACCATTTGGACCTCCATAATCGGTTATGACTGTCTGTCCTGATGGCAGTGGGACAATGCTTGAAATATTTATGTTTTTTTCCCTTGACATATACATTGACTTCTTTGTTTGTACACACTGTTTAAATTTTAATTCTGACACGGTGGTCCTTGCGGTTGATGATAATTTTTGTGCTTCCAAATTGTCAAGTATTTTCAAATCGCATTCTAAGGTGGAATTAGATGTCTTGACCGTTGCAAGCGAAACGTCTTTAGACAGCAGAGAAGACAACTGTTGGCTGCATTCGAGAGCAATATTTATTTCTTGTAAACCATTGTTGTTTTTAAAAAACAATTTTGTTTCTTTATCTTCATTCATGATCTGTTCTTCTATCTTTTTAATCGCTGAGTATACTTGAAAGTCACTTCCGTATGCTAGAACCTTCTGGAGAGTCGAATGCATTTCATTATATAAAAACTCATGTGTACAAATTTTAGCAATCGTTTTGTTTACGATAAAGGATTGTGTCTTCCTGACTGAAGTTGCTTGCTCATTCAAAGTATTCTCAAATTCATCTAGCACTAGATCCATTTCCTTACGCATGCGTCGAAAATCAGTGCACAGCTCTGACGACTGTTTTTCTATTCGATCGATATTCTCCCTCCGATTTTTCTTAAGTTTCATTAGTCCTTCCATTCTTTTTCCCAATTGTTGCGTAATTGTTGATACCATGGCGGAAGACTTGATGTTTTCAATGACTTTATTGAGTAGCGTTATACCGGTACAATTTTCGTGTTTTTCTTTCACGCACTGTACACAACAATGAATTTCATGGTTTGGACAGAAAAGTTCGTATCTTTCGTCATGTTCAGAACATTTTTTAAACTCCTCAATCATTTTTCTCGGCATTTCTTTGTAGTGGTTGCTATTTATAAGTTTATGACCTCTCGTGGCCTTCGCTGCTCTATGATGGCCGCTACAGTCGTCGCACAGTCCTTCATCACAAGTCGGACACCATACGACTGCTGGCTTTACTATTTCTCGAAAATCGCATGGCCCACATATGATTTCTTGTGTTTCTGTTGCCATTTTCCCCACTACAATGATAAAAGAATTATACATTAAAAATACGTAGACGGAATTAACGAATCCTGATCGTTTCACTTCACCCAGTCATTCGCTTCAATTCCTGTGAGTCATCTCGCCCCGATTTTATAACTAACTACAAGTACACACCCGTGATATCGCGGGTCCGTGACTGAATTAAAGTATATAACTATGCCTAAGCTTTATTTTAGTAATTGGTATTGTCATCTGATAAAGTCATGTCGATTATAAGATACACAGTTTCCTCTGCTTTCAAATCTTTCTGTTTGAACCCGTCGACCTGGAACTTATCAATTATTGGAAATATTAATTATTTGGAAAACAAAAGGTCCAGGCTATCCAGGAATGGGGTATTTTTTAATCAACAGCATTGTCCTATATTAGTTATCTTAGAAAGTCATGCTGATTGCTGAATAAAGCTACAATAGTGAACAATTTGACAATGATTGAATTTAGTAGTGTCAGTCGTTTGATTATGACCCGCAAAATCCTAAATATACCGTTTGGTGGTGCGCCTGTCAAATGCTGAACGTACAGATAAGGTAATAGCTAACAGGTGAATATACTATTGGTATCAGTATCGGATTAGACCCGGAACTTGTTAATTATTGGCAATATTAATTATGTGGAAAACAAAAGGGTCTGGAGTGGTGTAATTTTTAATCTACACCATTGTCCTATATTAGTTATATATAGAGTTGAATTCTTTGATTTGTCGTTTTTACCCGATGACGGCTGACAAATTGGACCTCGTAATTTTAGTATTATAGATTGTTGGGTAAGAATGTATATTGTTAATATAAAAAAGAAGATATGGTATGATTGCTAATGAGATAACTCTTCACTTCTGTCATAGGTTAGGGGAGGGTTGGGATCCCGCGAATAATATGTTTATTCCTGCCACATTCTCTATATGTATGTCTCTGTCCTAAGTCAACAGCCTGTAAAAGAGGGGCAAAAGATACCAAAGGTACATTCAAACGCATAGATCGATAATAAACTGACAACGCCATGTAATTCAGTATGTGTTGCTGTGGTACATATTTGTTTTTCTTTCATTGTTTTGTAGAAATATGAGTTCGGTAGTTTTCTCGATTTTAATTGTTCAACATTTGTCATTTTGGTGCCTTTTATGGCTGACGATGCTGTATTGGCTTTGATCATTGTCAAATACCGTTCGGAGATCAATAGTGATCTATAGTTGTTAGTTTCTTTTTCATTTGGTCTCTTATGAGAAGTTGCAATCATACCACATATTCTTAATTTTTTTTTATATCCCCCGTTTCCTTATGCCTATAGTCAATGATCATGATGATAGTTTTTTATTCACAGAAAAAAGATACTCAATTAATAACCTCAATATTTATAAAGTGGCCGCGGGGACACCAACTGAGTTTACCATAGATTCAGCAGTGGCGGATCCATTTTATGGGCGTTTTTCAATAAAAGCGTTCCTTTCAGACCTAAAAAAAATGGAAAATCAACTAGTCTAAAATTTATTTTCAAGGGTTATTTTGAATACCTCTATTATAGACCTGTTTGTAAACAAAAAGTGCAATCTTAAATACTCTTTAAAATGATATTATTTTCATAATTTGTGTACTGTTTCGTAGGGGACAAAAGTCCCCTACGAAACTGCTTCTAAACACACATATTTTTGCAATTTCAAATGTTTCCTATAGACATTCCAGTTTGTTTACTTTATAAACTAGAAAAATCTCATTTTTTTCTGAATTGGAGAACCATTTTTTATCGATAAAGATTAGACAGTACTTCACATATGAAGGTACAACTCATGTTACGTAGTGGACATTTTGATGCGTTTTGTAGTTGACAAAACCGTTTCGTAGTGGACAAAAAGGTACGTAGTTGACATCAACCCTATTCTATGTTAATAAAAACATAATAAAACTTACATGAAACTAACCTTTGTTATTTGCTTTGCACGAATATAATTGAAAAAAGAGTAAGAAAGACTGCATGGTAGTGGTAGTGTCCACTACGAAACGTTTTTCTCCCAAACTTGTTTCGTAGGGGACCGTTTCGTAGGGGACGTATTCACATGTTTTATTTTTTTTCTCACAACCCCAATATTGCAATAGTAACAAGACTGACTGTATTCATCAAAGCGTTATTAAGCTGTACACTGATATTTTTTTCATAATTTTAAAACCAGTTACTGAAGGAGATTTGACCCGTTTCGTAGTGGACATTTACAAAAATACGGCATCACTCTGGTCCATTTGATGTGCTCAATTTTTCTTACCAACAGTTTAATTGCCGTTATTTAGCATCACTTCTTTTGTAAGACCCTAATGTTTATATCTCTTGCAAACAAAAAATTACATTGATTTTATAAAACTGTTTATAAGCAAGTTTTAATGACTTCGTTTCGTAGTGGACATTGTGTTAGGGACACGCCTTCTAAAATACAAAATCCTATGTTAAAAGCTGTTTATTAAAATATGTTGGCTCTAAACATACTTTTGAATTATCAAAGAACTTATATTAAGGTGGTACCCAACACTTTAACTAAAATTAATTTGGCTCGTTTAATTTTCTTGAAATTTTGACAAAGTACTTACTTTGACCCTGTGACAAAAATATAAAAATTTTAAAAAATTTGAACCAACGGTTTTATCAGAAAAATTACACTGGTTATATAGCAGTTTGACAAACACTCATTTTGATCATTGAGAAGCTTAATATTCCCTTAACAACACAACGTAATTAAAACCTTTAGCTGATTTTACAGAGTTATCTCCCTGTAGTGTTAGGTACCACCTTAAGTAAAATTAATATTTATTTCTACATTTTTTTAAGATATTTGAGAGTATGAATGTTGAACAGGCGGTCTAGGGACATGCCATTTTGGTTGTTTTGGACCATTTAGGAATCAATATCTTATCAATCCCTCTAAAAAAATAAACTGTTTCTTTGCTTAAAAATGTTATATCTAATTCAATGTACTGACTGCACAAAAAATTACTTGCAAAGATCAAACACATTTTTTTTAAAGTGGCTGGGACAAGAAAGTACGTTGTTATTGAAAACGCCCTTATAAGAGAGGGCCAACTTGCTGCCTAACAGAAGTCATGCTTCAATGAGTTTCCTTCGGCCTACATAATTAGCAAAATTTTCCCCACAAAAATAAGCCTAAAGGGGCGGGCTCCCTCCCCCTTAAACCACCGCTTGATTGAGCGGCCTTGAATATTATGTTATCTTAACCAGGAAGTAAATGCTCAGATACAAAAACGACAATAAATCTAAAAATAAACCCAACTGTTTTTTTAAATAGCTCATACACTAAAACAGTCGATCTTTTAGCATTGTCAAAAGTTAATTCGTTTATCTATATACTTTGTAAAAATGTGTTGTTTTATGCATGATGATGTTAAAGTAAACTATGTTTGTTTTTCTTGATCCAGTCGCGTCGGACGACATGTTATATGTCATATGATCTTACATAGGACGTGTATAGGAGTAACTGTAAATTATATTGAATGAATATAAATTTTGACTGAAGAAATAAATTATGCCACTGATAAAGTAAAAAGGCGAATAAGTTGGTTTCACGAGGAGCAGACTCAGTTAGTATCTACCTGATTCTTTTTCGTCCTTGTCTTTGTATTTCAATGTAGCCGGTATAAAATCCACGTCATGATGATTGTTTGTAAAGTAAATATGGGTAGTGGTTATGTCCCTTTTAGTTTTCAGCTTGTGCATTGATATTATGTGCATTGATATATATATGTCAGTGCTAGTACGAGGGTCTGGATGGGGGTTACAGAATAGAGAATAATGGGTAAAAAGTGCCGATAAAGCACTAAAAACGAGAATAATGAGCACAGGCGCTTGGGTTTATGATACAGATTTTTTTTTTTGTTGAATAAAATTTCTAATTTTCTATATTTGTAATGCGTATCTATCACTTCTGTGCATGCCTATGCCAACATTTGATAAAAATATATTCAACCTATGCCTACAAACAAAATACAAAAGTTGTTGTTATTATATATAATTATATATAAATATACTAAATAAATAAATGATTTGTAAAATACGTTGAAGGTATAAAAAGTCATGAGCACAGACTGGTTCTTAAGCCTCAGTCACACCTTACCGGATAGCACGAACGGACGCCGAACGGATGAAAATAATTTTAAGTTGTACGTTGACAAAATTGTTATCCGTTGGGAGTCCGTTGGTGTACTGACCGAATAAAACGGACGTGTAACGGATGCGTAACGGACACACACCGGATATGCAACGTACGAGAAACGGACACGTACCCGCTACCGGACAGAACGGATGTCGAACGTACATCCAACGGACGAGTACCGAATAAAACGGACACCTAACGGAAGCGTACCGGATAAAACGGATGAACAAGATATATGGAAAAATCAAAGGCGACAATAATAATACATGTAATCGCATATATATTCAAAATGTTTCTGTGTAACTGGTTTTGGTTTATTCTTCAAAATTCCGCCAAAGGGCAGTGTCTGGCCTGAATAAGAACTGCTTGATTGTGAAGACGTGCCTATACTCTAAAATCGATTAAGAATAATAAGAACTAATGAACCTTAAGAAATCTGACATACCAATAATTGGCATTTCTGACGCGAAATTTTCAATTTGCATTTATCCGTTTCAGATTCGTTCATCATCCGTTTTATCCGTTATACGTCTGGTAGAAGTCCGTTTCTCATCCGTTCAACATCCGTTTTATCCGTTAAACATCCGGTAGAAGTCCGTTGGTGAATTTATCTTCCAAACCTCCAACGGATGTATAACGGACAAGTAATGGATACAAAACGGAAACGAAACGGATGAGTACCGTACAAAACGGACGCCTAACGGACGTTCAACGGACTTTTTATCCGTTGGACGTCCGTTCAAAGTTTTGAACATGCTGAAAATTTACCACTGGACAGAACGGACGCCGACGGATAAAATTACGCTTAACGGACATGCAACGGATATGGACGGACGTCTAACGGACTTGAACGGATTGAAAAAATGTTATCCGTTAGGCGTCCGTTCGAGCTATCCGGTAAGGTGTGACCGAGGCTTAAACCTTGGTTCCATGTGGGTTTTTTTTATTCTGAACCTTGGTTCTATCCGGGTTCCTTGGTTCGAAACCATGGTAACTGGTTCAACATCTGTTTGGTTATAGCAACCCAACTTGTTGGTTCCATCTGGGTTCTATTCTTAGGCTAGATAATTCTATTGTTCTCGTTGAACTTGGAGAAGATAATCGCAAGTATCCGAATAAAAAGATAAAGTAGGTCAAAGACGCTAAAATTCTTTTATAACATTAAACGTTTCAGCATCGACGGTAAAGGAAGCTGCAAGGTATTTATTTTCTCATTTTAATTGTTTTGATTAGGAAACTAGATAAAAATAAAGCATCTTATGGGTTTTTAAGATTAAACCGAAATATACAGTATATCGAACATCCTTTTATTTAATTCAGTCGTTCCGTTTTCATTTATTTTCCTTTACTCATCCCTTATTTCCGTTAATATTTCTAGAAGATTTAAAACCACGCAACTAGGATATGTTGTTCAATTGGCCAACGATATATGTGCATCTAGCTACTTGGCCAGTTGACGACTTGCATATATATATATTTGATTGCACATTTATTTTCAAGTTCGACTGAATTTTATTTAATGGGCTTGTAATAATGCCAGATTTGATAGAAATACATGTGAAGTATATGAAACAAAACGTTTTGTTCAAAACAGAAGATTAAAATACAAGTGCAAAAGAAAGTGATGATCAATTTAAGTTTGTAAGCTATAAAATATTACAAAAATGTATAAATTCACAACATGTGAAGTATATGAAACAAAACGTTTTGTTCAAAACAGAATATTAAAATACAAATGCAAAAGAAAGTGATGATCAATTTAAGTTTGTAAGCTATAAAATATTACAAAAATGTATATTAAGTACAATAAATTTGTCAAATTTGATAATCCGTGTGAAGGGCAGGGGCGGATGCAGGAATTTTCGAAAGGGGGGTGCTAACCCAGACTAACCCAGGGCAAAGGGGGGGGGGGGTGCAAAACATATGTCCCGATACAAATGCATTGATCGGCAAAAATAAAGGGGGGGTGCGCACCCCCGGAACCCCACCCCCCCTGGATCCGCCACTGAAGGGCATGCATATAACCATTCGGCCAAAAATAAAGAAACAAAATTAAGATTGAATATTTTTATAATAAAATTGTGTGTTTGTTAATGACAGTGCTAGTGGGATGAGTATCACCATCACAATAGTCAGAACGTCTGTGTTGGCGCCCCCTAGTCCGTCCGTCCTGAACGTCTCAAAAAATGGGTCCCGTTCTCCAAACTTTAGTTTGCCTCAACCAAATACTACAAAACTTATACATAATATAAAAAAGAAGATGTGGCATGAGTGCCAATGAGTACTCTCCACAAGAGACCAAATAACAACTGTATGTCACCATACGGCCTTCAACAATGAGTAAAGTCCATACCGCATAGTCAGCTATAATTAAAAGGCATCGAAATGACAATGTAAAACAATTCAAACGAGAAAAACTTACGGCCTAATTTATGTACAAACAATAATGTGTCCATAGGACACGGATGCCCCACTCGCACTATAATTTTCCATGTTCAGTGGACCGTGAAATTGGGGTCAAACCTTTAATTTGGAATTAAAATTAGAAAGATCATATCATAGAGAACATGTGTACTAAGTTTCAAGTAGTTGTGACTTTAACTTCATCAAAAACTACCTTGACCAAAAACTTTAACCTGAACTTCGCACTTTCATTTTCTATGTTCAGTTGACCATGCAATTGGGGTCAAAACTATAGTTTGGCATACAAATTAGTAAGATAATAGCATGGGGAACATGTGCACTAAGTTTCAAGTGGATTGGACTTCAACTTCATCAAAAACTACCTTGACCAAAAACTTTAACCTGAAGTCGGACGAACGAACGAACGGAGGCACAGACTAGAAAACATAATGCCCCTCTACTATCGTAGGTGGGGCATACAAATGCACGAAAAACAAATATGTAACACAAACGACAATCACTGAATTACAGGCTCCTGACTTGGGACAGGCACATACATACAGAAAAAGGCGGGTTTAAACTTGTTAGCGGAATCCCCACCCTCCACCTAATGTGGTATGAGTGCCAATGAGAACTCTCCGCAAAGGAGACCAGATGACACAGAAATTAACAGCTATAGGTCACCATATGGCCTTCAACAATGAAAAAGTACATACCACATAGTCAGCTATAAAAGGCACCGAAATGACTTTGTTAAACAATTCAAACGAGAATTAAATGAGTAATCATGTCCCTTTAAAAACATAGAAAATGCTAAATTTTTCGTTTCCGTTCTCTTAAATAAGTTTGACTCAATCAATGTTATAAACGTAAACTTATGATATGCAATGCTTATTACCCCATAACACAGCTTTATCAAATTCGATATTGGTTGGCGTCACTGTTCGTGAGTTATTAGATGTAAGAAGATGTGGTACGAGTACCAATGATACAAACGTAAAGTTGGGGCCTTAAGATAGGAAAAATGCTTAATCTGTTGTTCGGGTTAATCAGGGTCCTCTAGCTGTGCAGATTAAATCCCATATACCGACTTGCTTGGTCAATAACTATAACTTAATTGAGAATCGAGTCGTGCAGTTAGGTCAATAAATTAAAACGGTAAGATTAGGCCTTAAAACACTAAGAACTAGGGTTTACCATTAATTTCTAACCTAACCATGTGATAGTACTATGGTAAACTGATGGAAACATGATACAGTCATGAAATTGAATATTTGAAATAGTACGACCAGAACAATACAAGACAGAGTTGTAAACAAAACATACGAATTTTTAATCACAATGCACAAATTAGGAACCGTATTTATTCATCTAAAATGTACGCTTGCGTTTAACAATGGAAATTAACACTGTATATTTATATAAACGATCAATCTTGACGTAATAATTATAAATTAATAAAAGGTAAAATACAGTCAGTAAATTTAAACATTTAAAAATACTTCTCTTTAAAAATTCAGAAACAAAAATAAAGTATTAGCAAAATTGTGTTGTAGTAAAAATGGAATCATTAAAAAAAATAATTAAAAAGACAGAAATTGTAGTATAGACCCCTTGATACTAGCAAAATTGTGTTGAAATAACAATACTTGAGAAAAAAGACATAAAAAGCTATTTTATGATAACTTTTGTTCATTATTTTGTTGTATTTAATATGAAGCATTCTTCAACAAGCAACAAAATATACAAAATTAATACATGTATACCATACTTCAACAGATGTTTATTTAAATCAAATTAATTTTGCAATATAAAATTTAAAATAAATATAAGAAAGAAAAAAACCTATTCTCCAGCCAAAAATAAAACGGCCCAATTTGAAGCCCGTTAAATATGAAAGTTTATTTTGATTACAAACAGTGCATACATGCACATATTAAAATCTAATAAAAACTTTGATTTTCATAACAGTAGACATAATTGAATAATAGTCTTGTCAGAGACAAAAGCCGTTACAAATTGAAATCGCTTCGACTGTTTAAATCCTATTGCATGTACTGTGTAAAAAGTTATACAATTTGAAGAAAAAGATAGTATACAAAATCCTGACCATAAACTTAATTTGTCAATATTATCGATTTCGTAATCAATACACCTTTAGAATTTAAATGTAAACTATCCGATCAATACACAGAAGTGGATTTTAAATAGAAAATTAAAATGGACGCCAATTCCTGATGATCAGGTATGTTTATTTTTTATTACTCCTGTAGATATTACCTACGTCTTACTACAAATTAGTTTACAATTTTGAAATATGAAGAATTTTCAAGACATTGTTATAGTCGGGAATGTAAACAACAACAGGCTGATTGAAATATAAAGTTAAATACACATGTAATTGTGTAATTTTCCTTGTCGATGGGTTCAAGTTAAAAGTGTACATCATAGAATATAGAAACGACGTTAAAAATGAAATGACATTTTGAAAAGCTGAAGTTAAAGTAACATATCAAAATGCTATAGTAACGACAATACATTGTGTTTGCATAGTTTAAATGATTTTAGAACATTTTGTAGTATTTTGATATTTATTTTTTTAATTATTCTAAAGTTTGAAAAGAGAGGAAAGACATTCAAACTCATAAGTCGAATAAAATGACTACACCATGGCAAAACAAAAGACAAACAATGGTACAGAAAACACAACATAGAAAACTAAAGACCTATATGCAAACCCCAACAAAAACCGGGGTAGTCTTCAGGAAGGGAAAGCAGAGTGATCCTACTGCACATGCGGCACCCTACGTGTTGCTCATGAATTACAAACCTGGTGATCAGTCTAATTCGGTTTGTCACATTCGGAGGAAGCTTACTTTCAATATATATACATCGCGTTCAAATGATTTGATTTTAGCATTTATTCAACTTTATAACGTGTTTTAAAACACCATAAAAGGTTAAGATTAACCCTACGATTTTACTATTTTTAATCAGGCCAATATACTATATATATATTTCTCATTCTGCCCTATGTGATTTGCACATTGTTTGGGGTCGTGCTGCGACCTAATAAGACAATAGTTTCTACATGTAACTCTACGTCATTCGATCTCTCAGACTGGTAAAAATTTGCCTAATTTGCAATCCTACCTCATCGTTTTATTAGACCACAACAAATATTTTGATAAAAAAACAGAGGAAGACTAAGCAACTTTAAACTATCTTGTATGCAAATATTTTGATAAAAAAACAGAGGAAGACTAAGCAACTTTAAACTATCTTGTATGCATTAACCGTATATGTAGCTCAATAAAAGGGTCATCGCCTGCTATCCTCCTTAAACCAGCCGCTGCACAAGATGTGGAACAAGAACACGTATTTTTTACAATTCTCGTATACCAATAAGTCCCAGTGTACAAGTTTACGTGCTTCATTGATGATAGTGTCCCGAGTTTGTCTAACAAAAAACGATGTTGAAAAGGTTCTCTTTGAAATTTTGAAAAGGGGGTCCTTAATTTCTTTATTTTTTGTAGTTTTTTAAACTAGCAAATTAATACTTAATCTCATTTAAATGATTGTGCTATATTTCTTTCTATATTTACCTCTATTCTGCCATACTTTCATTTCTGTTTTACTTGATTCTTATATTTTCCCAAATTACTCTACCACTCTTGCTTTTGCTCATTATTCTCCATTCCGGAAAATATTATTGGTTTCGATGGCTATTCCAGAATAATTCGCAATTCTGCTAAAGTTCAATTAGCTATCTTAGTAGCATTTGGGCAAAAAATATACATCATATAATAGCCAATGTGACAGTTGTATCAAGACCACACGGAAAAGAGGTAATATAGTCTAAATATGCTGAATACAAAGGTATTAAACTATTATAGTTGTTTTTCTAAAATTCACATTTATTTTCAGCTGATTCCCAAGACAACCAAAATGGCGGACCCAGTAATACAAACAGCAGAACAACAAATCACGTGCACAATTTGCTTCGACATCTTTGATGAACCGAAATCTTTGCCATGCCTACACACGTTTTGCAAGAAATGTATCGGTGATCATATTCTTCACCATTCTGAATTTGCGCGGAGGATGGGATATCATTGTCCAATTTGCCGAGGATTCGTACTAGCTCCAACGGGGAAGGAATTTTCTCCACATCTTTGGGTTGAAAGTTTACCAAACAATCACAACATTGTATCTATGATATCTGCATATACTACGCCAAGACCTTATTACCTAAACCCATGTGCCGTCCATCCGAACAAAGAACTTGAATTTTACTGTGTTGATCATGAACTTTACATATGCTCGTTATGCTCGTTGCAGCACCGGAAATGTGACGAAGTTCTATCACGTGAAGAAGCGGAAGATCTTCCACGCAAAGTAACTCCTTCAACAGATAGCACCGAGGAGCGTTATATATCCTACTTATTTGATCAGTGCAACGACATAGAACATCTAATGGACAGTAGAAAAGGAATTTTAAACCGAATTGACCAATCGGAGGAGGAAATAAAGAGTCGAATAACCACAACAAGTCGCAAGGCAACCGATCTCATAAAATCACAAGAAGAAAAGGTTATCAGCCAGCTTTCGAAACTTAAATCAAAGGAGGTGCACAAAATTGAATCCGATATTCGCAAATGCCAAAAAGCCAATGAAAAGTGTAAAAGATCACTTCAAAGTCTGCAGGAAGCGAGAGATAAGGAAGATGCAGAAGACATGACAAATACATTGGAAAACGTGAAAAAAGAATACGAAGCTAACAGCAGAAAAATCAGAGAACTCTCCAAGAAATCGTTTAGAAGCACGATTGACTTCCAAATGAATTCATCAATTGAAAACTTCATTACTGATTTCCAGTCCTTTGGGAGTGTTGACTTTATCCGAGACGATGGAATACCACAGACACCATGTTCTACATCATCAGGCTCTGCTTCTCTGCCAACACCAAGCCAACGTTGTCCAAGACCATCGAAGTCGGCAACAAGCAGACGACGAGATTTTTCACCAAATTCATCTTGCCCATCTTTTGGCGTTGGAGGCGATCGGGATGACCGCCCTCGTACGGTGCAATCCCAACGCATTCGGTCTGCTTCGTCCGTTGATTATGCCGAGGCACGTGGGAATAGCGGTTTTTATATAAATGAGGGGGCACACATTGAAGTATCGCAACACAGTAAACAGCCATCTTGGATTACTGGAATAGCCATATTAGATAACGGCAATGTGGTAGTTGTTGATCATGCCAACGAAACAGTGTCACTTTATGATACAACTTATGTCAAAGTTTCAGAAATTGTTGTGACACCGGCCCCTTACGACACGACGACTATCTCAAACACCGAGTTACTTGTCACACGGCCGGATATCGACACTCTTCTAGCCATCAACGTGTACGGCCAAGGAGAATTAAAATACGGAGCCTCGTTCCAAACAGGTCTAAAAGCCAAATCAATCAGCCATGATAATAGTCATCTAGCCGTTTGCAGCAGCACCAAACTCCAAATCTACGTCAAACACAATGGACGATGGCGAAAGCACGAGGAACATTCATTTGATCGCACTAAATTCACATATGTTGCAATCGACGGCGTAAAGGAGCGAATATTCATTACGGACCAAAAATATCCGGAACCTGAACTTCTCTGTCTAACTTACGATGGAGACATCCGTTGGCGGTTTATGCATCCGGATCTAGGATTTCCATCAGGCGTTGCATTATGTAGTGGTCATATTTATGTTGCATCATGGGATCGGGCAACTGTACTCCGAGTAGCATATAACGGTTTCTATGAAGGGACTGGAATACAACGAGGTATCCAGTTTCCATGGAAACTTACAGTTACATCGAGACACAACAAACTTTTACTATCACAACATAAAAACACGCTAGCCACGGAGGCGAGACGAATCATTCGATTTTTCTCCCTAGATGCAGAAATGTAAATTTTATACTTAAAGTTCATTTATTTGCATGGTTTTTTTTCTCTTTTTTAAATAAAAGAGGTTAAAGACCGCCAGTCGCAATTTGTAAATATTGACCATTTTATTTTATTGTTTGCATGTTGGAGCTTCACGTAGAAAAAAGTGCTTAGAACAACATTTTGTCACGGCTAGACTTAAATAATTGTTTTTATAATTTATCATCTTATATATAATAATGAAAGGATTCAATATCACTTACTCCTTGGCCTGAAAGCGAGGGGTATGTCAAATGAAAACTTTAAAAGGGATTGTGACCGTAGTTTTAAATCAAATCCTTATTTTCTTTTAGCTTTTAAATTATAAGATTTATCTTTGTTGTTCATCACATTGACATTTATATGAAATCTGTGGTAAATGATCACTAATTTTTATGGATATAATTGTTTTTGTAGTCTTTGAAGAACATTTAATTAGATTTTCAAAAATTCTTTTATGGCAGCCTTTTGAGTACATTTATTTAGATTTTTAAAAATACTTTTATTGCAGTTTTCGAACACATTTATCTAGAATTTCTAAAATTCTTTTCGTGTAGAATAGCCAAATTTTTATTTTTTTAAAGACGACAGAATATTTTCCTGATAATTGTTATTTTTCATGTTTACAACCGTGTTACCATGGTTACGTCTAGTAAAATTGTAAAGAGTCTGTGATATTTGTTTTCATAAAAGATAATGAACATTTTGTTTTGTGTTCGAAATATTACGAATTTAACAAAAATAGAGAATTTATCAGATGCTATACATTGTACCAGTCTGAAAACATTTTTTAATGTCTTTTGAAATGTATTGTCTCCAAACTCATAGAACGTAAATGCCAGAAAAAAACAAAACATACAACTTACAGTAAACCAGACATCTAAGTCTGTGATAAAAACCAATCAAAGATATTGAAAATTTTGTTTTGTGTTATAAACTTCACGAAATCATAAACAAAAAATACGAAAATAAATCTGACATGGTACAAGCATTTGCGATATCGTGCAAGAGTACTTAATTTTTGTCTTTAGAATTTAATTGCTTGAACTTCGGTCCAGGAAGAACATACGGTGACCTATAGTTGTTAATTTCTGTGTCATTTTGGTCTCTTCTGGACAGTTGTCTCATTGGCAATCATACCACATCTTCTTTTTTATAAAACATACAATAATATTAACGGTACCAGTTTTACTGTACCAGATACTCTTTTCGACTGTTATTGTCAATAAGTGAGACTCGAGGCCAAAATATTTGAAAAAATATCCTAAAAGGACCTCATGTATAGCCAAATTGAAAAAAAAAACTTGAATCAGACATCAAAACAAAATATCACAAATATAATGAAATTAAAACAACCCGACCATAGAGCAAACAACATGTTTGTATTTCAAAAACGTTAACGCAATAAAGTACTCATTTGAAACATCGTGTGTCTATTCTATACAGTGATTAATATATAAGATATCTTTATTCTCATAACGCCAATGCATGACATCATTACAGAAATAACAACAATATTTACAATATACAAATATAGGTCAGGAACCTGATGTTCATAAATGTCTATGTTTCTCTTTTATTTTTATATAGATTAGACCGTTGGTTCACCCGTTTGAATGTTTTTACATTTGTAATTTTTGGGGCCCTTAATAGTCTGCTTTTCGGCTTGAGCCTATGCTTCGTGTCATAGACCGTACTTTGACCTATAATGGTTGATATGCATATGATGGTGTTTCTTTTACAAATTGAGACTTGAATGGAGAGTTCGGTTGTTGATGACACTTTGACAAAGGCATGGCCAAAAAAAAACGAAAAAAATAATAAAAGACAGACAGCACTAAATAAAACACAAAATGCTGAGCAACATAACCTCACAAAAAATCAGGGGGAGTCGCAGGTGCTACTGCAGGGTGACTGATCCTGCTCCATATGTAATATTAGTCAGGGATTTCAATAGTATGAAGTAGCTTTTACAAAATGTTAATGTTAGGTTTACATACGAAAATATAAAAACCGTTATATTTTTTAATTTAATTTGATTTAAAACACATATAGGTTCAACAAGTCTTTTTCGTTTGAAAAACGAGCATTCTCAATGTCAAAAGGTCGTCCACAAACTTGCATACCAATCTGAAAAAAAAATCAAACAGAAAATAATGGATCCGTAATTTTAGTTCTTCATTTAAATACGTTGCGGGGCCTCGGTGGCAAAGTGGTTGTAATTTTTTTATAAATAAGGCCGTTAGTTTTCTCGTTTGAAAAGTTTTACATTATCATTTCGGGGCCTTTTATAGCTGACTATGCGGTATGGGCTTTGCTCATTGTTGAAGGCCGTACGGTGACCTATAGTTGTTAATTTCTGTGTCATTTTGGTCTTTTTTGGACGGTTGTTTCATTGGCGATCATACCACATCTTTTTTTTTTTTACAACTAGTAGTCAAACTACTTTATCACTAGCCTGCAACTCAACACTGAGATTGTGAATTCGAATTCTGCACGCGGCAGGTGCGCTCGACTCCAGTCTTAATATACTAGGAGTGCCGTTTTCCCTACCGATGGTCTGTCGGTTCTCTCCATCTTCATTCGTAAATTGAATTCGACCGTCACAGAACAACAATCAATCAATCATCAGTATGAATCAGTATGAAATACTGTGAACCAATTTATTTTCGCGGATACATTATTTCGCGTTTAGCCCTTTCCAGTCAATTTGGCGGCTATTTAATTTTGCGATTCTCAAATTTACTTGATGTAGTAAAGTCAGAATTAATGAAAGTTTTACATATTCGCGACGTTTAATATTCGCGATATTTTTCTACTCGCGAAAGTCGCGAATATAAATCGGTCGCAAAAATAAGTTGGTTTACAGTATGCTCGACAGTGAAAGGTCGGTTAAAACAGCATTTATTTCAAGTGCACATGGTTCCAACAATTACATATTATCTTTCTGCCAATTTAAGCGAATTAAGCATGAAAGAATCAAGATAAATAAAAGCTGCATTTGGATTTATCGTGATCAATTGGAGTAGTAATCTTAAATAACATCAATACCAAAACATCAAATTGCAGAATTATGTCGTTTTTTTTTTGTATTGTCACTAGGATTTTTGCTTCTTTGGGTTTTTCCAATGATCTCATCACTAGATTTTAATAGATGAATACTATTTTCCTGATGAAAATTCTCATTAATTTGGTTATGGTTGTCTGCCAGCGCAAACACATGAAAATACATTTAAAAATTTGTGTTTATTATATTAACATTAGAACCAGGTTTAATCCACCATTTTCTACATTTGAAAATGCCTGTACCAAGTCAGGAACATGACAGGTCTTGTCCATTCGTTTTGAATACGTTTTGTTATTTGATTTTGCCATGTGATTATGGACTTTCCGAATTGATTTTCCTCTAAGTTCAGTATTTTTGTGATTTTACTTTTTATTGCTTAAACAGCAACATGTTTTTTACTAGAGAAAAAAAGAAATTATTATCCCTTTTCCCAGGACAGATTTAAAAATAAACAACAATGAGACATGCACATGTATGCTGCACTCACCTTCACTCCTACCACCTTTGAACCTGATTTCAAACATCCCAGGAAAACACCACATTTACGAATGGAAGTGTCGTAGCCATATAAACCCTGGTTGCTGAACACACCAATACGTGCGTACATTGGAATCCTCTCACAGTTATCAATCACCTGCCGTTATAATTGGTAAAACTACTTATGTACAGTTTAACTCTTGTTGGGGATAGTTTTTTTTCTTGTGATAAGCATGATAAACAATGTTGTTTTATTTTTTACTTTATTCAAAGTGAAAAAATATGTTGTCATCAGACACATTTTGTTTTTGTATTTTGCAACTCAATTTGTGTTCAGGCGTTTGATGTACTTGTCCTCTGAAACATTCGGTATCATTCTTATTTTGCGTGACATGCGCACTACAATCATTATCATACATGATGTAAAATCCAATTTTAATAGTATTGCAAATGAAAACAACTTAGAGGTAATGCAAAATTGGATCCCAGCTTTTAAAAAATCACTGGAAAAGAGCATGGTTAAATTTTAATGTACGTAGATTAATCTGAACTTTGTAGTAATCAAATTATAGTTTATTGCAATATTAGTTTTTATCATCAATGTCTAAATTTGTATTTATACTAAGTCCAAATATTTCGGACTTTTTAATTTTTTTCTAGTAAAGTCGGCACCTAGAAAAGAAACGATATATAAGATCATATAACGATTAAGATACTACCAGTTCCTAAATTACTCGATGAATGTTACTTTCAATGGGATATTTATATGCAGTGTTATCTAGAGGTAGAAAAATCTGGTACATGTTCTACTTCCAACCATCACATTGCATAATATGTTTATACTTACCCTTCCTTTTGGTTTCCAGTAATTCGTATCTGTCGGTGCGCTACAGAATAATCTCGAAATAGTTTCCGGTGTTATATGTTTATACTTACCCTTACTTTTGGTTTCCAGTAGCTCGTATCTGTCGGTGCGCTACAGAATAATCTCGGAATAGCTTCCGGTGATATATGTTTATACTTACCCTTCCTTTTGGTTTCCAGTAGCTCGTATCTGTCGGTGCGCTACAGAATGATATCGGAATAACTTCCGGTGTAGCTTTAGCTCGAGACGAAGTGTTTGGACATTCAGGCGTAGATGGATGAGTGAAGTACGTGAACTGTAGAAGGGCCTTGACGGTATCAAACTTCCTGCATATCGCTAGGTCTAGTAAGTAAAATGTTATTTATATAAGTTACAATGGGCCAATCACCTATTTAAGAAATTTTGTCCTTTTTTACATTAAAATAATTGTCTACTAATCCATATTTTTCTTTCAAAAATTTTATTACATTCAGTTCGATATGCCATATTTGAAAATATTATAGAATCCTTTTTATTTTTTCAAATATTTTGAAAGAGAAAAGCGGCCATTGTTAAAAGTATGAAAAATAAGGAGAGAATCATTTCCCGCCAAATTTTCAATGGCTTTTATTTTGAGAACAAGCACACGGACCCTTTATGCTTTTTTCTGCACATTTAGTTCCTTTATTGATTTTCTATAATTTATAAGACTGTTGTCTTTTAAAAAGCTGGATATTTTGAAACAGAGAAGCGAAAATTCTTGAACAAACAGCCAAGTAACAGCGTAGTGGTATCCAAAACATATAAATGTATTCAATAAAATATTGTAATTATTTTTGCATGATATGGTTGTTATCGTAAGAGGTTTTTTTTTCTATTGTTTATCATTATTTTTTCTATTTTGTTTTGCTTTGTTTTATTTTTGTTTGTAGTGTTGTTTTGTGTTTATCCATGTGTTTTCTGATTGCATCGTTTTTGCTGATAGGTGCACACGTTTACATCTGAATTGGATCAGACGAGTAACGATTAGCATCAACACATTTCTACGTAGAATAAAGAAATCGTTTTTAAATATTTTTTATATATGTTGATTCAATGATATAAAAGTGCTTAAACAGACTTTGAGATAGTAGCATTCATCAATAATGAAGCTACGATGATTTATGTTGTGGACATTACATCGCGTTTAAAACACCATTGAAAATAACACTATTTGTTCGGATCTCCTGTTTATAAGACAACAATCAATGCTTTCTATTGAAAAATTTATTGAGTCACATGACAGACGAAAGTTTTCAAATTCAATCGCGAACATTATTAATGAAACATGTATTGTACTAGGATAATGTATTTCATTGGTACAGTGAAACCTGTTTAAACAGAACCTCTTCGAGACAAGATTTTGTTCGGTTTAGGCCGATGTTCGGTTTTATCAGGTTCACAACGCAAACAATATGATATGAAGGTGCTTTTGAAAATGTTTGGTTTTTCAGTTTTTCGGTTTATGCAGGATTCGGTTTAGCCAGGTTTCACTGTATTTTTCAAAGCGATGCATTTAATAAATTGTAAAACTCACTACTTGTATCGTTTGAAAACGAAACAAACGGCGGAGGTAGTGTACTGACTAATTGTGTTGTCGTAGCAGGTGTTACTGTCGTGGTAAAAACAGGTGGCGCTGTAGTAACAGGAAGTGACGTTGAACTTGCAGGAGGTCCATTTGGTATCTGAAGACAGGAGCGCGTCACTACAAAACAAAGTGTCTGATAATGATATTTCTAGTTATTTTGTTTCCTTAACAAATCCATTGATATTCACAATTATCCGCTAAACGTCATTTTATAATATGAACTTTAAAACGGGACATGTTTTAGTCTAGCTGTTAGTGAAAACGTTATATATAGGCTTCATTCAGTGTATAGGAGCAGTTCTTTTTCTGTTCACATTCATATATCTTTTAAAAATAGAGCAGGAAAGATTTCTTTAGTTTAGTTCATTAGATAAACTCTATAATTAATAATGAACTCATCATAGATAACAGGACTAAATTTTGTATATACGACAGACGCGCATTTCGTCTACAAAAGACTCATCAGTGACGCTCGAATCAATAAAAAAGTTAAAAAGGCCAAATAAAGTACGAATTTGAAGAGCATTGAGGACCAAAATTCCTAAATGTTTTGCCAAATCCAGCTAAGGTAATCTATGCCTGAGGTAGAAAAGCCTTAGTATTTCAAAAATTCTATTTTGTAAACTGTTACAGCTAATTTATAAATATAATCATATCAATGAGCTCAAGCCAAAGTTGAACTCCGATGGGTTTTGATGTTTTCCTTTTACTGACATGTTTGGTGTATGGGCACTCGAACGTAAAATACTATTTTTAGAATCATTATTTAGTCTTGGGGGTTATCTTAGAAAGATTGTACAGAACAATCTTGACGTGCTTCTTGTGATGGTATTGTGTCTGTAGTAATCGATTTCATAAATTTGGTATGTCATTGTTCTAAGTTTAAGGTCTTTTGCAACTTTCTATAACGAACAGTCGTATTTTCAAATACACATACGCCACGTTCGTATGGAAACAATATTATTGTTTTTTTTTACTAATATGAGGCAGGCAATACCTGTGAATGGGGACAAAGTCTGTATGATTTAAAAAAAAATCAAACATGTTAAAAAGAGAAACGGAAATACCGTAACGTTTCCGATTTTGGTTCTGTTGTAAGTTATTTAAGTTATGACGTCACATTCAATGCAAACAAACAAGCGCTATCATCATCAGGTAACGGTTTTTTTTTATAACAAACAATTTTTTTTAAATTAATTTTTATTGAGTTCCTTTCTTAGACTGATACATATACATTTTATACAAAGTTTCATGCAAACTATACCGCAAACGAGAGTAGATTTCTGCGTAGATCCGGAAATTCAAAAACGCCACATTCCGAATCCCTAGGGGATCCAGGGGATCCTTTAATATTTACCTGAGTTTGTATATATATATTGAGTTACTTAGTTATTGTCTTTATTTGTTTTTCTTGTTGTTATATGTCACAAACTGTAAAGTTTATATAGCAATACAATTTTGAATTGAATTGAATTGAATAAAAAAATTATGGAAATTTTCCCGATTTTTTTTTTTATTATTATTGAATTTTCTACTGTAAAAGGGGACTTCGTCCCCATATAATCACGTGATATTCAGACTGTCCATTTTCTTTTCTTTTCATAACAGAAAGAACTGATCAACTGACATTGATCAGTTCTTATGCAATCTTATGATCATTGTGCCCCTTGGTTTGTCTAACAGGGGTTCCAGGTTGACTAATATTACAGTCTAAACTATTATCTAATGATCACAATCGAAACCAGAGTAAAACGACCTTAGATACAAGTGAGGTAGTAATGCAATTAAGGATCCGAAAGTAAAGATATTTCTGCATCGCGAAAAAATGATCCATCAAGACAGGTTATAGTTTAATCGAGTTGCCCTTTATAAGAGGATTAACTGCACATACCCTGATGCCACGTTCGTGGATTGGTTGATACTTTAGGAAGTGTCCATGTCTGTAGTGTTGACGTCGGTGCAAAAGTTGGATTTATTGTACTAGAAGCCACAACCTATCAATTAATATATATCATGTAAGATTTATTTCTTTCATTATAAAAACAAACCCGTCATATAAAGCTTGAACACAGATGAAACGTGTTATATAAAATAGACCTGAAATAAAAATATAAAGTGTTAAACTTGTTTTTATAAAATACGTTATCTGTTAATATAACTTTTCTGTAGTTTTATGGCAATAACGATTTGAATTGAAAAATAATAAAGGAACGACTGGAATACTTTTTCTGTCTTTTGTGGTAGCGTAGCGGGTTATATCAAAGTCTGCACCACATTTTTAATCTTATTTCGATTAGACGGTCATTCCTTATAATTTAATTTTAAATTCCATTTTAAGCCGGAGTCAATCATGAAAAAACGTTGATGACGCCACGGGCACATGACAATATAACGTCTATGAGCTGATAGACAAAACACTGTCAGCCAATCAGAACACATGTTACATTCAAAATTAAATTATAAAAAAGGAATATTTGGCGGCATTACTCGCCTTCTGTTAATGAAATACAATTAAAACAATGGTAACAAGAATGTGTCCATAGTACACGGATGCCCCACTGGCATTATCATTGTCTATGTTCAGTAGACCGTGAAATTGGGGTCAAAACTCTAATTTGGCAATTTAATTAGAAAGATCATATCATAAGGAACACGTGTACTAAGTTTGAAGTTGATTGGACTTCAACTTCACCAAAAACTACCTTGACCAAAAATTTTGCCTGAAACTTGCACTATTATTTTCTATGTTCACTGGACCGTGAAATTGGGGTCAAAAGTCTAATTTGGCAATTAAATTAGAAAGATCATATCATAGGGAACATGTGTACTTATTTTGAAGTTGATTGGACTTCAACTTCATCAAAAACTACCTTGACCAAAAGCTTTAACCTGAAACTTGCACTATTATTTTCTATGTTCAGGGGACCGTGAAATTGGGGTCAAAAGTCTAATTTGGCAATTAAATTAGAAAGATCATATCATAGGGAACATGTGTACTTAGTTTGAAGTTGATTGGACTTCAACTTCATCAAAAACTACCTTGACCAAAAACTTTAACCTGAAACTTGCACTATTATTTTCTATGTTCAGTGGACCGTAAATTGGGGTCAAAAGTATAATTTGGCAATTAAATTAGAAAGATCATATCATAGGGAACATGTGTACTAAGTTTGAAGTTGATTGGACTTCAACTTCATCAAAAACTACCTTGACCAAAAACTTTAACCTGAACGAACGGACGGACAGACCAGAAAACATAATGCCCCTCTACTATCGTAGGTGGGGCATCAAAATATAGATTCGAAATGTCTTGCATCTTTAATTCAACAGAAAATGTTCTACGAAATACAGAACTGGTGCAGATCTTTTGCAGAATAGGAGAACATCAACTTTCATTGTTTTTCTGATCTGTTAATTTTACATTCAAACCACAGTTATTGTTATCACTTTAGGGAAATAAAAGTAAATTTCCGGTTTATCAGACACACCAATGATATTACCAATAAACTTTACCTGAAAAGACCCTAAGCTGTTCAGTCCGTTAACTGGGACTAACTTTGAGTTTGCCAACACTACAAAGTAATCTGTGTTATCGCCGAGTTTTGGCTCCGAAATCTTCAAGTATACCTATGTTTCAATAAAGAAGATGTATCTAATGTACTGATGTGAAATATCATTTTGCCGTTTAGGAATCTAATGCATTCTGGGTATTATTTCCAAAAGCGTGCATAAGAACGTTGTTATTGGTCAAAAACGTTCTAAACAATGGACATTTAAGAGATAACTGTATTGTATTTGAAGCTTTAAGGACGTCCATCGGTAGTTTTACTGTCGCAAATTTAGTTTACCTGGCGACGCGTAGCGGAGACAGGTAAACGGGTATTTGCGACAGTAAAACTACCGATGGACGTCCGCAATACAGTTATCTCTATTCTAATGCAGAACAAGTTGGTAATTAAATTTCAATCATTATTTCGGTGTAAAATCTTCATTAAAGAAAATTCCGCGAAAAGATGTAAACTTGTTTGGTCCCTACACTAGGCGACGTCATAGGTATGCTTGCGGCGTCAAACATAAACACTGGGCGTTTTCTGGCTTCTGTGCCGCTTCAGAATGTAATAAAATTTGATAAAAGGAAGATTTTTAGGTGCAACATGTGAGGTTTTTGGCTTATTATTGTAGAAATACATGTCAATACTTTTAGCTATTCAAAATGTCGGCTTCCTTAGTTACAGACAAGGAGATAGAGACTTTTACGCTAACTGTCATCTAATCAGAACCATTGATACAAAATAATTGCATTAGAATTAACCATTGACGTAACGTCATTTTCATTTTGAATATATTACACATGATAGTCCTTTAGATTCTAAAAAGTCATTTATACAGTGAAACCACCCGAACCCTTTTGGGAACTGAGATTTTGTTCTGTTTTGGCTGATGTTCGATTTTATCAGGTTCACAACCAACGCATGTACAATTTGATATGACGGTTCTTAGAAATATATGTTTCGTTAATACATGTTTTCGGTTTATGCAGGTTTCGGTGTTGCCAGGTTTTGCTGCATCATACAACTTATTTTGACCCCTGCATAATGACTGCTGCACATAGGACATATAGAAGGGAACTATGTTATAAATTAAGGCGAATAAATAGCGATGAGATTCTCTCTTGACTAATTTAGTAAATTCCAAAAAGGATCGCACGTGGACAAACGTTTCAATTTAAAAGTCTGAAAGCAATCCTCGAAAACCAGTTGAAGAACATACAAAACATAAAACAGTCAAATCAATAGTTTGTCTCAAACATAAAACAGTCAAATCAATAGTTTGTCTCAAAATTCCAAGTCTATCAAAACAAAATTACGTCAGAGGCGAACAAAAAGTTATATTATAAAAAACGCACCTTGTAAGTTGTTCCAGTTCGAGTGTTATTTGGGAGGTTAAAGGTTGTTTTCAAATGTATATCACTTCCTGGTAGCCATCTTGTCGTATCTGTTGGAATGGCAGCTTCGTATACAATGCTGTACGATTAAAGAGAAAAAATCAAATAATTTCTTATGAATAACTATGATGTGAAAATCATTACCTCTTGAATAACTTATTTTATTGTTTCGTCTATTCTCTTTAATTTTAATGAAGCAACATGCACATAATTTTTTTTCTTTATATAAAAAGGAAGATGTGATATGATTGCCATTGAGACAACTTTCCACAATAGACCAAATGGCACAGAAATTATAGTAACTGTTTAGCACCATGTTAGTCTCTATGCGATATTTCTTTGGCTTATATCAATCTATTCTTTTTTGGTCCTGTATTTTCTATTTTGCATTAGAATTCTCTATTCTGTGAAAATCTAACAGACCCTTAAACAACGCTGTTACTTAAATACCTTTTATTGACTGTATTTTGTAGAACAATCGATACATTGTATTGACGATCCTCATACAACTCTGCTGATTAAATACCTGTTATTGACTGTATTTTGTAGAACAATCGATATATTGTATTGACGATCCTCATACAACTCTGCTGATTAAATACCTGTTATTGACTGTATTTTGAAGAACAATCGATACATTGTATTGACGATCCTCATACAACTCTGCTGATTAAATACCTGTTATTGACTGTATTTTGAAGAACAATCGATACATTGTATTGACGATCCTCATACAACTCTGCTGATTAAATACCTGTTATTGACTGTATTTTGAAGAACAATCGATACATTGTATTGACGATCCTCATACAACTCTGCTGATTAAATACATGTTATTGACTGTATTTTGAAGAACAATCGATACATTGTATTGACGATCCTCATACAACTCTGCTGATTAAATACCTGTTATTGACTGTATTTTGAAGAACAATCGATACATTGTATTGACGATCCTCTGATTAAATACCTGTTATTGACTGTATTTTGTAGAACAATCGATACATTGTATTGACGATCCTCATACAACTCTGCTGATTAAATACTTGTTATTGACTGTATTTTGAAGAACAATCGATACATTGTATTGACGATCCTCATACAACTCTGCTGATTAAATACCTGTTATTGACTGTATTTTGTAGAACAATCGATATATTGTATTGACGATCCTCATACAACTCTGCTTATTAAATACCTGTTATTGACTGTATTTTGAAGAACAATCGATACATTGTATTGACGATCCCCATACAACTCTGCTGATTAAATACCTGTTATTGACTGTATTTTGAAGAACAATCGATACATTGTATTGACGATCCTCATACAACTCTGCTGATTAAATACCTGTTATTGACTGTATTTTGTAGAACAATCGATATATTGTATTGACGATCATCATACAACTCTGCTGATTAAATACCTGTTATTGACTGTATTTTGAAGAACAATCGATATATTGTATTGACGATCCTCATACAACTCTGCTGATTAAATACCTGTTATTGACTGTATTTTGAAGAACAATCGATACATTGTATTGACGATCCTCATACAACTCTGCTGATTAAATACCTGTTATCGACTGTATTTTGAAGAACAATCGATACATTGTATTGACGATCCTCATACAACTCTGCTGATTAAATACCTGTTATTGACTGTATTTTGAAGAACAATCGATACATTGTATTGACGATCCTCATACAACTCTGCTGATTAAATACCTGTTATTGACTTTATTTTGTAGAACAATCGATATATTGTATTGCCGATCATCATACAACTCTGCTGATTAAATACCTGTTATTGACTGTATTTTGAAGAACAATCGATATATTGTATTGACGATCCTCATACAACTCTGCTGATTAAATACCTGTTATTGACTGTATTTTGAAGAACAATCGATACATTGTATTGACGAAATGGTGAAGCATATCCTCTGTTTGATAGTGTTATACCAACACATACTGGAGTATTTACATTAACGTTGTCTGGAATTGTCACCTAAAACATAGAAAATTAAAACATCATTATAACTATCGTCATCGTTTACCTCATCATCATCGTCGTTGTCCTCCTCCTCCTCCTCGCAATCATCAATCATCATAGTCATTGTCGTCATCATAATCATCGTCTGACATAGTCATCATGGTAATCGAAGTCATCATCGTTGTCGTCATCCTCAATATCGGTGTAGTCGGACGGTCATCATCATCATCAATCATTGCGTCGTCATACACGTCGTCGTTTATCATTGTTGTCGTCATGATCGTTATTGTTGTAGCCAAAAATGCTAAAATTTATGTTAAACAGTCAATAAATCAAAGAGGTCACGCCTCCGAATATCTATATCATACGTGGAAGGTCATACTTACTGATTCAAGTGCCAGTCGGTACCCCATGACGTCAGACAGTGTTTTAAAACAACCATATTTTTTGTAGTTTTTTATAGCCTCATCCGGGTCATTTATATTAAGATAGGTTAAGTGCAGACTTTTGAACAACTTCTCTGAGTCGATACATAAATTTCTGCAACAGATAAAAAAAACTGTTACCAGCAGATAAAGTAGCTTGATTTTACTTGTTCAAATTTGCAGACAAGGTTCTATTCATAGAACAAAATATTTAGCAACAAATAATTGATAAATGGAACAATTATCATCTAAAAAATGAATGAAAAGTTACGAGATATTTGGTTTAACTCAAATACATTTTAATCTTTGGAAATCAAATCATTCATTAATAAGTAAAATCAAAAATAAAAATTTGCTACCGCAAAAATTATCATAGATTGTCCAAACATAAATATCGAATGCTCGAAATTTGTACCTAGGTGGTTTTGTAGTGTCCCCTGGGTGACAGGTTTTCCCACCAATGACACTGGTTTCCGTATCGTTCGTCAAATAAGACAAGGCACCAGTATCGGTAGAGAGATCCGGAAAGGCATGTTTAAGATCATTGGTGTCACCTTCTAACAGACATTCGTGGAAGTGACCTGTCGTTAAAATAAATAATGAGACAGATGTGAAAAAGAACCTTTTATGTGATGTTCAAAAGAGGATGTTTGTCCTTGCTTCTGATTGTAAGGATTGATTGATTGGTTTATGATTTATTGTTGTTTACCGCAACTTGACGTTCAGCACTATTATGATATTTCTTGGCGGTCAAATGGTATTGGTGTAGGATGCAGGATTATCCAGTGAGAACCACCACCCTTCGGAAGGAAAACGTACAATCCAAAACAATTAAGATTTGAGCCAGGCACACCTGCCATGTGCGGGCTTCGAACTCACAACCTCACTGAGTGTTGACAGGCTAGTAATATAGTAGTACTTCTTAGACCGACTGAGTTAGCTTTGTTCTTGTTTCTGATAGTAACGACACTAACATTCTAATAATTATTTTTATTTTTTACAAAACATTGAAGATTATAAGACCTCCAATACCTTTAAAGAAACATGTTGATGAAAATAGAGGAGCATTTTTGTATTCGTAAAAAATGTATCATAAAGCATAGGATGTATGCATTTAAGAATTGAATGCTTCTTTTTATAACTTCATTGGGGTGTAAAAGTGTTGACCGAAGTACAGTTTGTATGAAGCGCAGAAGCGCTTCATTCTAAAAATGTGGGCACAGTCAAGGCTTTTACAACCCTACGGAGTTACAAAAAGAAGCATTCAATACTTATATTTACATTTTTTTAGCTACGATCATGAAAACAGGAATTTTATCAATTTTTTATTTAATTCACCTGTGTACTTTATTGTGGGACCTCGTGTTATCGTGAATAAGTTTTATTGTGTAATGCAATTGCTTAAGGATTAACACGTGATGTGCAGTTAGCCAATCAGGATAACGTATTATAATGAAACATACATCTAATGTAATTATTAACAAATACTATGGATATCAAAATGATAAAATATTATCAGTAGTAGATGAAACAACATCCTATGTAATATTTTGAAACTTTTCTTTTTAAAAATAAACGACGTCTACATAATATTCAACCTCGTTATTATCTTTTGATGAAAGCCTAACGAAGTTAAACAGAATACACTCAGTCTAGTATCTGAGGTTTAACAAAATATTGTTGAAAAGTTGAAATAATTTCATGTACCTATCCTCTCTATTGTCATCTTTCCTGTCTTGTAGTCTGGGTGAGCAACTTGCACTGGCCTGGAAAAGTTATGAAAATTGTGGCACTTTGTTTTTGTATAACTTTTGGAACAGATTATGCATTTCCTATCATGATTGTCTTGAAAGAGGGTTGCTGCTCACAAGGATTCTATTAAACCAAGAGTTCCAAAATCATCTTTTCGTAAATTTTACGGACGCCATCACGAGTTGGTTGACCGCAGAGGCGGATTTAGGGGGCCCAGGGGGTCCGGGTCACACCTTTTTGGGAAAAAAATTGTTTGCTTATATAGGGAATCACTAAAGTGTGACTGGAGCGGGCCCCATATTAGGCAGTCAGTGGGCCCCCACTTATGAAAATTTCTGGATCCGCCACTGGACCGTTATGGAATAACCGTTTCACAATGATATCGGATATGTTCCTTACGTCGTAACTACAATCCCCTTCCCTATAATGAATAAGACCTACCGAATTAGACTATTTACAAGATTTGTTACCACATAAGCAACACGACGGGTGCCACATGTGGAGCAGGATCTGCTTACCCTTTCCGGAGCACCTAAGATCACCCCTAGTTTTTGGTGGGGTTCGTGTTTTTTATTCTTTAGTTTTCTATGTTGTGTCATGTGTACTATTGTTTGTCTGTTTGTCTTCTTTCATTTTTATCCACGGCGTTCTCAGTTTATTTTCGATTGATGAGTTTGGCTGTCCCTTTGGTATCTTTCGTCTCTCTTTTATGCCATGTACGAAATCACTCATGGCGAAGCATTCTATATTCAATGAAACTACCGGTATATTGTTTGTAATATATACTAAGTTTTAGTTCCTTTCAAACTTGCGATTTCATTCCAGAAAAAACACCTTGTGTATGTGGTCGTGTTCTTGAATCTCTAGTTTCTTTATGGTGGCTTGTTGGTCTCCTCTGCCTTTTCTGTGCTTTCACCTTTGTTTAAGCATACTTTGGTGTGTTATTTGTTTTTATTTGAAAGATTGTTTTTTTCTCCTACCTTTTTTCTACAATCTAATTCAAGATTAAGACAAAATTATTAAAAAAACGATATTTCTTAATTGTAAAAAGCCCCCTTTTTAAAATTCAATGTCTTCTTCCTCTTTATTTTTTGCGGAAAGAAAGGGTTTATACTTCCTTTCTAAAAATAAAACCGCCCATCCGGCAAAAAGGCATGGAGGATGATTGGTTTGTGCCTTGAATTATTTTAAATGTTATAATTGTGAAATTATTTCGCATTGATATTTGAATGAAAATATCGATTAAAATGACAAAAGACAAGTTTTCAATATTAAAGCAGAATGAACAAATGACCAGTATAATCCAGTATGAACTGGAAATAATTACAATTAAAACCTATTGAGAGATTCCAATTTAAAAAAAAACACAGTAATCATCAAACGCCTATACTTAATCAGCATGTCAAAATAAGTAGTAGTCATCCCAAACCTTTTCTGTACTTTCTATCAGTTCCTTTGAAATGCAATATTTTTATCCGTAGAACATTTTTAGTTTCAGATAAATAACCGTATATGACATTTGTAAATTTGTATTCTATTGTAGTCTTTATAAATGCATTATATGTTCATATTTCAAGTTATCTTTTATCGCCTGTGTATAATTAAATACGTCATGTTAGTATTATTTGTGGTTACAATGAGTTGTCGTCCATGATAGAGAGCATCGAACTTCCTAGTTAAAAGACAAGACAGCTGCGCATGGACAAACAAACTCATCATAGATACCAGGATTAAATATAGTATATACGCCAGACGCACGTTTCGTCTACACAAGACTCATCAGTGACGCTCGAATCCAAAAAAGTTAAAAAGGCCAAATAAAGTACGAAGTTGACGAGCATTGAGAACAAAAATTCCTAAAAGTTTTGCCAAATACAGCTAAGGTAATCTATGCCTGAGGTACAAAAGCCTTAGTATTTCAAAAAACTCAAAAATTTGTAAACATTTAATTTATAGATATAACAATATCAATGATAATTCATGTCAGCACAAAAAGTGCTGACTATACTTGGCTTGTGATACCCTCTGGGAAATAAATCTCCACCAGCAGTGGCATCGTCCCAGTGAATAAAGATTCAGATGGCATCGACCCAGTGGTTGTAAATAAACTCATCATAGATACCAGGATTAAATTTAGTATATACGCCAGACGCGCGTTTCGTCTACAAAAGACTCATCAATGACGCTCGAATCCAAAAAAAAGTTAAAAAGGCCAAATAAAGTACGAAGTTGACGAGCATTAAGAACAAAAATTCCTAAAAGTTTTGCCAAATACAGCTAAGGTAATCTATGCCTGAGGTAGAAAAGCCGTAGTATTTCAAAAAATTCAAAAATTTGTAAACAGTAAATTTATAAATATAAAAATATCAATGACAATTCATGTCAGCACAAAAAGTGCTGACTTCTCGGCTTGTGATACCCTCAGGGAAATAAATCTCCACCAGCAGTGGCATCGACCAAGTGGTTGTAAATAAACTCATCATAGATACCAAGATTAAATTTAGTATATACGCCAGACGCGCGTTTCGAGCAAGTACGGTTCACGTGATATCAAAGATTGAAGAGGATATGAAACGAAGAATCAGACTATTATCTTACCGGCTGTATTAAAAAGTAAAATAACAAAAATGCCTTATCCCAAGGAAAATTCAAAACGTAAAGTCCTTTATCAAATTGTTCCTATAAATACACACAGAAAGAAATGATATGTGTATTTGCAGCTCTCGAAACTTGCGGTTATATTGGTCCTGAACCCCAACAATGCAGGAAAATCAATCAATTTGACTGTAGTTGTGAACATGATTTCCCACTAATAACGTGTAGTGATTACTTATATTGTTTGTTATTTATATTAGTGACTACTTACACTGTTGATATTTTATAGTGTTGATTACTCACATCGTTGATTACTTGCGATGTAATTTGCATTATTATTTAGTAGTAATGTACATATCTGATTACTTACATTAATGATTTCTAACATTTTCGATTACTGTATAGTTGATTACCTATGTTGTTGAAAGTTAACATTGTCAATTATTTTCATTCTCGATTACTTGCGTTGTTGGTCATTTCATTGTTGATTTATTTTATTTTGAGATTATTTACATTGTTGATTACTTATATTTTGCGATAACTTTTTTTTTTGACTACTTGCATTGTTGATTACTTTAATCGTCGATCACTTACATTGTCGAGTACTTACAGTTATATAATTGTCGTTTAGTACTAATTTTTCATAATTACTTATAATTGTGTTTACTTACATTGTCGATTAGTACTAATTTTTCATAATTTCTTTTACTAGTGATTACTTACATTGTTGATTACTTACACTTTAGACTATTTAAATTATCAATTAGTGACATCGTTGATTGTTTCCAACGTCGATTAATTGCACTATTGATCAAATACATTTTTGATTACTTATATCTTAGGATACATAATTGACTATGTATATATATTGTTGATGACTTAAATCGGTGATTACTTTCATCATTTGTGTATAACATCATCAGTTAATTACTTATCAAGTACTTATAAGTGATGGTTATCTACATTATTGACTTTTTACACTGTGATTACTTACATTGTTGGTAATTTAAGTTAGTCATTTCTTATTTTGTTGATTAATTACATCGTCGATGATACACATTGTAGAGTACATACATTGGTGATTACTTAAAATTGTAATTACTTACATTGTTGATTACTTCTATGTGTATTAACTTATATCCCTGATTACTCTTAATTGTATGTATTGATAAAAACTTACATTAATTGTTGATTAGCTATATTGATGACTACTTATATTGGTGATACCATACATTTTTGACAACTAACACTGCGATTAATTACATTCATTTGGTGATTATTAACAGTGATGAGTAGCTATATTGGTTATTACTTACATTGGTGATTACTTACATTTTTGACAACTAACACTGTGATTACTTACATTGGTGATTATTAACAGTGTTAATTTCTTACATTGGTGATTACTTACATTGGTGATGTTTTCATCGTCATAATTGTATCTTTAATTACTTACAGCGTCAATGGTTTGCGTCTCATTGTTTACATTTGAAAATACCTATATCGTCGAGTGTTTGATTTCGTACATGTATGATTACTTTCATAATTGATTTCTTACACTTCTGACAAATCTGATTTCGTCTGAAACCGTCTTAACAGTTCTTAAAAGTACGCAAGCATAATATGTCTTGTTTATCTTTACATGACTGAACAGACTTAACACGGTATATCGTACTCGCGTCTGAAAGTCTGAAAAAGTGTTGACGTTTTTCTCTAGCGGTAAATCCAGTCTATAAAGACTTGATCAGACCAAAATTACCGTTTCAGACTGAAACTTTGCTACTAGTGCTATATACATTCTATTACTTACATTGTTGATGGAAGTTCTGTGAGTAGCGTATCAATTATAGCTGTATCTTGTTTCGTACTATTTGTTCCAGGTGTGTACCATAAACCTGGTAAATTAAAAATGTAAAGTGGCTTTTGATAAAGGTGTTCAATGAAAATTGCAGTACCGTAAAAGTGGTCCAGTTTGAATGTAATAAAAAATGTTCCAAGTTAATATTTTTATCAAACGGTCCTTATCAGAATATCCATTTAAAACCTATCATAGAACAAACAACTAATAACATTTGTTTTGTCATGAATACGAATGCATTGATATTTTTGTTAGTTTGAATATGTATACTGAATACGAGTATACCACTATAGAGGGGGGCACGTATGGAACATTATAAAAATGTGTCAAAAGTGGAGTGCATAATGTAAACCTGTACGGTCAAAGTCTGTGGGAACAAATCTCTGTATTTAAATTACCACTGACAATTTATTATCATTGCAGTTGTCATTTTATATAGCTTATCCTCAGCCTATCCCAAAGTAATCTAGACTTATTGCCGAATGTTTACTTGCATTATAATAGGCTGGACGATTTCTACTGAGTTCATCCGAGGAATTTCACAGGTTTTATGTTGGGGCTTTATTGTGAGACGGGCGTTGTTTTAGTTAGGTATTTGTCTTTTCACCGTTTTTTTTTTTTTTTTTTTGCGTTAATTTTTGTACATGTATGTCATTTTGCAGTTTCATTAAAGGGTTGGATGGTGTCTTTTTGACGTTTTTTGTGAGACGTTGTTTATCGTTTCGTCATTTTTTCTTAGACGTTGTTTTGAGCAGGGGCATAACTTTTTGTCGTTTTTTGTGAGGCTTTGTTTTGAGCTAGTGTATGTCTTTTCGTCGCTTGGTGAGGCGTTGTTTAGTGTCGGTGTTTGTCTTTTTGTCGTTTTTAGTGAGGTTTAGTTTGGGCTTATATATTTTTTCACTGTTTTGTCATATATTTTTTTCCTGTCCTTTCTTTAAAATGCTTTTTTATTTTACACCCATGGTATCCCTTCTAGTTCGATCTTTTAAATAGATAGTATGTTCTTTAACGAGTTTGACTTTCGTGAAACATAAGTTCACGTTGATGTTTGAAAATGTCATTGAAACGTTAGTATTTGATTGTTTACAGTAAATCGGGGAATTATTTCGTCGTCTTTTAATCACAAATAATCGACTGCATTCGAATTCGCGATTTTAGTGGTACTGATTTTTGTAGCGACTCTTTTTTCATAAAAATTGCTAAAATAGAACAGCCGCGATTGTTTCCCTGATTAAATTATCATATTATTTACAGATAAAATTGTAGTAGACACTAAATATTAAATGCAAATTTCGATGCTATCATACCATATTCTCCGTGGAAACCTGCTTGAACAGCCACCACAACACCATCATAACGGGCAATAACAGGTGCTAGCTGTTTGATATGTTCCTTGATTTGAGCTATTGTTGGTTCTGACTGAGGATTGTATTGTGTATCCAAACTCTTGGTTAAAAGACAACAAAATAAACATTGAAACGATATGACACTACTTGTATGTTTACTGACTCGATATTAATATTTGACATTTATTTTTATTTTTTTTAATTTTTAATTATTTTTTTTTGGGGGGGGGGATTTTTTACACACAGTGATTGTCAATTAGTTAAGCACACATTTACATAACGTTTCAATAGTGTTAAACAATTTGTTGAATTGGCTTTGTTAAGATGTACAAAATTTGCTTATTAAAAAAAACAAGGGTATTGACGTGCGTCTTATAGATTCTGCCACAGAGGTATAGTTACTTTATTAAAGTATATATCACAATAACCTTTGTCCCTCGTATATTTTAGTTCGGATAAATTATTTTGTTGTTTACTTTACAGAAATATATTAACATATCAACAAATAACTTACATTTTGGTACATAAATCTGAGAACAAGACTCCACCCACCATCTTTAGCTGCTTTGAAATCTTGTTCAAGTTTCTGTAAGAAATCTTGTGTGATAGGAGCTCCATCAGCGAACTCGTCTAAACTGTACATTCTCAACATCAGACTCGAACCTTGGTTATCTCGGAGACATGCTAAATGATCTTTCTACAATGACAAGTTGCGAAAATAAATCTTAGTTTTTTTAAACAGTATGATGATGAATTAGAGCGTGTAATAGAACAGATTTTTTTTTCTAACATCATAATGTGTAACTGTAATGCTTTTTTTTGAAACAACGTTACATTATATTACGATGCCAGCCGTCCTGAAAATGCGTTTAATTTGCCACTGGACGTTAAACAGCCATACATCCATCCATCCTGTATATAAAATATATATGTATTCCAGAGTTTAAAGAAAAATAACATCAAGGTTAAAAATATTTTATTTTTGAAGCAGTTGTGAACATTTTGTGACTGTTCTAATCCTTGGTGACGATTGAGTTTTATTTGAGTGGAACATGTAGTTAGATGCATTATAATATGTTAAGTGGTATATATGGAACACATACCAAATTAGGCAATGCATACAAGCAGATTTGCCACGGTTTGCAATATGACTGCAACATGGAATACGAACACACCCCCCCCCCCCAAAAAAAAAAAAAGTTTAATATATTTTCATACCGTCAAAGGATGGAAAAATCTGGCTGAGGTCAATGATTCCTGATAAAAACCTCTCGCAGGGTTTAATAGGTCACTACGTAATTGATCGTTATCTTCGTGGTAGTTTGTGCTGAAATACAAACAAATGCATGTAGCGAATGCATATAGAAACATTTAACCAAAAACTAGACTATGAATATGTGTTTTATACGGTCTTGTTAACACTTTTAACATTCCAAAAGTTTTTGTGTGATAATAACATGCTTGAAAATTTACTAAATTGATTTTTTTTTAGTCATCTTAAAATCCAGTTTCATACTCTGAGATTTATAATAAAATTGATGAAACTTCAGTGCACACACAAGACGTTTTTAAAATATGAATTGTAGTAAATGAAGGTTTTTTTTTCTAATTGTCTGGTTTGAATCGTATACAGATGAAATAGACCCCAAGTACCACTTTACCGTAATAGTTCCAACAATCAAAACTTACAAATACTTACACTTTCTGTGTACCGCATGACTGTTGTTGTGCGTGAACGACTAAAATTATAATAAAAAAAATACTATTCAAAATGGGGAGGTTTGAGATGTTAGAGTCTAAAACATATATTTGTAATGTATCTAAACATAGTCATATTATAAGTTCCTTTTGTAAGTCAAAAGTTGTGGTATGTTTAGATATTGAAAATTTGGTGTTATTGACATTTATTTGATATTTTCTGTTAAGATATTATGCACAACCGATTCGGAACTATTTTAAAAATATTGCATAGACACCTGTCTGTTATTGAAAACTATGTTTCCGTACGTCTAGATCGTCTAGATGTTCTTAAGATTATTTACGTTAAGTTGCTGTCTTTTATACCATTTTCTCTTTAAACATATATATTTTTACACACAAATATTCTATTTCTTTTCTATCAAAACTATTTTTATGTCTCACCTACGATAGTAGAAGGGTATTATGTTTTCTGGTCTGTGCGTCCGTTCGTTCGTCCGTTCGTCCGTCCCGCTTCAGGTTAAAGTTTTTGATCAAGGTAGTTTTTGATGAAGGTGAAGTTCAATCAACTTAAAACTTAGTACACATATTCCTTATGTTATGATCGTTCTAATTTTAATGCCAAATTTGTGCTAAATACGGGTAAGGAAATCATTTTTATAGCACATGCATTCCTGCACCACCTGATACAATATATTTGCCTACCTGTTAAAAGAACTTGGATAAGCACTAAACACCGGTTACAAAACCACTGAAATGAACAATAAGGCACTATTTGTTACATTGTGAAGTCTTCTCTTAATAACAACTCATCAAAAATATCAGGCTTTTAATTTGGTACGCCAGGCGCGCGCGTTGAAGGTTCCGTCTATAGAAAACCCCGAGAGTGGCAATCGAATCAAAACAGCAAATTTTAAAGTTGGAGAGCATTTAAAACGAGAAATTCCGAAATAAACTGCCAAATAAAACTGAATAGTGCATTACTGATATAAACAAACAAAGGCATTGTGTAAAAAAAACCCAAGAGTTAATATTAATTTGTACATGTTGTTACAAAATTGATCTTACAAATTTTGATAAAACTGTCATTGACTTACCATTATTATATGTCTCTTGTAAACGGTCTTATCTATTATATATGTATTACACTATACATTGTATACTGAAGTTCAAGAAGTACATTTCTGCAAAATCAGGACATTTAACATTCAGGTGTAATACCGCCATTGTTTTCCCTTTTAGTCTTTGTTAAGCTTGCACTTTTCAACAAAATTGTGCAGAATTTATCTTTGTTTCAGATAAAGAAATACTTGGCATGAGTAAAGTTTTATCCTGTCTATAGTACTACAGACAAAATTTCACATATTTGATTTTGTCTAAGGGGTCCGTAAGTGGCAAGGCCATTTGTTTATTAGTTTTTGTACTAAATATTCCTGAAATATTTTCTACTAGACTTTAAGCAAGCAGCAATTAAAGACCATTGAAAGCAAATATCTAGATTAAAGACAGTTGCATATCTTATGGGCGTATCTTGGAACATTCTGTTTCAAGTCATGACGATGTAGTTTGTTTCAGAAGGGTGTTTTAATATTTATAATGAATCAAATAAAATCTAGTTGTGTGTGTTCTTGAAAACATTAAAAAAATATTATCATAAAGGAAATATTCCAATATAGAACGTGACATCTTATCAATATAATTACCCAGACATAGATTTTTTTAGTTTTTTTGCCAGCCAGTTTTTGCACTTCTAAATGGTATATGCTCCCTACTCGGGCATATTTGTATAAATTCAGGCAAACCCGACTTTATATAAAAAATAAGGAGATGTGGTATGGTCGCCAATCGGAGACAACTATCCATTAAAGTTAAAATGAAGTGGATATAACGCCACATTATTTATGTATGTCCCTGTTCCAAGTCAGGAGCCTGTAATTCAGTGGTTGTCGTTTGTTTATGTGTTACATATTTGTTTTTCGTTAATTTTTTTATATAAATAAGGCCGTTAGTTTTCTCGTTTGAATTGTTTTACATTGTCTTATCGGGGCCTTTTCTAGCTGACTTTGCGGTATGGACTTTGCTCATTGTTGAAGGCCGTACGGTAACCTATAGTTGTTAATGTCTGTGTCATTTTGGTCTCATGTGGACAGTTGTCTCATTGGCAATCATACCACATCTTCTTTTTTATATAAGAAACGTGTTCTTATTTCTTATGCTTGGTAAAGGAGTAGCAAAACAAAGTTTAAAGCCAGTGACTAAATCAATGACCTACCTTAATGATTTTTATGTTCACTTTAAAAAAAATATATATGTAAAAATATTGAGGTAACAAAATTCCTGACTAAAATATAGAACTGTTTGGCTCTGAAAAGGTCAGCAATTCTTACTCTAAGGGTGGAGGGGGCGGATCGCTCCAGCAATTCCCTATGTAATCAACCTTTTTTTCCACAAAAGGGGGGGGGGGGAATCCCCCTATGCCACCAGAACAACATTCACCACTTGTGCCAACTCAATTAAATCATAGATTTATTTTAAAATACAATAAGTTTTCCAGTATACTTTAGGTTCATTTCTAATCTATATATGATTGATTGATTGTTGTGTGTTTAACGTTATCATCTTGACTGCCTGGAGAGAATTGTGACCAGTTTGGCAAAACACTGATAATCCTGGCCAAATGAGATGGGTGTTAGACACACTAGCTGTCCCAGGTTGGAACTCTCAACTTAAGTATTGTTGGGATAGTCATACTGTAAACACACTTCTTAAACCAATCATTACTTGACTGATAGGTGCAGTAGATCAAGAAAACAATTACGAAAAAAATGTTATTTTTCAGAATCTAATGCGTTCTGAGAAATATTTTCAAAAGTATACATCAAAGGATCATGATTGGTTAAAAACGTCCTACACATTTGAAATTCCACCAATAATAGGATATTATTTTCATTTTGGGGTATGGGCAATGCAACTACCCATAGTGCTTTAGATAATGAAATGGTCAATTCATTTATCCTTATTTCCCAATATTACAAAACCAGACACTTTAAATCAACCATTTAACAAAATAGTTTTTTGTGTGCAATGAGTCTCTACAGGTATCTTCTGTGTTAGCATAAATCAAACTCTTCTTTTTTAGTTTCTACAGAAATAATCTGTAGACATATGGCTTGCCTGTTTGTGGTATTCAGAAGTAAAATGAGAACGTTGAAATTAAAATATCAATACTTTAACATGTATTTTTTATATAACTGTAAATCAAAAAATTATTGTGTGCATTTATTATTGTAATTTTGGCATTTTAGACTAAAATATTTTTTTTAATTTTGAGATATTGAGAAAAATTCTGTTTAATCCATATAAAAAATTTCAAAATGTGATTTTAAATTATTGTGATATAACCCTGCCTCATTTTTCTTCATAATATAACATCGCAATAATTTCTGAATTTACAGTATGCAAATTGTTCAAAGTCAATGAACAATGACTGAAGATACACGGGCAAATGCTCTTAATGAAAATGATATATGTTAAGGTTAATACAACTGTATGCTTTTAAAATACTTTTGACCTATCACATTAATAGGGATTCGTTTTAACCTAACCTTATCACAAACTTTGAAACAATTGTGGCCACAGACCTGGTCAGAAACATCACATCTTAGTCTCACTGCAGCAACTTCCTCAAGTTTATTTTTTATTAGATTCCAATTTCCCATCTTCATCCACATTGCACTGTTGAAAGTTTCAATTGTGTGAAAGTCTTCTTTCCCCAAAATCAAAAAGATTGATAATGCTATCTGATGATACATTAGGTGGAGACAACTCTTGCAGCAAAAAAAAATTCAAATGCATGTGTAGACAACTCTTGCAGCAAAAAAAATAATCAAATGCATGTGTAGACAACTCTTGCAGCAAAGTAATGATTCAAATGCAAGTGGAGACAACTCTTTCAGCTAATAAATGTTTCCAATGCAAGTGGAAACAACTTATGCAACTAAAGAATGTTTCCAGGTCAAGAGGAGACAACTTATGCAGCTAAAAAATGTGTCAAATGCAAGTGGAGACAACTGCCATACAAATTTATGACATACAATACTTAAAACTTTTTCTTCATTTAATTGTTTTATTATTGAGTTTACATTTTGCGTTTTATTGCACCAAATTCAATATAAATGTCATGTTGTGTTTACAAAGATTTAAGTGCCATTTTTTATGCTATATTTTGTTCATATTGCATCCAATTACCACTATATCAAGACTATCCAATCATAATCTACCAACTAATCTGTTTATGATATAACGCAGATGGTGGCCGAAGCTATAACTATATGTTCTCTCTCGGTTTTTTTGCTTTATAAATGTTTTAAATACAATGGAACAACTGCTATCTTTAATTACTACGGGTTAATTATCATTCAATGGATACCAACTTTTGAGTATTTCCAAAGTATAGATGAACAATAAATTCCATTGTTCAACAAAGGACTTATTTTCATGAATTTCGTGTGTGTATTGGTAAACTACAAATTCTCTGGACATGTATGCAGACTTTGGCAGAACCATGAAATCCTCAATCATGGAAAAATGGTAGAACATCAATTACATCACAGTATAAATAAATAAAAATTTCAAATAAATGTTTACACCATTTAATAGCTTCATAATTGAGTTTATATTTCATTCAACATTAGAAACATTATTTTGCAACACAATTTTTGTTCAATTCTTATATACGAGTATCTGTAATAATGTGTGTTTATACCGATTTAGAATTTCATACAAACGTCATAATGTGTTTATGCAGATTTAGCATTTACTACAAATTTCATAATGCATTTATGCAAATTAAGCATTTACTACAAATTTCATAATGCATTTATGCAAATAAAGCATTTACTAAAAATTTCATAATGTGTTTATGCAAATTTAGCATTTCATATTGTGTTTAAGCAATTTGAGCATTGCATACAAGTGTCATATTGTGATTTTGTACAATGTCACTTCATAGACTGTCACAATGTGCTCTTGATGATTTTGATGCCATTTGATTGTTGTCAAATTTCATCCATTTCTGCCGATCGTAACAGTCAGATCCATTCTCTACCAACTTCTTTGTTTAGCATGTATCATGTATTGGCTTGTTTCTGTGCCTCAGTTCGTATCACGTTTATTAAATCCTGGTTGATCAGAAATATAAACCGTAAACAAGAAATCTGCACAAAAAAAAGCAAAAATTTATTGATCCATATAACTGTTGTATATATACATATGCATATTTTATTGAATTAAATAATACCTGATTAGTTCCATTGCAAAAATGTTTTGTATTGTGAGGTTTCGTTTGTAGTCAGAATGTCATGTGTTTGAGCTTTTAATTTGCCTTTTGATTAGATACTTTTTGTTTTGAATTTTCCTCAGAGTCTGGTATTTTTTGTGATTTTACGTTTTTACAGAATTAAGTTCACCTTTATTTTCAATGGGGTTCTTTTTGTCAATTTCTAGTTTTCTGTGTAGTGTTGTGTATACTTATTTCTTATTAGATACTTAAAATTTTGACCAAAGTGAAGTCTTTCTTTCTTCAACTTTTTGTATTTTTATAATTTATTCACACCTCAACAACATAATTTTTATTCTGTCAATTAAATAAAATTTCTGAAAGACTTTTTTGTACTTTAATCATTTATGCATACCTCAACAATGTTCAGAATTATTATCCCGTTGTTTAAATATCATTTTCTGTAACTGATTTTTTGTGCTTTTGTAATTTATTCATACCTCAACAACAGAATTATTATTCAGTTTCTGTTTGATTCCACCTAAAATTGGTTTGCCATCAACATAAATAGGTCTCTTTCCCTCGTTAGATATAAAGAACTCTCCCGTACTCCGTAACTTTATGACACCCTGACGACGTGAGATTTTCCAGGCTGGTCCTTCCAATGCTAAGTCTACATCAACTTGGTTGTCTTTGGTGGCTCTTCCAAGTGTTATCTAAAAATAGATTTTATAGTTAATTAATACATAAAACTGATCTAATACTAATACCAATAAAACAGGAATGTGTCCATAGTACTCAGATGCCAAACTAACTGAAAAAGACCCATTGATGAGGGCTGATAACAAAACACATCAGAACTTTATATAAGGGTATTTGTCTTAATATGTCTTTGATAGAGTTAAGCCATTTCAATTGATATTTTATAGTGTGTCTTTCTATGTTGTGATGTTACACAATTGTTTCAGGTAAGGGTGAAGGTTGGTACCTATTTAAACATTAACCCTTTCACCGATAGCTGCCAAGACAGAAGCTACTCTGAGACGATGGCTTCCCTGGCTACTATTACTCAAGTGGGAGATCTTCATAATAAATGTCAATAAAAACTTGTTTGTAGTTATTTGTGTCTTTATTTCATTCACTAATACCATGTTCACAGTTTTGTTCATGTTTTGATAAGTTTTTCTTCATGAAATATTCAAATTTTTCAAATTTTTGGCATTATCTTGGTGAAATTCTTAAAATTCTGCTCTTTGACCCAAAATCGTATTTTTTTTTACCTAAAAATGCAAAATTTTGAAAAATTTAATGAGACTGTACAAATTCCTTACACTGAATGATGTCCATTCCAAGTGTTTTGTACATGAAACGACATTTTATGTCAAAAAAGTATACTAGTTTGGCTTCAATTCTTCCATATTCTTTAAAAAAAAATGGTTCCCTCATTTCAAATTCACGTATATTCCTTAAATTTCCTCTGATTTTGACACAGTTTTCAACAAACAGAAGCGCCAGGTTTACACTTTCATCTGGGTATTCAACAAAGAAAGATAACTCATGTTTGCACTGTTTTGAGCGGGAAATATAAAAGAGGTATTCTGATCCCGGTAAAATGGGACTCATCGTCAGCTGTCTGAAGCGTGAATCCCAGTAAAACTCATCAGCGAAAGGGTTAAACCCGCTGCATATGTTTGCACCTGTTCTAAGTCAGGAACCTGATGTTCAGTGATTGTCGTTTGTTGATGTGGTTCATAAGTGTTTCTCGTTTTTTATATAGATTAAACCATTTGTTTTTCTGCTTGAATGGTTTTAAACTAGTCATTTTTTGGGGCCCTTTATAGCTTGCTGTTCGTTGTGAGCCAAGTCTCCATGTTTAAGACTGTACGTTGACCTATAATGGTTTACTATAACAAGACTTGATTGGAGAGTTGTCTCATTTGCTCTCATACAAAATCTTCCTATATCAATTGTATAAAACAAATGTAATATTTTCTACTTGTTTTTTTATAGACAGCCATATAACATTGACTTACCTCCCTTGACCTCATTAAGTACCGCACCAATCTTCCTCTCAGGACTGCCAATGTTTGATTATCAAAATCAGGTGGACTAATACCTGTTATATAAGAATTAAACTATTTTTTTAGATTTTTGGGGTCATAAATGTGTGTTGATACTATTCAAAAGTTTCAAAATTAACAGACGATGACTGTAGGGTTTGGGCCAAAACAATTTTCTGTAAGTTTATGTATACTTTCTATTTGTGTATCTCAATATAATCTTTATTTGTTTTGCTTATTTTTCTGTAATATTTATATCATTGACCAATCATTCTCTATTCTGTAAACAAAATCCAGGGGCTAATTGTAATTGCTGGTCTGGTACATTTCTGATGTTAAGGAATTAATATCTCTGTCACTGATGAGTCTTATGTAAACCAAATGCGCATCTGGTGTATTAAATTATAATCCTGGTACCTTTGATAACTATTAATATCTCTGTCAATTAATATTTTGTATTTGTTTAATGTAAACCAACTTATTTTTGCAGATACTTTATTTCGCTTTAAGTCGTTACATGTCCGTTTTGCAGCACTTTAGTTTTGTGATTTTAAAATTTACTTGATGTAGTATTATAAGGAAAGATTCAAGTTTGCAAGTTGGCGACATTTAATATTCTCGGATTTTTCTCCAAGTGAAAGCTGAGAAAATAAATCACTCCTGAATGAGTTTGTGGGCAAGTAGACAAACCTACACCTAAACTTAATTGTTCAGTTTTTTTACCTGTAACACTGTCAACAAGGACCTGCCATTTTGGTAATTCTTGTTCTAAATGTCTGATTTCTTTTTTATTCCTTCTGTCTGCTACAGCTAATTCTGAAAAGCAACCAAAATAAAAATTTAGTAAGATTCAAGGATCAAAAATACAAATGTACTAGGAAAGATAGCTCTGAGAGTCGACAACAATGTATTAAAGAAGCAAGGAATTTCTAGCTGCATTGAAGACCTGTTGGTGACCTTCTGTTGTTGTCTGTTCTATCATGTCTATGGTCTGGTTGTTGTCTCTTTGACACATTCCCTATTTCCATTCTCAATTTTATTTAAGTGTAACTGTGAGCTATTGCTCATTTTTGATACCCCTATTATAAGTATTCAGTAACTAGAGGCTCTAAAGAGCCTGTGTCGCTCACCTTGGTCTATGTGAATATTAAACAAAGGACACTGATGGATTCATGACAAAATTGTGTTTTGGTGATGTTGATGTGTTTGTACGTCTTACTTTACTAAACATTCTTGCTGCTTACAATTATCTCTATCTATAATGAACTTGGCCCAGTAGTATCAGTGGAAAATGTTAGTGAAAATATACAAATTTTATGAAAATTGTTCAAAATTGACTATGAAGGGTAATAACGCCTTAGGGGGTCAATTGACCATTTTGGTCATGTTGACTTATTTTAAGGTCTAATTTTGTTCAACATTATTGCTGTTTACAGTTTATCTCTATCTATAATAATATTTAAGATAATAACAAAAAAACAGCAAAATTTCCTTCAAATTACCAATTCAGGGGCAGCAACCTAACAACTGGTTATCTGATTCATCTTAAATTTCAGGGCAGATAGATCTAAATGCTTTGGTTTTTGAGTTATAAGCCAAAAACTGCATTTTACCCCTATGTTTTATTTTTAGCCGTGACGGCCATCTTGGTTGGTTGGCCGGGTTACTGGACACATTTTTTAAACTAGATACCCCAATGATGATTGTGGCCAAGTTTGGTTAAATTTGGCCCAGTAGTTTCAGAGGAGAAGATTTTTTGTAAAAGTTAACAACGACGGACGCCAAGTGATGAGAAAAGCTCACTTGGCAGAGGGCCAGGTGAGCTAAAAAGGAAGTCGAGGAGGAATAAATTTAAAACAAATGAATCTTAGAGCTACTGCTTTCTTATGATACCCCAACTGCTAAAAGTACGGTATATGGTAAACAGGAAGTTGTTCAGTGATGAATCTCAAAACACATCACACAGTATAGCCGACTCATATAAACCCTGAAACCATATATAATAAAAGCCCTTACCATGTTCTAATATTTCGTCTGTAGGATCTCTGAAATAAAACAGAAGAATGTAAGTAATTGAACAAAAAACTTTACATGTAAATAAAATTGAGAAAGGAAATGGTGAATATGTCAAAGCGACAACCACCCGACCATAGAGCAAACAACAGCCGAAGGCAACCAATGGGTCTTCAATGTAGCGAGAATTCCCGCACCCGTAGGTGTCCTTCAGCTGGCCCCTAAAATATGCATAATAGTACAGTGAAAATGGACGTCATACTAAAAATGTGTTTATTTCCATCATTTACAAAGGATTTAAAATACCATTGAAACTTATCATCAAACTATTATTACTGGCATATATTGTATTCATCACAATAGCAAGAAACTAGGAGACAATATCTGTATACATGAATTCTTTTATTTTCTAAGAACCCAAGTTTCATAGATTCAGTAAAAACTTACATGTTCTGGGATATTTGATTTGAGGTATTGCAAATGTTAGCATAATTATATACTCATAAATTCAGAAATTATTGCGATGTTTTTATCCTTGTGAAAAATGCGACAGAGTTGTTATAACAATAATTGAAACTCGGATTTTGATATTTTCATTTAAATTAAACCGGATTTTTCTCAATATCGCAAAAATTAAAATTGCATTTTAGTCTAAAATGACAAAATCGCAATAATTTCTGAATTTACAGTACATATAGAAAATTTGTTATTCATTGAACTTTGATTTTTTGATTCACTTGCCCACAAAATCTACAAAATGGACATCTCAGGAATGACAGTGAATCACATTACTGGATAAATACTGTATTTCTTTTTCTATATGTATTTGTATGCTGCAGATTTTTTTATTTGTCATGGTTTGTTAATTGAGGAAACTTGCATACTCATGGATAGTTAATTTCATGGTTTTGGCAAAGTTTGCATACTATGTTTCTTTAGCAAATTTGTAAATCGTTGAACATTCATGGTTCCCCTTTACCCACGAAATCCACAAAAATTGGTATCCAACAAATATTTTAAAATGAATCAACAGTAGCGAGAAGGTCAATTGCAGAATAAAACAAAACTGTTCTTGAGTTCTTGTCATATCAACAAAGATCCAAATGATACCCTATTTGAAATAATCAAAGATTTGTCACCTCAAAACAAACATTAAAATTTAAAGACAGATTTCATCAAATGGTTGTTTAAGTAATAAAATTCATCCCAAATGTCTTCTCTCAAATGGGTAAATCCAGAAAAGCGCTTTGGACGCATTAAATAATTAAATGTGTTGTTTTCAATTTTTCACATCACTGGGTCGACACCTCTGCTGGTGGACTATGATTCCCCAAGGGTATCATCAGCTCAGTAGTCAGTTCTTCAGTATTGACATGATTTATTTAAAGAAATTTTTCTAAAATTGTCTGTTTATAAATCCTTAAGGCGAACTTGAATTTAGATGAATTTGGCTATTTATTTTAGGTATTTTTGACATATCATTGTTGACGGTTTCAGTACTTATACATCCTCGGATTTTAAATGTTTTGCCTTGAGAGGTCCTGATGAAGGTAAATCCAGAACAGCGCTTGCGACCCATTAAATTATTAAACGTATTGTTTTCAATTTTTTTAGAGTGATTTTCAATGAATTTCATAGATGGCCAAATGAGTTGAAAACCAACTTGATTTGCTTAGAGGTGTAGGTTAACAGTATGCATCACTGTACATGCTTATTTTGTGGTTTCCCCATTTCCGTTCTCAATTGTATTTTCTTTGTCTATGGTTTTGTTTATTTTGAAGGATTTTTTATTTGTCCCTTTTATTTTTATTTCTGTGGATTCTTTTATTTTCACAGTGTATTTTCTATTCAAAAAAGGGGAGGGGGATTTGCCACTGTTTTTATCCTTATCTATAGATACTCACTTTAAATCATCATCATTCAGCATATCTTCAGCATCAGAAAAGTTTAAAACATGATCCCCTCTTGGCATTGGTTGAACTAAAATAAAAAGAAAACAAATAAATAACACTAAAGGCTCAAAATATCAATGGTTTTATAAATGCAGTATATAGGTTTTGCTTATTGTTGAAAGCTGTATGGTGACCTAAAGCTGTAAACTTCTTTGTCATTTGGTCTCTTGTAGAGAGGTGTCTCACAGGCAATCATACCACATCTTCTGATTTTTATATTATTTTTGATTTGATGGAAATGATTAGATATGATACATTAAAATGTGTGCCACAAAACGGCTAAATCATAACATTTAAGCTTTTCTGGTGATTCTCCATTCGAAAGTGACAAAAAGCCTTGAAACATAGTTTAAATTTTTTTTCTTTAAATTACTGTCTCAAGTGCTTAAAGAATATCAATCATTCTACTAACTTAAAGAAAATTTGCTGAGGACAAAGACTTTGACAATTTACTGCTGATCTAAAATAAATTTTGAAGTCATAATGAAGAAAGACGTGTAAAATTGAATTTTATAGATTTTTTAATATATACAAAACCGAAATTGCAGTCTTTTTCTATCTAGGAATATGATTTTATTAAATCCCAAACCCACCCAATAACAGACAAATACTAATGGAAATCTGTATATTTATCAATAACTGCTGAATATTCATATCTTACCGGATTGGTCTGGTAATAAATGATACTGTTTCATCAACAACCAATGGTTGTGTAGAGATTTAGGGGTTCTCAAGGGGTAAAATGATTCTGGATTCTTGTCTATCAATTCTTACCTGATTGGTCTGGTAATAAATGATACTGTTTCATCAACAGCCAATGGTTGTGTAGAGATTTAGGGGTTCTCAAAGGGTAAAATGATTCAGGATTCTTGTCTATCAATTCTTCAAATACTTCTAAATTAGGCTGGCTTGTCTGTAAGGGAGTAAACAAACAATTTAATATTATTGTAAAAACAAGAAGGTATATAAGAGGTTTTTTATTTGACAAATTGGCTGTAATAACTTATTCTTGAGGGGAAAGCCAACTTAGTGTGCCTCTCTCTGCTGAATATCATAGTATGTCCTTCACATAATTAGCTGTTGTTTGTAGATCTTTGTTGTTATGTATTCAAAATTCATTTTCAACTTTAATAATTTGGAAACTCCTTCCTACTTGCACATCACAATGTCAAAAACTTACTTTGATTTCAAATACTTCAAAGAGATAGGGAAAAATCTTCCAAAACCCTCCAATTTGCATTAAAACAGTGCATAAATTTTAACCCATACTGGTACTTACAGACAATACTGTTCCCAGTAGTTTTTCCTCCTCTTTACTGAACAATGTTTTAGACTGGACACTAGATATGATATCTGGATGTAATTGTTTAATGGCCTGCATTCCCAATCTAAAATTCAAAATGTTTAATTCAATGCTAGTTTTAATAATCATGTGCTTCTTTATCATTCTATTCATTTTTTGTTGTTGCATAATTCAGGCTGCTGGTTTTCGTCAATGAATCAGTGTACATTGTCATGTCTGACCTTTAATAGCTTGATACTTGGGTTTTGCTCATTGTTGAAGGTTATATTTTATATATCTGTAATTGCAAACTTCTACATCAAACGGTCTCTGGTTGAAAGTTGTTATACCAAATTGCATCTTCTAATTTCTATATTTTGTGAATGTTTTTTACTAAAGGTTAGCTTTTCTTTTTTAATGTGCCTTGTTTGTCTGAAAGTTAGCAGAATTGAATGTTCAATCATAATAATCAAATAAAACCATAAAACCAAAGACTTTGAAATTCATAATTGTTTCTTAAGCACTATGCACATAACATTAAAAAGTACAGTTAAAATACATGTAAGGTGTTCAATGATTACTTGTCGTACTTCTTTGACTTAATGATTGTCTCCCTTGAGAAAAGATCAAAATCTAGATTTGTGGCTTGTTTTACAAACTCAATATCTGGATTTTAATTGAGGCATGAAAATCCGAAGAATAAAGGCAAAATGAAGATAGTGGACTTATCTGTAGAGTGATTGATTTGCTTAATGTCCCACAGTAATCTTTCACACTAATAACTAATTTCAAGAGTGCACATGCTGAAATGTTTCGCCTTCTTTACTTATTACTGATATTATGTTGATAGTCCTAAATATAAAGCTTTATTATAACTGTCACATAAACTTATCCAAAAAAACTAAACATTGACCAATGAACCATGAAAATGAGGTCAAGGTCAGATGAACCATGCCAGGCAGACATGTACAGCTAACAATTCTTCCATACAACAAATATAGTTGACCTATTGCTTATAGTTTAAGAAAAACAGACCAAAACACAAAAACTTAACACTGAGCAATGAACCGTGAAAATGAGGTCAAGGTCAAATAAAACCTGAGCGACTGACATATAGTTCATAAAATATTTCCATACACCAAATATAGTTGACCTATTGCAATAAGTATTAGAAAAAAAAACCAAAACTCAAAAACTTTTACCACTGAACCATGAAAATGAGGTCAAGGTCAGATGACACCTGCCAGCCAGACATGTACACCTTACAATCATTCCATACACCAAATATAGTAGACCTATTGAATACAGTATAAGAAAAACAGATCAAAACACAAAAACTTAATTATAACCACTGAACCATGAAAATGAGGTCAAGGTCAGATTACACCTGCCAGTTGGACATGTACGCCGCTGCCGGATCACTTTCCCTATGTCGAGCTTTCTGTGACAAAAGTCACAGGCTTGACAAAAACTAGACTTTTCTTGCTGTCAGCTATTATACTTCAGTGATTTGCTCTTTCTGGGTGGATAATGTCAATAATTTTTTGTGTTTTGATTACATGCTTTATTCTTGTGTCCCTTTATCAATCGGCCTCTCATTGATGCATATCCCTGATCTATTTTTATCATCACTTTATCTTATGAAGTATTTTGATCAATTTTCAGGGATTGCTTATGACAGCTAAATCTTACTTTGATATAATAGGATCATACAACAAGGCAAACCATCTTTCTTGAATTTCCTTCAATGTAAATCTACAGGAAAACTTTATCCCCAGATGTACAGCAGTCAAGTCGCTTGTCTGAAAAATAAAAATATATCTTAATGTAAACCTTGTATTTTCTTAATTACTAATATTGGTAGATATACAGGAAAATTGAATCTATAAAAAAAATTATTTGCAGAAAACATAATAAGAACATCGCATGAAATAGTAAAAAGTCTAGCCTTCTTTTGTTTGTTTATAACATAGTTAATTGATGTTTAAATTCATCATTTTACTCACAAACCGAAAATAAAGGCTCTCAGCTGATTTTATTCAGTTTATGAATCAGTCTGCCAAGTTTATCATCAATAAAGTTGAATAAACTCCATCAAAATAATTTTAAAACTGTTCTGTAAAAGACTTTCTCTAATTCTTCATCAATTTATTCCATTGTATAAGAAATTTAATCAAGGTGTGGTTCGTTTGATCTCAGTTCTCTATTGGTTAAAATCTGATTATGACATCAAATTTTCTTGCTTTCCACTATATTTCCTATTGTGACGGCATGAAAAAAGGTGACCATGCCTGATGACGTCATATAGAAAGAACACATCTCTTTGCAGATCATTCGAAAAGAAGGAATAAGTTTGCCTGCATATTGTTAGAAAATCATTAGAGAAACAGATTCCACCACCAAATCTCGTGTAATACGATATTTATCCACTCTCGAGAGTTAAATTTTAAATATCTAAAATCCTCGGCAAGCCTAACATTTTAAATTTGAAAAATTTAACTCTTGAGTGGATAAATATCATATCACACTCGATGCAGTGGCAGAATCTATATTTAGTCAGGTCCAGCATCCTTGAGCCTGTAATGCTGTGGTTGACATTTCTCCCCAAATGATTATGGCTTGTGAAACAGCTGTATTTACAAAGTGCAACCTGTATATCATTTTTTTGTTTGTTAATTGTTTTGAGCATAAATTGAGCCATTTGTTTTCTGTTTGAATTGTTTTACATTTGTCATTTCAGGGCCCATAGATCTACTGTTTGCAAATTGTCAAAAAATATCATATGGACCGAAAGACATGAAAGAGGTATGGTTATGTAGCTAGCATTACACACAATTCAAAGACCAGCTGTCTCAAATCTCTTGTCTAATGATTTATGGAGTGGAACAATAAAGTGAAATGAGCTTTCTTGAAATTGACGGAAGATTTATTTTTTGTTTTCATTTTGCTGTGTTATTGAGTGCTGTCTTTTTGAAAGTATACACCTTGTAAAATTCATGTGCACAAACTGATCAATCCAAATCATTAATTTCAGTGGTGTATTTATAGCATTAAATCTTAACATTGAATACTAAAACCAATATGTGATATTTTCATTTTTTTTTAATAATTATAAAACATTTCTCTCTAAATGTAAATATATCCATTTCATAAATAGTCAAATTAATTAGCAAATGTACATATTATTTTTTACATAAATTGTTTATAAAACATTATAAATTAATAAATTATAAAAGATAAAATAAACGATGTGCATTAATTAAATAATTATCGCATATATTACACTTACTTTATATATATAAATCAAATAATTTCTATATAAATATACAATTTACAAGTAAAGGTAATCTATTTTACAGGTTTATGGTCAAAAGGTTCTATTCACAGAACTTTATAAATATAACAAATAAATCAGAATATAAAAAAACTCATAAAATAACAAATCTGCTCAAAACAATGATGATACTTTCCATGCTTTCACAACAGTTTAAAAAAACCACAAAAGTTAAACTAGCAGTCACTCTGTTGAAATAAAGCACGAAAAACAGGTAATCTTAGTTTCTGGTTGAATAAATCGTTGATAGACTGGTGGATAAAACTGACACACTTGTATTGCCAGATCTGGGTAGTGATGTGATACTGCCGAACAGTAGCATTTCTAATGGCCACAATCAGATCATTGTCTAATGAGTCTGTATTTTTTCCTGATTTTGATTTTCCACCATAGAGTTCCAACAAGGTAAATAAATGCCAAACAAGATCACGAGCAAATATGTGTGGCTTGGAGCTCTGTGAGAAAACATTCAAAACCAACTCCATTGAGATCTCCTTAGTAACAGGATTGTATCCTGGTACCTCTAGAAAATTGTGTGGATAGTTATTGATAAGGTGCACAAGAAAAGTACCAGTCAGTGTTCCTTGTAGAAGATATGGTTTTAAATGCCACAGTTTCTCCATACTATGATGACTCTCCAGTTGATGAAATCTCAAAGGATCAATAAACTCCATGTGATCTAGACTGGTCCTGAACATTAAATCTTGATCACTAAGTATAGGACAAATGTTTGTCATATTTTCAACTATGAAAGGATCTGCCAAATTATTTCCATTTCTAAAGATATTACTGGTTCCGTATCCATGATTTACATCAAAGCCTCGGTTGTCATTGAAACTAACAGAGTTATCCCTGGAACTACTGACTTTCCTTTCTGCATCAAACACTTCACATTTCCGAGACTCACTTCTATAACTCTGACTTTTTGCTTGACTTTTATCAAAACTTAGGCCAGAATCTGTTTCTTCAGCTTTGTAAAACAATGAATTATCCATGGTGTCATTGGCAATGTTAGTTAAATGATCAACTGGCTCAATACAGGAAATGGCAGACAAACTTTCCAAAGGTGCTCTCTCCATTGCCAAGTCATTGTAGTACAAGTTTGTGTGTGTTCTAAGTTTTAGTGGCAACACCATCTGAATATGATCCTGAGTTTGTGTGCTTCTATTTCTTGGGTTCACTGATAATTGTGAACTTTGGTCCTCTGTCAACTGATCAAGCATGTCCTCTCCACCAGTTGTATCATTCAAAAGTCTTTCTATTGAAGCAATTTGTTTATTAAACCAGTGGTTGTAGTTGGTTTCTGACGTATGGAATGGTTCTGTCTCATCTTCAGAACTATTGTTCCCACTATAATCCAAATTTTGTCCACTGAAGTCCAGTTTGTGACCACTGAAATCCATATCAAACATACTATTATCTAAATTATTTGACATACCAGTAAGAAATGAGAGATCACCAAGTCTATCTGAAGTAGCGTTTAACGATTTATCAATCCCGTCGTCAGAGAAGTCGTACTCAAAGAACTGAACCCCTGTTGAACTGGCTTGGACCGATGACGAGGATGTTGACTTTTTCTGAGGTTTACCACCCCAACTTTTCCTCTTGAATTTCTTGGTAATGAAGTTTTTAATTTTGGTAGCCCGGACCATAATAGAACTTTTGGACTTCTTGATCTTTCTCTGCTTTGTATCAGGTTCATTAATTATACACTCAGACATGGCATGATGTAATTCTGTAGAAGGCCCATCCTGGTTGTTTAGGCTGTCGTCTGTTCCCTCCTGAATTGTATAATAAGGACCAGAAGCATTCATTGCTTTTCTAGTCTTGAATGACACTGGATTGCTCTGGGAACGTCTACGGAAATCCTCCCTTTGGAATAATTTATCATATCTATTCAAAGAATCAGATCTTTTCCTTTGGAATTCAATAAGTTCTGGCAATGGACTTTTATCATTGTCACATGATACAGAAATCTCATGTGACAGTTTTGACTCTGCTTCCTGCTGTTCATTTTGAGTGGAAAACACAAGTTCATCATAAATGCAAATTCTATCTTTATCGTCAGCACTCATAGTAATCACACTGTAGTCTTCATCATGTGACAGACCGACAGGAAGTGTGTAGGACCCTTCACTGGAAGATGATGGCAATCTTGTATTCTTATTGGTGAATTCATTGGAATCAGAAAGTAATCCTGAATTCTGATTGGTGCTTTCTGTATCACATGACTGACCGTCTGCTGCAGATCTTATATCAAACTGGTTGCCATCACAGTTATCTTTTTGTTTTGAATCCATATCATCCTTATCTTGAAGATTTGTGAATATGACTAAACACTGTTGACCTAAGTTTTCAAGATGACAGAAACTACTTCCTACATTCTCTTTAGCAGTCTTGATCTGTAAGAGCCACAGATTTAATTCTCTTTCTCTTTCCTGTAGTCCTTTAACAAGCCTCATCTTGAGTTCTTGGCATTGATCTTTAAGATAATTCACCCTGCTGCAGACAGTCTGTGAGAAAAGATGTAAAACACTGGAGCACTTTTCACAGCAAACACATGGTTCACTCTCTAGAGTATGTGAATGTTTAAAAGACTCTGCATTTGGAACAGAACTGTTCTGATTGGTTAATAATGCACCATGTGATTTTTGTGAATGAAGAGCAGGAAAGCTTGGGTTTGTTCTTATGTTACTTCTCCTTACTGATGCATTGCGATTGAAATTAGCATGAGATTTAGGAGTCAAATTTGCTTTAGCAGTTGACATGGAAACTGCATTCATTTTCTCCTGAATAAAGTCAACATATTGAACATGACGATCTACTTCTTTCTTCACAGTGAAAAGTATTCTGGGTAATTCCACCAAACAATTTGAGCAAACAGTTTCATCATGGCTTCCATCCAAGGGAATTGTGGGATTGCAACTTTCTTTTGATGGTTCTTTGAAAAACTGTGGTGTCCAGCATGTCCAGAGAGCACTTTGTGGACTGTGGCCTTGAGACAGATTTTGACTGACCTCTGTGTCAATTTTCATCAAGTTGACATGGATGTCATTGATTGCTGTCTCCAGGTAACTGAGCATGGAATTGTGGGTAGAACAAACTGATGCCATTTGATGTTGGATTTTCAACTGCTTTTTAGGTCTGAAATAAAAATAATTAAAAGAATCAAATTGGCTAAAAATAATGTTAATTCAAAATTCATCTTCATTGTTATAAATGAAAAAATCATTGTTATAAATCATGTAAATGAAAAATTCAATGTTATAAATGGAAAATTCATTGTTATAAATGAAAAATTCAGTGTTATAAATTAAAAATTCATTGTTATAAATGAAAAATTCATTGTTATAAATGGAAATCTTTAAATAAAACTGTTTGTTAACTATGAATATAATTATGATCTATTAAAAAATCTTATAGCTTTTTTTATATTTAGAAATGTATTTCCATTACAATAGTCACATTTCTTAGTCATCCTTAATTCTTTAAACACATGATTTATTATGATGATTAGCAAAAATTTAAAAGTGAAGAGAATTTAAATATTAAAATTTCATATTAAACAATCATATATTATTTTAAACATGCATATTTTTTCTTTATTAATTTTTTTTCATAAAAAATTATAAAAAATGTAACTTACCAAAAATGTTATATTCCAGCAAAAGCAAACACCTCAGTGTTCCTGCATCAATGAAGAAGGAATTTTCACTGGTTCCAGATACATATAAATATCAATTAGATACCAGTTTTGTAAAAATATAACAAACTACAATTTTCTGAAATTGTGTGCATATGAATTGATATTGATTAATGATATGTCTTCTTATCTGGCAAGTTATATATATATATAAACGAGTACATCTGAGTAATTATCCATTTAAAGTAATCAAAACTCAAACTTGATGTGTACTCTTGAATAAGTAATGTTTCTCATCCTCATTAACATTGTTTTGATAGTCAGGTTTTGGCTAATCATTTCTGTTTTTAAATATTTTGATTAAAATTTTGTTAAAAATGTTTTGATTACAATGCTTATCAAAAACTTTTTATACAAGAGTCTGAATAAAATTTTGTTAAAAAATATTTAGTTAAGATTATTTGATTAATTAAAGTTTTACCAAAAAAAATTTAATATAAGTTAATTTATAACTTTAAAAAAAACATATAAAACAAATATGCTTATATAAATTTTACATATTTCAAAACATGTATATATATCTATGTCATGTTTACTAAAATAAATATTAGAATTGTTCTGTTAAGGTGGTACCCAACACTTTAACTAAAATTAATTTGGCTCGTTTAATTTTCATTAAATTTTGTCAAAGTATTTACTTTAACAAAAATATAAAAATTTCAAAAATTTGAACCAACCGTTTAATCAGAAAAATTACACTGGTTATATAGCAGTTTGACAAACTACAATTTTGATCATTAAGAAGCTTAATATTATCTTAAGAACACAACGTCATTAAAACGTTCTGCTGATTTACAGAGTTATCTCCCTGTAGAGTTAGATACCACCTTAAACAAACTTTGGGTACTAAATGATTAGTAATTGAAATTTCATTATCTTCAGTTATTTCTATGTATAAAATTTTTACTTTTCAAAAAAAAATCTTAACATTTTTGAATCATAAATACTGATTAATTATGCATATATATCAAATTGCATCTATTCTCATCATATCATTCTTTCTTTCACATTTCACCAATTAACTTCATTCAAAAATTACAAGGATTTCTACCTATCAAAAGTGTAAGCTAATTTTCTCAACACTTAGAGTTAGCTCCCTTTTGAAATGTCCTCAACAAATCATTTATGGATATTCATCGAGATAGAGAATTTATCTATCTGGATGAATGTATAAGAAGGCATTTAAAATAAATAATTGGCTAGTGGGTTTTCAAACAAAATCTTTTCTGTCAGTTAAATCAACCTTATAAGGGATCATTCCATTTTCTAGTCATTTCGTAACAATTTCTAACTATTATAAGTTTTTGATTGACTCACATTGAGCAAGAGTAAATTCCATTTAGCCACCATGTTGGAAGTATACATGCACATATTCGTTCTTAAGGATCTTGCTTGTCATGTTTTGGAATATTTGTCAGAATTTCGGAATCCTCTGATTTTATCCATGTGAATGCCTTAATAAAATTTCCCCATGAACCCCAATTTTTCGTTTTACAAATCTTTAACATGTATAGTTATAAGTCATTTGTGTAAATTTTATAAAATTTTAATTATTTTTTAATAGTATTTAAGAACTTTAACTGGTCAATGATAAAGCTATGAAAAATCAAGAGAGAACATTTTCCGGCCAAAATTCCAATGGCTAATATCTCGAAAAAACAAGCACATTGACCCCTATATTTTTTTTGCTCTTTTGATTCCTCAATTTATTACCTATCAATACATACTAGTTTTATGAAAAGTTATTTATTTTGAAATTGAGCAGCGAACATCCTTAATTAAGCCTAATTAAACTTGTCACACTGACTACTAGACATTTTTCTTAGCAAAATTTAATTTCTTTAAGCCTGGCTTAATTCTTCAATATGATTATATTATATAGTTAAAATATACCATACTTGTTTGTACCACATGTTTCAACTTGGTAAGTGAAGTCAGAAAATCAACAATCAACAACTCCAAAATGGCAGCCAAGGAAAATCATCCAAGGGAAATAACTCAATTATGTTACATCAAACCCTATCTAGTTTTGATAATTGTTGTTAAATTATTAACCTGTTGTACAGCTGTGATCAATGCCAAATCATCTTGTGGTTTCCATCTTCCAAGATCTTTTGTCGAGGCTGGTGTTGTTGGCTACAATAAATAGAGTTAAACACAAATATATAAAATGGTATTTATTCAACTATTAATTAATGAGTTATCTCCCTTTTTGAAATTATATTGACTTTTCTAAAACATGTTTTTTTTTCTACCAAAGAAGATAAATTATGTTAGCTGTATCAACAAAACTTTGGAACCTTAATGTTCTTCAACTTCATATTTTATTTGTCCTTTTCAACATTTTTATTTCGAGCATCACTGATGATTTTTTTGTAAACAAAATGCAAGTCTGGCCATAGAAATTTCAATACCTGGTATCTATAATGAGTTCATTTTTAAGGCAATCATTAAATCATGTTTTAGGTCTTTGGTCTTTGTTTGTCTTTTTCTTTGCTTGTTAGTAATGTTCATTACTTTTGGTAATTCCTATAATTCATTTTTATTATCTATGAGTTATCTCCTATTTTAGAATACTTTGACATTTAAAATAGTCTGATGCCATTAACATATCAATAGTTCTGTGCTTATAAAACTAAGAAGATGATTGCTCATGAGACAACTCTCCATAGAGATCAAATGATGTAGAATTTTAAAACTTTAGGACACTACATATATGACTTTCAATAACGACCAAAACCCATACTGCAAAGATCTCTACTTGTCTGGTGCTATAAATTTGAGAGCAATAACAACATTATTACATTCATAAATATAAAGAAGGCAGATTATTTAAAATATTAATTTCTTTTAAAATAAGAATGAACATTTGGATTATTCAGTTGATCTACCGCACACATGTTATAAAGATATTGATTTAATATTAATAAGGTAGCAATCTATATTTTCATAAAAATAGGATTATATATAAAGCTTCATATAAATTTGAGTTGCAGCAGACGTTTTAATATATTTATTTCTATTCTATAATGTTATTTTAGGAAAAAATTATTCAGTTTAATTTCCAGTTTTGATAATGACTTAAATTAATATTGCTCATATACAGTGTACAACACAAACTATAGCCATATAGGGAAGTAATATAGCCTTAAAAAAATAGGCAATGAGTTTGTTTTTGATTATGCAAACCAAAACTAATATCATTTGTTTCAATATGTACATTATTGTATACAGTTGGAGTGGTTTATTATGATTTAAGATGCTTTGAGAAATATTGGCAATTGATGATTTTCTTACGTACATAAGTACAAAATGTAAACAAATCAATTGCTTTCACTGGTTTATAGATCAAGTAGATATAAGATGGTGATCATGCGGTATGAGTGCCAATGAGACAACTCTTCATCCATCATACATAACTATGATTTTTTCAATATTTTGCTCCCTATATCCTTATATCTTACTTATTGACAGACAAATGTGTTCCCTTGCACACATAACCTTCTTCAAAGTTGCCTCAACAATGACCTGTTACCCCACCTATGGTAAGTAAGATTAATTTAATATGAGGTTTTGCTATATTCCACTAGTAGTAGTTAATGACTGTCATAATGATGTTAAAGGAGAAGGTTCAAGAAGGGTTAAAATTGGCCCTGATTTTTTTATGTTTTTTGAATTGGGTCAAAATATTCCAAATTTCATAAAGAAATACTTGTGATAATACTATTAAGACAAGATTATTTTTTCTGGCACTTTCCTTTACAAATTATCGAGCTATGACCCCTTAAATAAACACAATTTGTAATAAAAGGTCAATTTTGGTACTTTTTCCCCATAATTATAATTGTTTTTGGCATAATTTACTTTGGCCGCCATCTCCGATCCAAAAAGTTTTTTAATTAATGAAATCTATATCAAAATTGGAATCTTTTGGTTACAACACATTTTGGATCGTAGGTGGCGGCCAAAGTGTTTCTAAAGCTTTTAGGTCTGAAAAATGCACAAAATCATCATATTTTGACAAAATGTCCAAAATGGGCTTACTATGGAGAATATTATGTACTCTTATGAAAAGAACTGATATATTTAGCATTTAGACTTTTGAAATAGACCCATTTACGAACCAATTTGAGACCTTTTTGGTGTTTTATGATAAAGTAGATATTTTAGGCCATTTTGTGCCATAAGTGAACCTTGTCCTTTCTTGGGGTCAGAATTTAACACTGAAGTTTATACCATATACCTTTTGTCTCTTTGCTCTTCTTACAGCAGATGATGATTTAGAAGTCTGAAAAAGATATTAAACAGATGAAGGATTGAATCTGGTTTACAGTACAAAATAACCATACTTTGACCTATCATGGTTTACTTTTACAAAATATGACTTGGATGATGAAGTGTCTCATTGGTACTCATATACCACATCTTCTTATATCTGTGAAGTAAAAAATCTCATGTAGATTATTTTTAGACACAAATTGATGTAGGACTGTGTAATTATATCACAGAATATCACATGCTTGTAGATACTCTTATGACTATATGACAGCAAGGGTGATGGTAACCTACATGTGATCAATGTGAACTTTATAGGTCAGCAAAATCTGATTTTTTTATTCTTTGGTGTCTGGTTGTAGAAATTTGAATAGATGATTTTTCTATCATGACAATACAACAAAACAAAAAGAAAATAAGGTATATTATTAAAAAAAAAATGGCCAACTTATTTTGAAAGAATTACATTTGTACATAAAACCAAAAGAAACACAATATGAAACTTAATCAAAAGGTTAATTTCCACATTAATAGTACAACAATACATGTTGGATTCACTGGAGGTAAATGATGTACTTATCATCATTAGATATACACATGAACCAAGAATATGAGTTCAATAAAATACATATTTCTTAAATGCTTGTTGCTGGTGTCACTTGAAGGTGGAATTTCTTAAAACAACAAAACCAAGCATTTGAATACAGGATCATTTGTTGATTCATATTAACTATAAACAACATACATGACATAACAAACTTCACAGTACAACAAACCTTTTTCTTTTCAATGGGTATAACAACTGGAGTTTCTTTAATGATTTTGACAATTGGTTCTATTCTCTCCTTCTCAGTAAAGGGTGGAGGAGGGACTTTCATTCTAGTCGTTCTTTCTGTTTTAAACAAGCTACTTTCTACAAGTTCATCGTCAAACTTCTTCCGCTTGATGGATCGCGAGGAGCTCCGTCTTTCTGGGACAGTATTTTGTAGTATTTGATTTCTAGAAAAGGCGGATCGACTTGGTCTTGAAGTGCCTGCCTGTATAATGGCAGGTTTGTTAGATACTGAGGCAGAATATGATGCTAAAATAGAAAGACAAAAATGTTTACACTAGTCATTTTTTTAGCCCTTTAAGGAGGCTCGAGGGTATAAAAATTTCAGAAAAAAATCAAACATTTGTTTTTCATTACAAATTTTATTTATTTCTTTTTGTAGTTGTTACTTCATCATATGGTACAAAAATCATTCAAAACAATCAATTCGTGTTGGCCCCAGATAACTTTCAAAATGTATACATCATTGAAAAAGGTCCAAATTATCTCCCTTTGGTGGAAAAATGCCATTTTTTGGCTCTAAAATTGAAATATCTTTTTCAACTCATCGGTGACCTATCTTTTTTAATATGATTTCCATATAAGCTGTACTTAAACTAAATTATTGTAAAATTTTAGCGATTTCTGTAATAAAGGAGTAGGTTCAGTAAGACCCCTTTTTGGCCTCAAAATATAGCAGTTTTAGAAAATTGTGAAAACGTAATCGTTCAGATATTTATTGCAAAGTAGAATGCCTCTGCTACATAAATATGGGCTGTTTTTGACAACACAATGCACATATATCGGGTACTAGCATCATTAAGTCATGCTAAATTACTGAAATCTACACAATTGTAGCATTTTAGTAAAATTTTAGACGGTTTCCGTCTGAAATGAAAGTGGCCGCATTCGTGTTCATTCATAATAATGAAATGTAAGTTGTATTTAATGATAATACATAATATATATAAAGGTTGAGGATGAACACGGATGCGGCCACTTTCATTTTTGACAAAAACCATCTGAAAAGTGACGATTTTTGGCATATTTGATAGATTTTTCATATTTAAGCTTGAATCGGGGCGTTTTAAATGAATTATTAAGGTAAAATCTTCCACATTAACGAATTGAATCAATTGAATTAGACACTTAAGTGTTTAGAAAGTGCATAAAATCTTTCGTTAGATGAGCTTGAAATTTGAGGCCGAAATCGGCCCTTACCAGACCTACTCCTTTCTTTTTTTTTATTTCGATATTACCTTTATCATGTTTATTTCTCCTATTACTTCAACAGAAAAAACCCGCCTTTACAAAAATGTATGCTTCTTTCGAAGGCAGATTGTGAGCGCAAATGAACGGTGACCCCACTTTTTTATTTTATTTTTCTATTAACTATAAGATAAAGTTCATTTATAGAAAAATATAGAGAAATCCTATATAAATGATTTAGACCCGCGAACCCCCTTAAACATTGTTAAAGCTCGCTGTTTGGCATGTCAGAGTAGAGCTATGGCTACATGTTGAAGACAGTTCTTTGACCTTTAATGGTTTACTTTTACAAATTGTGACTTGGATGGAGAGTTGTCTCATTGGCACTTCTTATATCTATTTACCATATAATAGTTTAATTATGTCAGTTTGAGAGAGAAATAGACAATTAGACTAATAGTTATATGTTGTCTGCTCTATGGTCGGGTTCTTGTCTCTTTGATACATCCCCCATTTCCATTCTCAATTTTAATGTAGACTTGATTTAAAACTTATAGGGGAAGTATTGGTAGCATGGCATGTAGTAAACTTATTAAGATTACATACATGAATTAAATTATCAAATATTAGATTACAAAGGGAAATCTTGGCGATACTTATACATCAATAT
>CM034358.1:15082798-15346518 GCA_019925275.1 Mytilus edulis
TAGCCTCATACAAAAAATATGTATGAGACTGCGAAACTGAGATAGGGCAAGATTTTACTGCGCCCTTCCTTTCCCCAGTTTTATCCAGAATACTAAAAAGTTTATATCTTTATGACATTGATCTAATATTGTTTTTTTCTTACTGTAACCTAAATTAAAATTGATTTTTAAATCGTAACTGTTATATATTATTAGCATAAATATCAAACTGTTTGTATCCCTTAATGAACCCCTGATTGCGGAGAAAGTATTGCATGATGAAATTGACATTGCATAAAATATAAAAATCAACGACAACGGAAGCCCGCAATGAACGGTGTTTTAATCTTTTGCTGACGACAACTTCCAAATCTACTTAGGACCAGGATTTTTTAAGGTAAAAAGTTACGAAATATATAAAAGCAGTTCATATTTCATTTGGTTAGTATGGTGATCACGAAATCAAATAACGTGTTCAAACTTGGGGCATTTTAGTTGGTTGCAGAACATGTCCGTCCTGGGACAACTCGGACCGTCTAAAAAAGACAGCTAGGACCATCTATAATGACAACTCAGACAAAGACAAATTAAAGGAACATGTTTACTAAGTTTCAAGTTGATTGGACTTCAACTTCATTTAAAACTACCTCAACCACAAACGTTTACCTGAAGTGGGACAGACAGATGGAGGAGTGCACGCACAGACCAGAAAACATAATGCCCATAATTGAGGCATAAAAAATTGTAAAATAACAACTTTAGAAAATTATGTATCAAGTATGTTGCAACAAAATAGGCTGGAAAGGGCTAAAGAGAAAAACAGTATCAGCGAATACATTGGTTGACAGAAAATTAGACTTTTAAATAAATAAATAAATAAAAGATTTAAGGAAAAATAACGAGTCTGATGAGAAATATCTAAATTGATACTTCTTTTTTATTCCAATTTTGAGTATATATAAAATTATAACGTAAGCATTAAATTTGCTTCAGTGTAGTAACTGCCCTGTAATAAAAGTGAGGTATGTGTATCTGACACAATATAGCTCAAGTTAAATGAAACCCTTTTCAGACATTTCAAGTATATTTTAAATAATATTAATAATCTTATTATATGAACTTTTCGGAAGTGTTTCACGACTTTTTTTGGGAAAAAAATAATTTTATGAAGAAACTGTTGCCATCTAATACGTTCGAATAGACCTGCAGAGTTTATTTTCAATGCATTGTAAGTCAGGTTATGTATTTTGAAACTACCACAGAACAAACCATTTATTTTTGTGATTATCAAGCCCCCCCTCCCCCCAGAATATTAAACAGTTGCCTCCTTAGAAGGACACTATATGGACAACTAGCTGGATAAATAATAAAACACACGTACAATAACAGTAAGGGTACGACCTTTTGTTATTCTAAGGATGGGAATGGGGCAGCACGATTTTTGAGGATTTTTTTAAAATATTTTTAAAGTCTTAACTTGTCGCTAAGCATGCTTATTGATTCCAGCTCTTACCAGGCGACCATATTTATATTCAAAGACCTCCTGCCACCTCCCCATTTTAACCCCAAAAATTAATTGATTTTCTACTTATTACACACGAGTTTAAATTGATTGATTGTTAGTTGTTTGCTTTTAACGTCAAGCGACTAATATTTCATATATAGTTTAGACAGGACGCGAAATTTAAAGACATGTACGAAAAATGTAAATAATATCATAACAAGTAAGGAGATGTGGTATGACTGCCAATTTGGCAACTATCAACTGGAGATCAATGAAGTAGTGTTATCAATTATAACCAACCGTGCGGCCTTTGACAAAAAATGACAAATACCCATACTGTATATCAGTTATAAAAGGCACGACAAAAAAAATGTGAAACAATTAAGACGAAATAAACTAACGGCCTAAGGGACGACATCAAATTTCAATGAGGGATAACTAGAGGCTCTTAAAGCCTGTGTTGCGAACCTTGGTTTATGAGTGTATTAAACAAAGGAAAACGATAGATTCATGACAAAATTGTTTTTTGGTGATTGTGATGTATTCGTAGATCATACTTTACTCATCATTCTTGCTACTTACAATTTTCTCTATCTGTAATGAACTTGGCCCTTTAGTTACAGAGGAACACATTTTGTAAAAACTTACCCAAATTTACCAAATTAATGAAAATTGTTAAAAATTGACTATAAAGGGCAATAACTCCTAAAGGGGTCAATTGACCATTTCGGTCATGTTGACTTATATGTAGATCTTAATTTGCTGAACATTAATGCTATTTGCAGTTTATCTCTATATATGATAGCATTCAAGATAATAACCAAAAACGGCTAAATTTCTTTAAAAATTACCAATTGGGGGACAGCAACCAACCAACCAGTTGTACAATTCATATGAAAATTTTAGAGCAGATATATAAAAATATACTTAAAAAATGATTTTGGCTCAGTTTGGTTGAATTTGGTCCAGTAGTTTCAGAGGAGAAGATTTTTGTAAAAAAATTACGAAAAATTGGTAAAAAATGACTATTAAGTGCAACAACTCCTTAAGGGATCAACTTACCATTTCAATCTTTTGCTTTTTATGTAGATCTTACTTTGGTGAACATAATGGCTGTTTACAGTTGATCTCTATCTATAATAATTTTCAAGGTAATAACAGAAAACGGACAAAATTTCCTTAAAATTACCAATTCAGAGACAGTAACCCAACAACCCATTGTCCGATCATCAGAAAATTTCAGGGCAGATAGATCTTGACCTAGTTAACAATTTTACCCCTCTTCAGATTTGCTCTAAATGCTTTGGTTTCAGAATGATAAGCCAAAATATACATTTAACCCCTATGTTCTATTTTAGCCATGGGGGCCAATTTGGTTAGTTTGGTTAGTTTGACGGGTCACCGGACACAATTTTTAAACTAGATACCCCAATCATGGTTGTGGCTAAGTTTGGTTAAATTTGGCCCAGTAGTTTCAGAGGAGAAAATTTGTTTATAAGTTAACGACGACGGACGCTCAAAATTCTGATTTGTGGACATATTTTTCCTGTCGACAGGAATACATAACTTTTTTGTATTAAAAGATAAGCAGATAAACATAATCTGTTTTATGTTATATTATTTGTAAAGAATGTTTTATATATAAAATGTTCTTTAAATGTGTGCAATTTGTTTTTTTCTTCTTCAAATAATCCATATTTGTTTAACGAAAGTTTACTTTTGAACACTATTTTTATTTGTTTTTTTTAAACTGAAAAAAGTTTTAAATGTCTGAATATCTATATTATTTCTTTTTATTAAACATAATTTGGCTAATTTATAAACTCTACACTTTCCCTCTTTTTTTGCCAAATTGAGTCCTGTTACCAGGAAATGGTAAACATATGGGGCTAAGGGTAGTAATATTTTTTTGTTAAGCTCATGTGGCTCTATTGAACTAATAAAGTTTAATTCCGCGGTCACACTACGATCTGTGAAAAAATGCAAATGTTGACGATCGTAGTGCAATCTTGAAGATCACAGTAAGGTCGTATCACGGTCGTGGTGAGGTCTTCAAGTTCGTGATGAGCGTATACAACTTTGAATATGTTCAAAGCAATCGTGGTGGAATCAGGTGAGTTAGTGAGTTCGCACTAAGGTGGTGGTAAGATCGCAAAGGTCGCTGTATCATTATAGCGAGAGCGTAGTGAAAGCGTGATTCTATTCGAAGAGACCAGTACCATAGTGTGGAAACGGAACTGTGCGGTTTTCTAATAATTTGGTCACTCGTGAGACTGTCAAAAGGGGCCCCGACATTTGCAAAAAAACAAGTTGCTTGATGAAAATTTGATGAACTCTTATGTTACTATATATAGCTATGTAACGTTTCTGCTTCAAGTTTTGGTAGCTAAAATATTCTTATAAAGAACCAATAAAATAATAAGAAAGGTATGTGCATTCAAACGTTTTCCTTAGAATGATGGAGCTCCATGTGAAACGATCAAATTTGTCTCACAACAGCAAACAAAAATGTATAAAAAAAACATCGAAAAATGTCTAAAACAAACATCGAAAAATCAATGTTTGCTACATTGTACCTGAATTTCCACATGTACATTTTCTGATATATAGTCATACCTGTCTGAAAGTTTTGAAGTCATTGTTCCAGTAGAAATCCAAATATATTCATTTTCTCCATGTCGGATATTTTTATTGACTGTACAATCGCTTGCAAGTTTACTGTACAATCACTCTGAGCCTTCATGAACAATATCTATGAGCAGAACATAAACCGTGTACTATCTCTTCTGCTACATTCATGATTTAAAATTAGTTTATGTTTTCCATGATACTTCTGTCATATAAATATTTATTTAAACTACTGTAGTCCAATGCTGCAACACATGTCTGGAATGATTTTCTCTCCTTTTGCTGTTACAATTTAATATCAGTTAGTAATTTTTTGTATTGTTATCAATTTTTTATACCTAAATTACACACTAAAAAGTTGAGGGGAGGGAGTGTTGGTGATTGAAACCCCATTCAAGTTTTTCGATTTTATTTTTTTTATTTTGTGGAATTTCAGGGTGTTCCGTGGTTTGGATCCCGCACCTGATCTGATATCGTTATTGATACATGTAGTATTAAATGATGATCCGATCATTCAACTGATTTTTTTTTATAGTTTGGTCTTGTGTTGTGATAGGTTGTCTTTTTAAGAAATGAGCGCACACAGACATTTTTAACCCCCGCCAAATTCTGTATGTACCTGTTTTAAGTCAAAAGCCCGTAGTTCAGTGTTTGCGCTTTTTACTTAGGACATTTGCGCTTTTTATATATATATATCTATGACTTTCCTCCTCTTTAACCGGGCTTGGGACACATTGTTGATATATGTTTAAAAGTTTATGTACAGCTAAAAGATCGAGTTTCTCCTTCTCAATTCTTGATTGGGGAGCCTGTTCATCAATGTACCGAATCTTAATATAATTTACTGACTGTTGTTCAATAATGCTCTTCAAAAATATAAAAATTACAGGATGAGTCGTGTAAAACTGTGCATTGTGTGAAAATCTCGATTCAACTGTAACATAATTTCTGTCCGGTAGTCTGCAAATTTGGAATATCTCGGTTCTTTAGGTGCTTCAGCCATCATATCTTCAACAACTGGGTCTTCAACATCTGAATATTAGAAGTCGCATTGTCCGTTTTAATTCTTGCATTACAATGTTTAACGGTACACCTCCATGAAAGGTCTCCAATGTTTAGGGTTTTGTCGAAACGATATAAAAATCCATCATACATTTTTTTTCCTTTACTAGTCTCTATAACTTTAAACTCCATGTTCAAGACTGTGTAAATATGTGAACTAACTAATAGCCAATTTAAGTTAAAAATTTACGTAATGGTTACTTCTCATGAAGATTACAGGTAGTCGACTATAGGTAAAAAGCGCAAATGTCCGGTCAAATTAATACAGGTGAATCAAAATTTAAAGCGCAAATGTCCATAGTATTTGAAGCGCAAATGTCCTATCGTTTTACAGGTAAAAAAGCGCAAACGTCCTGTGCCCGTTTTTCGTGTATGTCATATATGTTTTTCGTAAATTGTTTTATTATGAATTAGGCCGTCAGTTTGTGTATTAATTCTTATTTTTCATGTCGGAACCTGTTATTGCCGACTATAATTGCTTAAATCCATTTATTTTTTAAACTTTGAAAATCCTATCACATCTCCTTATTTTTATATTGAAGATATAAATATGGTTTGATAAAATGTTGTTCTCACTAAAAAAACAAACTTTTTCGTTAATTTATCGGATTCTATAGTTGGGAATATTGAAAAGTTCCCGATATAAAAAAAAATCATGTTGTTTTCTCTGTCTTTCAGATAACAAGGCCTCTCCAATCCTTGATAAAATTTAATTTTACTTGAGCTTTTTCTTCCAGTAGTTATAGCTTGTAGTAAACAAAAATCTCATTGGAAATTATACCACATCTTCTTATTTTGATATCGTGTTTATTGGCATATATAATACGTGTCTTTTCTTGGATCCGTGGTTAGCTACTACCATTTAACATTCGAATTCCTTTATCAAGTTACAATATCCCGATCCTATGATGAAAAATTCTTTGTTTTATTGTTCAAATATGTATTACCTATTTTTTTTAAATTGCTGGTCAAAAACGTAATAAGTAAAATTCGAAATATGCTAATTACCCTTGCAGAGCATCTAGTCACTTTTTTTTTTATATATAAATATTTATTTTGTACGAGGATTATTTTCATTTTTATGGTAGATTAGATTCTTAACATATTTTGTACTGTCCTTTTCTTTTTGTCTTGTATACTTATTCAGTGGTTGTTTGTTTATGTGTTCAATTTGTTTTTCGTTCATTTTTTGTACATGAATAAGCCGTTAGTTTTCTCGTTTTACATTGTTATTTCGGGGCCTTTTAAGTTTTATAGCTGACTATGCGGTATAGATTTTGATAGTTTTTGGACATTTTGTTAAAGATTTTGTAAAACCAGTGATTTTGCTATGTTTGCAATATTTTACTAGGGATTTTGATATTTTTATTGTGCAAGATTTAAGTCAAGTTTAGAAGATTAAGCTAATATACATTTTTTTTGTAATTTCATGTTTTAATTTGTTTTTTTTAAATGGCGACATTTTACTTCAAAATGATCTATTATTCCTGAGACTACTATAACACATTTTATAGTAGTCTCAGATTATTCTTATTTGACAAGCCAATGCTTTAATCCCATAAATAAGTCTGTATGTTCTATAATTGTTAATTATTATCTACATGTATGTGTTAATTTTTCTGCTATCCCTTATTTGAATTTTCTCACTCATTTAGAGAAATATTTGTCAAGTACAAGTAGTTTTGGTTTGTTATATAAACTATATTGTTATTTTGATGTGGCAGATTGGATTTAGTATTACATTTGTACACTGAGCAGTCCCAACTCTGTACAATTGTATTCCATGCTGAACTTATTAAATTATACATCGCGCTAACCAGAGTCGTCTTTTGTTACAAGAGCTAGTCCCAGAGTCAGAGTCCGTACTGTTTATTGTGTGTGTGTGGTTCCAGACCAACACATTTCCCAGTTACAGATACACCCAGAATCTATTTGTGATAGCCTTCTTCCGTTGTTCATATTTAATATATGCTGTGAACATTTAATTATTTTCAGCGTTTTTTTCTCGATTATGAGTGCCCTTTTTATTATGTTCACATGGTTCAGTAGTATAACAATTATGTTGAGCAATAACATCATAATGATCAGTAGAATAATCATTATTTATCATATATTTAGTACAAAATACAGCTATTTTGTATATCTAATAAAGGTTCGTTTTTCCAATCTGTATCACATACCCTGTATCGCATACCCCGTATCGCATAGCTAAACCCGTATCGCATACCCCGTATCGCATGGTAAAACCCGTATCGCATACCTTTTTTTTTTTTTTTTTTTTTTTTTTTACATCGTCTGTTGTTGTTTTTTTTTTATGCTTAAGAAAAAATTTCCTTAAAATAGGTCAATTTTTTGAATGACGTCATTGTTTGGTATGTAACGTCACGAACATCAAGTTTTCATATTTTACATACAACAAATTTTTTTTTGGCGCACTAAATGCAACTATAAAATATACAAAACACTCAAATAAATACAATAATAAACAAAATATTTTCAAACAACAGATTGTAAGAGAACCCAGGTGCTTCGTATAAATAATTGAGCAGTTATTTTAAGGCTTTGAAACCAGACAAACAGCAGAACTGAAGGTAACCCAGTGCTATGGATCAGAAAACAGTTCATATAACATTCTCTTCTGTTGAAATATATGATAAAGCGTATAATACATGGCAAAATCCGTATCACATGCCGTATCACCCTCGACCAATATCATCCCTTGGGCCTTTACCTCGGGCTGATATTGATGTCTCGGGATGATACGACATATGATACGGATTTTGCCATGTATTATTCTCTATATTGTGCAGATCTGGTATTATATTCAGCACTTTAATCAATATACTAAAATTGTCTTTATATTCAGTACTTTTGAAGATATCTTCTGTCAACATATTATTGTATTATGTAGATTTCTCATTATGTTGATTACAGAAACCGAAATATTCAGTGGTCAAACACACTTTGTATACGCCCGTCGTCTTTAAACGGGACGTATTATGGTATACCGTTGTCCGTCCGTCGTACCGTCCGTCTGTCCGTCCGTCGTCCACACTTCGGACAATAACTCAAAAACGCTCTCATCAGTGTCCATGAAACGTTGATGAATTGTTTATATCTATTGATGTAAGCTCCCTTTAAATTTTTATAAATTTCAGATTTTAAGTTTTGGATTTATGGGGCTTTATTCATAAAAAAGGGGGATTTTTAACACTTTGGACAATAACTCAAAAAGCTTTTCACCAATGTCCATGAAACTTTGGTGAATTGTTAATATCTATTGATGCAAGCTCCCTTTCAATTTTTATAAACTTAAGATTTTACATTTCCGTGTTATGAATTTTTATGCTTAAAAAAGGGGGGATTTTCCAATTTTGGGACAATAACTAACAGTTTCAAAAACAAATTAAAAGAGCAACGGGCGTATCATGCGCTTAAGCGCAGCACTTATTTATCAGTACTGTTATCATTATGTTGAGTGAAATAAATATTATGTTCTGTAGACTGATCATTATGTTCAGTAAAATAAATATTATGTTCAGTTCAAACAACTTTATGATCAGTGGTCAAATTGATTTATGTTTGGTTGAAAACATATTATACTAGGTGGTTAATCAATTACTTTCAGTGCTTTTTTTCATTATGTGGTGGTGGTAGACTTCCGAAAATAACCGAAAACATGTATAATTTTTTCGGATTTATTTTCATACTGTCAACATGTCGTCTGCTATACAACGTGCTCTCGCAGAACTTTATCTGCAAATCTTTCAAATTAAAAAGTTTAAAGATGATAGGATAGAAGATGACACTTTTCAGCACCTTACTGATCAAGACTTGATCAGACTAGGTGTTGAAACTATTGGTGATAGAATAAAGATTGAGGGAAGCGATGAGGATGACTCTGTGACTATATGACACACACATTAGCAATTCAATTCAATTCAAAGTTTTATTGCCATATAAACTTTACAGTTTGTGACATATAACAACAACAAAAACAAATAAAGACAATAACTAAGTAACTCAATATATATACACAAATTCAGGTAAATATTAAAGGGTCCCCTGTCCTCAGTTCCATTGACTTTTTTATAAAGGATCCTAGTTTATTCACTTGTGTTGGTGTTGATGGGTTAAGTATATATATAACTTTGTCATTGTCAGTGACATTAGCAAATAAATTACTTTCTCTATTAATGCAATCAAAATATGTTAATCTAATATTTGAATTATGAGAACAATTTATTAGGAAATGTTTCTCATCATCTAGTACTTTACATTTTTTGCAAAGTCTCTCTTCGCGAGGAATTTTAAAATGCCTCCCTTTTTCATTTAATAATGAATGGTCACTGATCCTAAGTTTTGTAATTAATTTTCTAAATTCAAAGTTTGGGTTAGAGAGGTAAGGTTTGATCAATAGATTTGGCTCAAGTGCTTTATAAAAATTTAATTTACTTTTATCATCAATAGATGTTAACTTATTTATCAACAGGTTGTTGTAGTATGAGTTTATTTGGGGTTTAATATAGCTTTTAATATTTTTTAATTGTTTTAAATTATCACAGGTTTTTAGTCTATATCAATGTTAGATTCAGAAAGAATATCTTTTGCAAAAGTGAACCATGAATAGGTGCCACTAGAATCCAAAGTTTTAGTTAATTGAAAAGATTCATGTAATAAGGGATTCAAATTTGAGGTGAAAAGCCTTGCTAAATACTTAATAGTTTGGGTTTTTATATGACATTCAATAGGCAGTCTTCCCAATTCGTTCCTTGTACCAAAATTTGAGACACTCTTGTTAGTGCCAAGGGTAAACTTGCAATAACCAAGATGCAAGTTTTCTATTGGAGTCTTGTCAATAAAATTAAATGGGTCCACAATTTTTCCAGAAACCAAAGCTCTTTTTTTAGCTTTGAAATATGTTATATATGAGTCCAAATATGTTATTTCAGAATTATAAGTCAATATAGGTCTCACTAAGGTGTCAAATAAGTTATTTGACAATCTGATAGGAAGGCTGCCAAGAGAATTAGTATATGTTTTAATAGAGAACAAAACCTTTTTTGCCTTTTTTGTTAATTCAGCTGTACTATGACTGAGATTACCATTTGATTTAATCAGCAGACCCAAGTAAGGATATTCTGAAACATTCTCTATTTTTTTGTTTTTATATACAAGTATAGATGTTTCTAGCTTTTGCTTTGTTGTTGAAAAGACCATACTTTTTGTTTTATTTATGTTTAGAGAAAGCTGCCAGTTTTCACAAAACATGGAAACTTTATTTATACTATTTTGGAGACCCTCCTTAGATTCTGATAGTAAAAGCAGATCATCAGCAAACAGGAGGGAGCCTAGTTTACTATTTATAAGCTCCAATGGACTTGAGTTGTCATCTTCCAAACCTTTAGTGATATCATTTATAAAAATATTGAACAAAGTAGGACTTAATGAATCCCCTTGTTTCACACCTCTAGTAATGTCAAAATAGTCAGAAATGTGATCTTTATGTTTTAAAGAGGATTTTGTATTTAAATATTGTTGTTTTATTACTCTGTAAAAAGACTTTCCTACTCCCATTTTGCATAATTTATACAGAAGGGCTGTCCTCCATACAGAGTCAAATGCCTTTCTTAAGTCAATGAAGCATGCATATATTTTTTTGTTATTTTTGTGTATATATTTATTAATTAAAGATTTTAATATGAAAATACTGTCAGCAGTTCTGTGGTTTTCTCTGAAGCCAAATTGACAGTTATTCAGCTGTTTATCCACAACTGTGATTAATCTATTATTGAGTACAGCATTGAATATTTTAGGAAGATTACTGATTAAAGATATACCTCTGTAATTATTGGGATCAGATTTGTCTCCCTTCTTATGAAGTGCAATTATATATGAGTCCTTCCATGATTTTGGGTATATACCCGTTTTTAGAATTAAATTAAATATTTTAACAATTGACTTAATTATTACTTGATTTGAGGTTTTAATTATTTCATTTATAATTCTATCTGGTCCAGCAGACTTTTGAAGTTTTAGTCCTCTGATTACCTTATTTACTTCTGAACAAGATATTGGAGCATCTGTTTCAGCTTTGAAGTCTATATTATTTTCTAATAGCTGTAACTGTGATTCAATGTCTATCATAAAAGCACTATTTATAGATGAAGGTTTACCTTGATCTTGAAAATGTTTTATTAAAACTTCTTCATCTTTTAATACCTCGGGTATTTCATCTTTTTCTGTTTTATTCTTAAGAGATTTTAAAATTTTCCAATATTCCTTTGGATTTTGATTGATATATTCACATAAACAATTATAAAGTTTTTGTTTATATTCATACTTTTTGTGTTTAACCATTTTCTTCAAGTTTTTTTTTAACTCAAAAAACTTTTGCCTTAAACTATTATTATTTGGATTATTTCTTATTTTGTTTCCTATTTTATTTATTTGACGCTTGGTTTCATATATAACATTGTCTGACCAAACTTGTTTAAGTTTCCTTTTCTTCTTCCTCCTTTTAGTTTTTGGAGTTGCTTTACAATTGTCAATTTGTCAATTTTTCTGTAGCCTCATCAACACCAACCTGATTTTCCTCGTAATTAACCATTTCAAACTCTATTATCTCATTCTTTACATTTTCAGTCAATAAAGCATCAATAAGTTTAAGTTTATAATTTTCTGTCCATTTATATGATTTAATCCAGTGCCAACCTTTTTCCTCAAGGCAAATTTCTTTATCTATATTTATAGAGCACTTCATATATAAAGTAATTTGAACATGATCTGATAGGTAAGTAAAATCGTTTGTTTTAAAATATTTGACTGAGGACAGGAGACTCTCGCTAACAACAGCATAATCAACAGTACTAAATCCACTGCTTGACATATATGTATAATATCCCAATGAGTCACCTTAAAATCGACCATTGAGTAAACGCAGCCTTGAAGACAAACACAAGTCTAATAACTTTGTACCAACTGTATTTACAGAAGTATCTTGATTGTTTCTATTAATTTCTGAATCAGTAATATAATTTTCAGGGAGTAAATCAAAACCATCAAAATTATTGATGTGATCAGAATCATTTACAATAAAGTCAGCTCTTTGGCCAGTTCGAGCATTTAGATCTCCGATTAATACAATCTGTCCATTCATGGAGAAAGATGATATCTCATTTTCTAAAAAATCTAAGTCATTATCATAGTGAGATGATGAAAAGGGGGTATATAAAGAGCGCACAGATAAATATCATGTACAAATCCAAAAAAGTTCTTATTCAACTTAAGCCATAGTCTATTTGGCGAGGTTGTTGCTTCTTTTAAATATGTAATGCCTTTAAAGTATGGCTTTTTTATAGTAACAATAATGCCCCCACTATACCTTCTTGCTTTTTTTCTTTTTTTACGGGACTTAGAAATAATACAATGGCCTTCCAATTTAAATTCTTTAGATTCTCCCTTCCAGATTTCTAAAAGTATGTTTATGTCACCTTTTAAATTCTCAATAAACAATTCATCTTTCAGTTTGTCTCCAAGGCCATGAACATTCCATGAGGATATAGATAAATTTTTATAACCATTTGACATTTGAGCATATAAATCTTTCTTATTTTGTTGTAAACCTGAAAACCTCAATATTCACAATATAAAGTGCAAGTGATATTACCTTGTGTATGGTCTATGGGAGGTAACTCTATTCTTTAAATTCAGAAAAATCAATATTTTAAGCCCTTGCATATATACTAGTATTTACCAATTATATTAAAATCAATACCAAAGACAATTTGATGTAATAAACAAATTTATATTTATATTGTTGTATATATCAGTGCAAAAACCTATTTGTCATATAATTTTATTTGATTTCTAGTCACACTTTGAACATATAAAAAAAGAAATTAAACAATAAAAATTAAAATGCTTTTCTTTTGAATTTATTTTACATGTACACCTCCCATTTGTGTTTTAGTTCTATATATATATTATAATAGAAAATCAGTTTGTAACAGGACATATAAAAATTCCATAAGTGGGTAAACATATACCAGTAAGCAATATATCAATAAACTATACATTTTTCTTCTAATGATTCATACATATTTTCCATTGACATAAAAAATCAGTTTGTAATCAGAACATATGAAAAGTACATATGGCGGTAAACATATACCGGTAAGCAATATATCAATAAACTATACATTTTTCTTCTAATTATTCATACATATTTATCACTAACATAAAAAAAAATCAGTTTGTAATCAAAACATATGAAAAGTACATATGGCGGTAAACATATACCGGTTATATATCAATAGACTAGATTTTTCTTCTAAACATTCAGACATATTACCACTGACCCGTTCTCATTTCCTGTAACATGAGCTCCATCATATTTACAATTTTATTTCTGCCATTCATAGCACTTTCACTCCCTACATGTATAGGGTTATTAAAATGAGATTTCTGCTCAAAAGCTTGATGATCTCTCTGCTTTCTGTTTGTTATTGAATTTGGCATTTGATAATTAGGTATACCATTGTTTCTTACATGATTTGTTTTTGTGTTATATTCATTGTTTTCCCATAACTTTACATTTAGTAGTGTATTGAGTACTCTTTTAATGGACATAACCATAATTGGAATGCCATGACCTTTAATATGTATTCCATCTACAAAATAATCAGGCTGAATGAAATCATACCTTACAAAATGTAAATCTAAATCTTTACATAATTCATACAATTGAACATTAAAAATAAGGCGGTGTTCATTGAAAAACTTAGCATAATATCTGTCACTCAAAAAACGTTTGAATCAATGTTTTAAAAACTCCTGATAAGGTCCATGTCGAGGCAGATAACAATGAATTATGGAGAAAACAGCAACTATAGGTCATCATAATGCCCTCAATAATTAGAAAAAGCCCCCGCATAGTCAGCTATACAAGGAGGAAGAAAGATACCAGAGGGAGTGTCCCGAAATGCTGTGTGGTAGACAGTGTTATTAATTAATTATTAGCGCCCTTGGTAAAACTTAAAATTTCATAATTAATGTATTTCATTGTTAAATAATTTACATGAAGCTTATATAAGTATACATTTGTTAATTGAATAGCTTTTGCTATTTGAATTCGTTGGTTACAGATATTTATTTATATTAAAAAGTTTAATATTTGCATCGTCGCAAAATCTTTGGTTACCCTCTTTGTATATATACATACATTCAGTGAGAAACTTATATAATTTTAGATCATACACACACCAAATTAGGAAATTGATAATTCTTGTCTATCCTTTTTTTATGCGTTTTGTTATTTGATTTAGCCATGTGATTATGGATGTTCCGAATTGAGTTTTCTCTTATACCCCAGTCCCACTAAGCCACGATCGCACTACGATCTATGGAAAAAATGCAAATTTTGATGATCGTGTAGGTCGCAGTAAGGTCGTACCACGGTTGAGGTGAGATCTTCAAGATCGTGAAGAGCGTGGCCAACTTTGAACATGTTCAAAACAATCGTGGTGCGGTCATGGCGAAATTAGGTCGTGGTAGAAGCGTAGTGAAAGCGCACTAAGATCGTAGTAAGATCGCAAATGTCGCTGTACAATCGTTGCGAGAGCGTAGCGAAAGCGTGTTTCTATTTGGAGAGATTGCGCTACGATCTAGAGAAAACCACAGAACTACTGAAATTGTAAAACAAGGTTCCATACTACAAGGGAAATGATGGGATTAAGTTGAAGGGTTATTGCTTAAAAAGGGGTTTCAATAAGTATTTTTTTAGGGGGGGTTTAATTTTTTAAGGGATTCCTTTTTTTCAAAATTTTTCGAAATTCGAATTTTGAAAAATTTCAAAAAGAAGCCTTCAATTGCACAGTATTGTACAGTAGATCTCTGGCCACATTTATTTTGTGACAAAAACCTTTATTATGACAAAAATTCGATCAAAATTTAAATTAAGACAGTATCAAGCTTGAATATTGTGACCAAATTTGCTCCAACCGTTCAGAGTTGGACCACTGCGGTGATATAAAGATGTGCCCTGCAGAGCACCTGGTTGTTGTTGTAATTATAGTTTGTTTATTTAGATCTATTGTTTACATTTGTATATTAGTAAATTATTCATTTATGTAGTTGATATTGTATGTAGAGAGCCTGATTGAAATTTGGTTTAATCCTAATGAGTTTTTATTATTATTATTATTATAACTTGCAACTCAACTTTTAAAACTCGCAACAAGACTTTTGTAACTCGCAACTCGACTTTTGAAACTCGCAACTCGACTTTCGGTACTCACAACTCGATACTCACAACTCGATACTCACAACTCGACTTTCTTAACTCGCAACTCGATACTCGATAAAAAGTGAATCTCTTGCGAATCAGAGGTGGATTAAAGGGGGGGGGGGGGGTCCAGTCCCCCTTTTTGGAAAAAAAACCTGATTGCTTATAAAGGAAATCACCGAAGCTTGAGTGGAGCGAGGCCCCTCTTAGGCAGTCAGCGGGCCCCCACTTATGAAAATTACTGGATCCGCCACGGGATTTTGCCATCAAAACTGTGTCACTTAATGATTTGTCTCCGGGTATATTGTTATGCAATCTTTAACTGTACTACAATAGTTCTTTTATGGTTGCCATGGTAAGGGTTATTTTGTTTTAAGGGGACAATAATTTGATGGGTTTTTTTTTTTTTTGGGGGGGGGGGGGGGTAGTTGACGAATGGATATAATCATTTCGATCTGTTGCTACGCAAGTTTATATTTTACTACAGCAAAGCTTCATTTTTACTTTTTTATACGCCCGTCAAAATTTTGACGGGACGTATTATGTTATACAAATGTCCGGCGTAAACATGTCGCGCCGTAACTTGAGAACGACTTATCCAAATTTCACGAAACTTATTGTAGTTGTTTCTTATGATAGTCAAATGATCTGTATACTTTTTGGTCAAAATAAGATTAAAACTTTTTGAGTTACGGCACTTTGTAACTAAAATAGGGGTGTGGTTTTTTTTTCACATGTCGCACTGTATATCAAAAACAATTTTTGATTATTGCTTAAAACTTTACACACTTCTTAGTTATATTAATTTTAAGATCTGTTTACTTTTTGGTGATGATTCAAAATTTCATTTTTGAGTTATTGAGTATTTTGTAAAAAAGGGGGAGGGGATTTTTACATGTCGCGCCGTATCTCAAAAACAATTTATGATAATTGCTTAAAATTTTACACACTGTTTTGTTATATTAATCTTAAGATCTGTATATTTTTTGGTGATGATTTAAAATTTCGTTTTTCAGTTATCTAGTATTTTGTAAAAAAGGGGGAGGGTATTTTTACATGTCACGCCGTATCTCAAAATCAATGTATGATTATTGCTTAAAACTTTACACACTTCTTTTTTATATTGATCTTAAGATCTGTATACTCTTTGGTGATGATTTAAAATTTCATTTTTCAGTTATTTAGTATTTTGTAAAAAAGGGAAGGGCATTTTTACATGCATGTCACGCCGTATCTCAAAATCAATTTATGATTATTGCTTAAAACTTTACATACTTCTTTGTAACATTAATCTTAAGATCTGTATTCTTTTTGGTTTTGATTCAAAATTTTATTGTAGTGATATTTAGTTTTTTTGGGGTTCATTTGTCCCTCTGTATCTCAAAAACAATATATGGTTATTGCTTAAAACTTTCTCAAAAATTATTTATGATTATTGTATTAAACTATCACACAAGACGACAGGCGTATCATGCGCTCATGGCGCAGCTGTTTATTTTAATTTGTACACAATTTAGTTCCTGAATTTTAAGTTGCAGAGAGTTAATTTTCCTCATGCTCTGGGCATGTTGGGAAAGAATATGTTTGTTTCAAGTCTTATCAGCCTATAGTAAAGTTTTTAAAAATCCATTCAAAAGAATTGGTTTTCATATTTGTTTTAGCCTACTTTGCTATATTCATAAATTTGTATCCGTTATCATTGTCCGTTCACTTATCTAGACTAAAATTGTAAAAACTGTTTTCCTCTGCATACTAATGAGCTTAATTATTTTACCAAACTAGGGAACAAGAAATCTTCATAGGGATACATAGATTGAACATTTTCTAAATGGATCCACAGAACTCTGTGTCTCACCTGTAGTTGCTGCTGTTAGTGTAAAAGTGTGATGTTGACTATAAAAGTGAGTATATTTATCAGTCAAATATAGAATTTAAAAAATAATATATGTGCATTTATCATATATTTAGTACAAAATACAGCTATTTTGTATATCTAATAAAGGTTCGTTTTTCCAATCTGTATCACATACCCTGTATCGCATACCCCGTATCGCATAGCTAAACCCGTATCGCATACCCCGTATCGCATGGTAAAACCCGTATCGCATACCTTTTTTTTTTTTTTTTTTTTTTTTTTACATCGTCTTTTGTTGTTTTTTTTTTATGCTTAAGAAAAAATTTCCTTAAAATAGGTCAATTTTTTGAATGACGTCATTGTTTGGTATGTAACGTCACGAACATCAAGTTTTCATATTGTATGTGACGTTACGAACATCAAGTTTTTACAACAAATTTTTTTTTGGCGCACTAAATGCAACTATAAAATATACAAAACACTCAAATAAATACAATAATAAACAAAATATTTTCAAAACAACAGATTGTAAGAGAACCCAGGTGCTTCGTATAAATAATTGAGCAGTTATTTTAAGGCTTTGAAACCAGACAAACAGCAGAACTGAAGGTAACCCAGTGCTATGGATCAGAAAACAGTTCATATAAATTCTCTTCTGTTGAAATATATGATAAAGCGTATAATACATGGCAAAATCCGTATCACATGCCGTATCACCCTCGACCAATATCATCCCTTGGGCCTAAAGGCCCTCGCAAATCCTTGGTTCCGCATTTTTCCGCCGGAAGAAATCGCTGAAGACCCCGAATTTATTGGTGAAAGTAGTGTAAAAAATATACCACAGAGGAGCTCCTGCAATAGCATATTTTATGCTCATGTTTACAGTCAATCTTATGAAGAAGATAGTCCAAGAAACAAACAGGTAAAAAAGCTCGCTATTTTGGCATTCCTGTCTTCATAAAACTGATACAATATTATTGATAAAGTATATATCTGTTTTGTCATACTTTCACATGATGATAATTGAGTTGGTATCAAAATGTATCAGTATAATTTTAACAAACAAATGTTTCGTCTGCATGCGAATGTCCTTTTTTAAAAATCTAATCTTATGATTATTTTTAACCTCCCCCGAACCATCCCCATTTAAAAAAAAAGAAATATAAGCTTGCACAATTTCCCGATGATTAGAATAACTACAAAAGAAGTGAAAAGCCTAGTAGAATTATCAAAGTGAATAGATCTACAACCAAAGGCATTATTAAAATTTTTGGGTGCGCGTATCATGAATATAAACTGTATATTGATTGTGTGTTACTACGTTTTCTCGTTTTGCGAACGCAATTTGGGATCGTAGATGCGGAATTCTTATTTTGCCGCCGAAAATAATGTACTAGATAAAGACCTACCAGCATTTTTTTTTTATTTTTTTTTTTGAATTAACGAAAATCATTTACTTCAATGCACACACGTATTCATGTTTCATTTCATTAATTAGATAAGTGAGAAACCCCTTTTTTATTTTGAAAACATGAAATATGTAATATTTATAGGTTTATAAATACCCACGGTACACGCCCCAAGTAGAACAAAAACACCCAAAAAGAATCTTCATAGATCCTCAAAAATATTGACGAAAATATTGCTTATTTCATAAACATGAAATTAACGGGCCGCACCGGACCGGAATATTAACAGACATTTAAAAATATGATGCAGCTAGAAAAAATATTAAAATTTGATTGATTTCTTATTCTTTATTGATGTATTTACAGCTCGATAAATACAGTGCGGTATTACAAAACAAAAATTCAAATAATAAGCATGTGTATAGTAAATTTTGATATCCGTTTTTAATAAATTTACAGTTAGACTATTTTACATCCTTTAGCGTATATATTTTCTAATGTGATGACATTTATATTTCAGATATGCCCGATCATTTATCAAAACCAACATGCAAAGGATCAACAGATGTAGACATTCACGTGTTCACCAATGGATTAAGACTGGACCGCTCACAATTAATGAGTTCAAAGGGTGTCTTGCCAGGGGCGTAGCTGTCGTTAGGCACTTTAGGCACGTGCCTACACATAATTTTTCACAAATATTTTTTTTTCTTCCCAAAAAATTAAAAAATTATAAACAACGTTATCTGAAGATGAACGCCAGTTAAGTTCTCAAAACTCTTTGATTATCGAATGTCAAGTTCACACTAGTCTCTCGTTCTTAGTGAATGGAATGTTGGAAAGAAATGATTGTTATTATGTTTTTACCTTATATAGAATCTATAAACTAGAACTTAGTTGGTTCAGATCATTTCACTTCTATCAACAAAAACTTGAATGAACCTCAACTTAGACACATGCATGAGTGTTTTACTTTAATTAGTTGTTAGTTTTCAACTAGCTTTCCATTTTGCCCTCACCCGACTTGCCAATGTTGGTTGTCCGTTTGGCTGTGCAGGATGTATAAATACGCAGTCACGTTAGGTCAAAATGGGGACATTAAATCCGATGCCTAGTTGTAGAGAGAATGCCACTCTTTGGGGAGTTCATAGTTGGTCTACTCAAAGGCAGAATTTCTGCTCTTTTCCAATAATCCCTCATTTTCAAATTTCCAGACCTTCGTTCTGGACGATACCTATTACAGGACCTAGCTCCCTGTTGTATGTATTTATTGTAAAAAAAAAATTGTCCAAATTCCTAACCCGGTAGGGATTTTACAGTAGAGGATACTAGTAAAGAAATATGCATTTCTTGAATTTTGTTACGATGGTATGAACAGAACAGAACTGTGTGTATGTGTTTGTGTGGCTAGGGTGTAGGTTTATAAGAATCCCAAAAAAAGATTAATGATTATTTTCCAGCCAAACGGATCGTTTTATTATATAGAAATATTAGTGTTTACGTGGATTCCTATTTTTTTTTAATGAAGGATCGTCACAATATTTACTATTAATTAAGTTATACGTATATATCAATCAGAATGGAATAGATATGAAAATACCAAACAGGGTGTACTGCTTCATTAAATGGATACGCTGATCTACGCTGGGCAGTGCATATTGTGATTTTTTTTCTCCATATTTCCGATTGTACTGCGTTACCTAATTCACTAGTCAGATTACTCATAATTCTTCGAACTTTTCATCATGTATATAATAATTATCATGAATAAATAACCAGTAAATTTAATATTTTTTAACATAAAATTATACAGCTAAAATGCTTAAAACCGTTTTCCGTCGGGGGGCTTCGCCCCCCTGAACCCCCTACCAGGGCTCTGCCCTGGACCTACTGGGGGCCTTTAGCGGCCCCCAGACCCCCTGCCGATTGGTGCCTACAGTTGGCTGAATACCTAGCTACGCCCCTGCTTGCCGCTATTTACAATATGGGACTGAATAAGAGACCGACACTACAGTGCTACTGGAAGAAAGGGAAACAAGAATACAAGTGGTTTAGAAAGATGTTTCCAAGAAATAGGTTTCAATTAATTCTAAAATTTTTACATGTTGTTGATAATCGTAAAGTTTCAGGCAGAAATGATCCAACATATGACCCATCAGCCAAGTTTAAGCCGATTCTTGATTCATTGAACATGCGATCCAAATATCTTTATACACCTGAAAGAAACCTATCGATTGATGAGTCTTTGGTTGGGACACGTGCGCGCTCTGTAATGACACAATATATACCAACAAAAAGTCACAAATTTGGCATTACACTTTGGATGCTGGTAGAATCTATATCCGGTTATCTCGTACATAGTACTGTTTATAGAGGTCGTCGTTTCGATCCTGTGCCTGATGGGGAACTCCAAAGTAGTATGGTTGTTAAAAGTCTACTGAACGTTAGTTGTTTATTTGATAAAGGATACCACGTGTTTTGTGATAGTTTCTTTTCTAGTCTATCACTAGCATCAGAACTACTTTTAAATAGGACATTTATGACTGGAACTTTAAGAAGTAACCGACCAATGCCACAAAGAATAAAAAACCCAGAATTACGTCCGGATGAATATGTATTTATGAGAAGACAAGAAACATTAGTATGTGCATACAGACAAAACAAACGGAAACCAGTTCGCCTAGTGTCTACATTTTGCAATGCACGAGTTTCACCTCGTGGCAAACCAACCGCCATAGAAAGTTACAGCAAAAATATGGGAGGAGTAGATCGAAATGACATGTTCACAGCATTCTACAACGATGAAAGGAAAACCGTCAAAATGTGGAAAAAAATTATGTTTAATCTTTTTCAAAGATTCATGATAAATGCGTACATTCTTTATAAAAAAAACTCAAACAACCCTCGTCCACTATCACGCCTCCAGTTCATTCACGAGGTAATTGAAAGTTTGTCAATGGAACACATGAAAGATAGATTTCCGGGTCAGTTAGAAAATCGAAAGAAAGAACTTCGAAGGTTAACTAACGGCAAAGTGAAAGATTGTGTTGTATGTTCATATCGAAGTAACGGAAGAAGGAAGCGATCAAGATTACAATGTGGTAGATGTCTCCGCGGTGTGCATAGTTTATGTTTCAACCGACATTTAGTTCTGTGCGACGAACAGTAACAAATTTGACATTTACAAATAATAAAGATTTTCACATGTTATAAATTTTAATTATTTTTTTTAAAATAAGGATGTCTAAAATATACAAGTATTATTAGTTGTCAAGAGACTGACAAAAAAGAAAAAAAAGGCAGTTAACTTAAATAACACGTTGTCCAAAAGTAAGATCTCCCGCAGATGGGGAACTCTGGCTTTCCTAAAAAAAAAAATAAAAAAAAAGACCCGCCAACGTCACAAAATAGTTCATGGAACGTTTTTCAATTTTACGGTGAATTCATAACATTATGTTAATTTTAATACATCTATGACCCCTCCTCCCCCCAAAACTATAGTGAACCAGGTTACCAGCTGTTGCATGATGTTATTATATATATATAACACATATGAAAATTCAGGACACAATTAAGAAAAAGTACAAAACAAGCAATTAAAATTAAATTAAAGATAATAGTTCATACATGTAATTATCCAATGCTACATGTAGTAGAATTTTGCATTTCTTCGAATTGCAACTTTATTCTTTATACATTACTATGTGCATATCTTTTTCTTTTCTTGTATACAATGATTTGTATAGAATTATTATTAGCAATGCAATCATGCGAACATTACGGGGGAAAAAACCAAATACGTCACGGATGAATGAAAGGAGATATGGTACATATAGTACGTCTTATATGAATAAAAGGAGATGTGGTGCATACGTCTATGATAAATAAAAGGAGATGTGGTACATATAATACGTCTATGATAAATAAAAAGAGATGTGGTGCATATGTCTATGATAAATAAAAGAAGATGTGGTACATACCTTTTTGATAAATAAAAGGAGATGTGCCGGGTACATACGTCTATGATAAATAAAAGGAGATGTGGTACATACATGTGTAAGTCTATGATAAATAAAAGGAGATGTGGTACTCTATGATAAATGAAAGGAGATGTGGTACATACGTCTATGATAAATAAAAGGAAATGTTGTACTATACGTCTATGATAAATAAAAAGAGATGTGGTGCATGCGTCCATGATAGATAAAAGGAGATGTGGTGCATACGTCTATGATAAATAAAAAGAATGTGGTAAGTCAATATGAAGGACAATCAAAGGGTTAGAATCCATCCCCAATATTCATTTATGGAAACTTGAAACTCTCGATTTTTCTAACTTGCGTTGTTTTGAGGGCTGTTTTATTAATTTACTGCTGTTTTTGGCGATAGTTTCCGTTTTCTTTTATTTTTAGGGGTTGGCGAAAATCAACTTATTTCTTTATTGGTAATGTTTAATGTTTAATGTTTATTGCTCCTCCTCCTAAATTTATAGCCAACTATCCACAACCGCCGCAGCATGCAATGAACAAATAGTAGGCGTCCTATGCATGGCGAAAAGCGATAGGAACGTCAACGTTGAAAATCTGATATTATCGGTGACGTCGTCATATTATTACGTTTCTAACGTCTTGGCAAATTTGAAATTTGGTCTTGGCATTGAAACATTAATAACCCTGATTGGTAAGGTTACTGTAGTATTTGATGATTATTTAAAAAAAATGTACCCTGAATTTTTTTTTTAGATTTCAGCAACAGAATAAAGAATTCCAAGAGTCTAATACGGTTTATTAAACAGGATTTTATCATTGAATAAACATCCTACAAGAATATAACATACAAATAAGTAATTATGTGCAGGGAAGAACATTTAAACAAAACTGTAAGAGACATACAGTGGTGTATGTTTAAAGAGACCGAAAGAACCTGTAATAACTTGCCATGAGTGTATATTTTCCAAACCAGAAGCTCGTTCATAATAATATACAATTTAAATTAAAATTATTGTATGAACATTACAGATAATGTCTCAAAAGAGAAAATTTAGTTTTAAATGAAACATTTAAGTACAAAATATTGAAATAGTCCTTTCCATGTTGTGGGACATGTAGAAAGTTTATGCTTTCACCATTCATGTAGCTCCATATAGAGGAATGGGTCCCTGTCCCCCTCCCCCCCCCCCCCAAAAAAAAACGCATTCGTATCCGACAGCAATCAATCGATTAAAAACACCAAACAAAAATCAAAAGGGAAACATACCATCGACACTTGATACATGTAGCATGCTCTGCATTGTGAATGAAAACTAAATCAACAAAGATTTTTTTATGTTTTTTTGACATGAGACCAGCAATGAGAAGGTTCCTACCTTGGTACAGGCGTTTGAATAAATTATTTTTAGAATATTAAGTTGATAAATGGATTAGAAAAAAATCTGTTGTTCTGTCTTTTGCAAGTAAGACCCTTTTCCCTGAGTAATTTGTTTCAAAGTTGATCAACAAATACAACTAAAATCCAGGATGCAAGTCATCGATGTACATGACTTTGCTTGTCTTCTTGCTTTATTGTCGTGCCTGTGACATGCGAAAGATACAGATAACAATCCTACGGCGTAAGCTATTTGTATTGAGCTTGATATTTTATATGGTAATTGACTTTAACTGGAGGCTTCATACCTTGTGGCTTATACATGTATAACGAAAGTCTGTATTATGTCTGTTGACCTTGACCTCATTTTCATTGTCAAGCAACTGCTTGAAAACAAATTTCTATTTTTATTATGTTAATTTCTCACTTACCTATTAGTGAACTACCGAATTGGACTATTTACCGGGTTTGTAATAACATGAGCAACAGGATGGGTGCTATATTTATATGTGGAACAGGATCCGCATATCCTTCAGGAGCACCCGAGATCAAACCCATGGTGGGATTCGTGTTGCTTAGTCATTAGTTTTCTATGTGTCTTGTACACTATTATTTTTCTAATTTGCACAGGTCATTAGTCAATGTTAAATTTAGTTTTTTTGTCTATTTCTTTTAGCAATACTAGTAGATAAAACTAGATATAGTGTATGAAATGATTTTATGATTTAAATGTCTTGTCTAGCAGGGGTCATCTGACGAGTCACCTTGACTTTATTTTTTCATGGTTCATTGGTCAATATGTAATTTTCATTGTTTTGGCTGTTTCTTGTATGAGATAAGCAATAGAAAAACTATATTACGTGTGTATAATGATTGTCAGCTATACATGTCTTTCTGACTTAAATTGGTTTATTTCACATTGACTTCATTTTCATGGATCTTTGACAATGTGTGATGTATGTGACACCTGTACTAAAACTCTTAACTTGGTCTATCAGCATAAAATAATTCGTGAATATAAAAGCAGGCGAAACGTTTCAGCTTGAGCATTCTTGTTGCATCTTATAAGTTGTATTTGTCTGAGACATTGTTGGTTAGAGCTTACAGGACTGACTTTAATTGTTGAGGACCAAGAAATTTGAACAACAAGAAAGAAATAAAGAAAGGTTGTATAAAACATGCTCACGACAAAAAAAAGGCATATTTACTTTCTATAATATTATCTACAATATGTTTAGTTACTGTTACATTCTTGTGAAGACTCGATTCGTGTTCATTTCCAATTAAAAAAATTATGTGATAGATCGATTCACTTTGGGTTCATAGGTAGTAGATTTGTCTGTAGTTTAGATCTTTTACACTAACCGTGAATTTGAAAGTGCTTTAGGTCAAGAACAAACAAATCATTTTTTTGCAATTGAACACTCTTTTACTTGTAACGTAAAAGATGAAGAAAACCGAATAAGACTCCAATTAGTAATAGACTGAAATATTTTTTGTAGAAGTGTTACTGTTTTGTGGAGATTTAACTAATATTTCTTTTCATATTTAGAATTATGTATTTTAATTGGATTCTGCCTTACTACCCTAAAAATTAGTCCAGTTTTTTTTCAAAATCTACTGCTGTCAAAATTCTTATGCTATATTAAAACCACACAAAGAACAATACGAAGCAAAGTTCTATTTTCTTGCCGTTGAATAGAAAATATCAGTGTTGGTAAAAATAAGGAATGTTGTTATAATTTTCAATGATACAACTATAATAATTCACCAAAGTTTTAGGTAGATATACGCAATTGCAGTCGACTGTACGACCTTCATAGAGTGAGTAAAAGTCGCTATAAAAGGTTTAAACATGTGAAATATGAATATGAAACAATTCATATCAGAATATTAACTGCCTAATGTACATGTATAACAAAACAATTTATAAACAATAAATATGACCGAAATGAACCAACCACAACCACTAGACTACAGGTTCCTGACTTGATCCAAGGTTAATGTTATAAAAATATCTTGAAACGTGTGCTTATTCTTTTGAATTACTTTTAAATTATTACTGATAACAAACTTTCATGGTATCAAAAGAATCTTTTCTATCTATAGGAGAAACGTGAACTATATTAAAGACGTCATTGCATTTCAAGTGCTACAAGAAAGTATGAAAGAGCAACAGTTTTAATATAGACGACTGCATATATATAATCTACATATTTAGTTCTATTAATAAAACAAGGAGATGTGGTATGCCTCCCAACTAACAACAACAGAACAAGGATAATATATAAATTACCATAATGTTCAACGTCAGACGTCGACAAAATCGGTTTAACCCGCCATATTTATATGCACCTCAGCCCCAAGTCGGACAAAGTCATGTTATAGATATGTCTTTGTGTAGTTATACATTTAGTTTGATAAACGATGTTCTGATATTGTGCTTTACATCTAGATGACATCTATTCTTTTCTCGGAGCTATTCAGAACTTCTTGTGTGGTGCTGACTGCTTGATATTGAAAAACTGTATTGGTGACCCCTGTCTGATAGTTTTGTATTTGTTGCTAATGTGATTGAATTTGACTGTTTTTATGACAGCTCCTTTTCCGCCTTTCACACAAATCAACAATGAAAACATCATTGCGCATGGAAAGCTGTACAAGTCATCTTGGTAACTAGCGAAACTAATCGTCAGGAAAAAAAAAACCGCACTGGTTTACGCCAAAAACATTGATTAACACCAATTATGACATACAACAAATAACAACAATCAAAAATGAGAAGCCGTGGCTTGAAACAAGCACATAAAGAATGTGGTCATAAAGTTCATCAAAAGAATCCTCTTTAATGTATTAATGTGTTGAAATGAAAGAATACATATAGCCATGGAGTTTTAAAATAAAATTCTTGTTTTTATCCCAAACTAACTTATATTTGTTGATGATTAATTTTTATTGATTGTTGATTGCTTTATGTCCAGTGGCAAATATTTCACGATGGTTCTTCAGAACAAGTTAACAATAATTACAACAGGTACTAGTAGGTCTTGTAATAATAGAGGCCCATCCCGATGATGATCAGGGGGAATTTCGACTTTTACTGGAAAATAAAGGTATATAAGAAATGGACAGAAATTTTGCCATGCAACAAGAAGAGTTGTTGCAAGGGTTCTTAACATCCAGAGATCTTGTCACTATCTTTACTTGAGGCATTGGATTAAACCTCGATATATGCATTCTGACCGGACGTAGCTGCAAACTTGATACATCTTTCACAGCAGACGGACGCCCCACTTTAACAAGCCTTTTACTGCCGGTCGGAATAGGACCAAGTGAGGTCTTGAATTTGACTACAACTTTCTGTACTTAAAAATGATTGAATTTTCAGTACTGTAAAATTACTTAAATTTTCAGTACTGAAAAATGACTGATATTTTCAGTACTGAAAAATGACTGAAATTTTCAGTACTGAAAAATGACTGAAATTTTCAGTACTGAAAAATTACTGAAATTTTCAGTACTGAAAAATTACTGAAATTTTCAGTACTGAAAAATAACTGAAATTTTCAGTACTGAAAAATTACTGAAATTTTCAGTACTGAAAAATGGCTGAAATTTTCAGTACTGAAAAATGGCTGAAATTTTCAGTACTGAAAAATGGCTGAAATTTTCAGTACTGTAAAATGACTGTAATTTTCAGTACTGTAATCAACTTTTTCCCAACATTACTGAAAATGATATAAAAATTAATGTACTGAATAGTGATGTTTCCTAAAAGTACTGTTTATATAGCGGCATTTAATGTACTGATTAGTAATGTTTCCTAAAAGTACTGTTTATATAGCGGCATTTAATGTACTGATTAGTAATGTTTCCTAAAAGTACTTTTTTATAGCGGCATTTAATGTACATGTAAACGCTAGTCAAATTGTTGGTAGTGTAGTATGTGATATCGAAAACCCTGGTGTAATAATTTTTCAGTAATACATAAATTTCTCTCGTTAAAATCTAAAACATTGTTACATACACGAGCGAATCGTACAAGTTGAGTTATATAAACACCGTAAGATGGTGACAAGGGAACGTCACCATCTAAAAACGGATAATTAATGATAGGAAATGAAAAATCATCCCTTTTATCATAAATTTTAGTATTCAGCTTTCCGTTAGTGATATAGATATCAAGATCGAGGAAAGGGCAGTGGTCATTGTTAGTATTAACTTTATTCAAAGTAAGTTCAGCAGGATAAATTTCATTAATATACATACTGAAGTTGTCCTTATTGAGAGCCAAAATATTATCCAAATATCTAAAAGTATTATTAAATTTGTTTATCAGATGTTGTTTTGATGGGTCTTTGCTTATTTTTGTCATAAATTGTAACTCATTACCTGTATATTTACCTGTATTTTGGTGTATTATACAGGTAAGGTGATCGGACATCCTAGGGATGTTTTTATTTCTAGATCACCTAGATGTTCGCGGTGAGAACTAGTTAACGCAAATTATGTTTTAATTTATTAGAACATACTCACCCTTTCTCGTCCAATGAAAGTCAGTTTTTGCCCTCTAATTTTCATATGCATAGTACATGGTTTTCCATGCACTATGAAATGCTTTACATGAATGACTTTTCATTGTCAGTTTATTATGAAAGTGAACTCTTAAAAGTTGCACTAATGAAGTGTTCAATCCCCTAAGGCATTTTCCTTGGGAAAATAGTCTACTGATTAAAGATGAAAGAGCAAAGATTAAATTTTTTTTTTTTTTGGAATTTTGCAAAATTTCATGCATTTTCTAATGAAACACATATATAGAATACACAAAATCAAATTGGTAAGGTTAAATAGAATGATATCTATTTAATTTATATACCTTACATTTGAGGGAATTATTTCCTTCTTTTCTTTCAAAAATACACAATGCCAGACTGCTGGTATATACAGCAAATGATTGTTTTCGGAGAAACACAATACATTTAACGTTATCAATAAAAAGTAAGCATTTAATGTTCAATGGTCTGAATTCAAATAGTCATACAGAGAGTTTTATATTTATAAAAAAAATCAAACTTCAAAAAGGGGATTTTCATAGCATATTGTGTTGCTTTTTAAAATAAATATAAACTAAAGATATATATTAAGTATTAAATTTTACCTGAAGCAGAAGAAAAACAATTTATCCATCACAAACTATGTCAGTGCTATTTCATTTCATCCATTGAAATGATCATTTCCTATAGATGTTTTATATTTAGTTCATTGTAAAAAGTGAACTCTTATTAAGATTTGAATATTACAATGGGAAAGGCTAATTTTGTAAGGTCTCTCGAAAGTGTGAATATGTTCTAAATTGGTCAGACAATACTTGGTCATGTTTTATGAAGATTTAAGCCCTCGGCTTCGCCTTGGGCTTAAATCCTCATAAAACATGACCAAGTATTGTCTAACCTATAAATAAATGTCAATTTGCACGGGTATGTATAACTCTATTACAAAAATATCAACTTGGGAACAAATTGTTCCATTTCCTTTGATATTTTTTTTTACAGTGACTAAGAACTGAAGATTCAAAAGATAAAAGATGCTTCAAATCGAAGCAAAATACACATTCAAATTGAGATGCTGGTTTAATTAGTATCATGTTTATGAATCATTTATTTTCGTAGTGACTTCAAGGAGTGTATGTGCTTCTTTTTCTAGTTTGTTGATTTCCTTGTGGAGCATTTTCAAACATGCAATGTACGCACTCGAAGATAATATGATGGTACCGAAAAATGGTATAAAATTTAACAATCGCTTTGCCATGACTTCGGTTGTTTTTTCGGCAACTTCTAGCGTAATATACCTAGTGATGAATTCTTTCATTCCTTGTACCCACAAATATCGAGTATGAGGAAGTTTTCTCATTAAGTCCTGATATTCTATTTTCTTATTTTTAATAAGGCATTCAATGTTTTCTTTAGTCAACGAAAATTCCTTCATATAAAACAATATTTCGTAATGAAGTATATGTAAGTCGACGCAGATATCAATACCCGGGACAGGTATTGCAGCAGCTGCTGCTGACATGACAGCCACACGATACGAACGTCGAATCAACTCCTCCTTCTTTTCTTTAATCACATGGTGGGTTAACGGTTTTATGGAATGAAGTAATGCCTGTCTTTTGTTTTGTGAAAGCGAATCGAATATTGCCTTCATAAGATCGTCGAAGTCACCTAATGAACGATCATAATTGGATATTATAAAGATACTTGTTGAAGGAATTCCACTGTCTTTGATATTTTCTGCACATACTTTTACTATTTCTTCATAAATATTTTCCCCGGTGCTGCCATCCATTTCGGCACTTCTCAAAATTTCATCGAATTTTGTTCTAACGAAAAATAACGGCTTTCCGTTTTTACGTATTTCCTTTGCAAACCAAGCATCGTCCTGAGAAAAATTTTTATTCGACAGCAAAAGAACGAAATCAAGATCTTCGATTTTTAGCAATTTCAGATATTCAGGACCTCTTTCATATTTTATGGTTCCGGATCCTACACCATCCCTGAATATGATGTTAGGATTGTCCTTTATGGTGTATGTAGAAGATTTCGTAGTTGTATTTCCTTTATAACCCTGGTCGGCAAATCCTTCGTCACCTTTATTTAATTTACGAAAAGAATTCACAAATGTTGATTTGCCCGAACCACTTTCCCCTAAAATTCCAATTTGAATTTTGGCATCTTTCCATTCATTCATTTTTTTGGCAATAAAATCAGAGAGTAATAGAATACCCTTTTGTGCAATGAATTCTTTTGTATCTTTTTGTAAGACTTCAAAATCTTCAATTGTTGCCCATTTACCCGGATCATCCATTTCTAGAAAGTAAGTTAAATATTAAATAAAAAGCAACGTACTTTTTTTTTAAAACATTCTTCTTAAGTGCATCATTCAACTTATACAATTTGATAGGTTAGGTTATTAGCTTTTTATTCTTTGATGAATAGTTTAAAAGAGTTGTGGCCTAGACTTTCCGTCAAATGGAGACCAAAGCTTATTCGTATATTCGTGTAAAAACAACATACAATTCAATAAAATTGAGAATGGAATTGGGAAATGTATCAAAGAGACAACAACCCGACCATAGAAAAAACAGCAGCAGAAGGTCACTAACAGGTCTTCAATGTAACGAGAAATTCCCGCACCCGGAGGCGTCCTTCAACTGGCCCCTAAACAAATATATACTAGTTCAGTGATAATGAACGCCATACTTATTTCAAAATTGTACACAAGAAACTAAAATTAGAATAATATAAGACTAGAGGCTCCTGACTTGGGACAGACGCAAAAATGCGGCGAGGTTAAACATATTTATGAGATCTCAACCCTCCCCCTATACCTCTAGCCAATGTAGAAAAGAAAACGCATAACAATACGTACATATACAATTCAATTCAAGAGAAGTCCGAGTCTGATGTCAGAAGATGTAATCAAAGAAAATAAACAAAATGACAAGTCAAGTTGTCACCAAACTATTTTGAGTGGACCTATAAAATCTGCCGACGGTCACATAAGCCATAAAAACATAAATGTAGATTCAAAATATTTCAATATTAGCGAACTCGTGCAGTTGGATTTGTCGAGGTCAATTTAATTTCATCATATAGGTTTTAAATACGGGTTAATTGTCGTTTTTAGATGTACAAAATGATCCTTGTGGTCGAATCTGCCTATTAAATGAATTTACCTTTGTTTGACTTTCAATGCTGACCTTATTTTCCTTTTGATAACTGAACACACATAACTTATGCAAAATTTATCTCTAGCTAACGGTTACATTGACCGTCACATGAATGCAGATTCAACCTTGCACGTGAAAAATCTATCGTCGAGAAATAAGAAAGTTTGAAAATCTACAGGGGGACAAAATGGCGTTAAATGAAATAAGTCATATGTAAATTTTAATTAATAATTTTGTTTTCAGTATTGAAACAATTTCTACAATTTGTTTGTTGTTTGCAGTACGAGTACAAATCTGCATGTGTTAATATTATTAATTTGTGAAGAATTTCTACATTGAATTAGATACCACTGCTACGTCGATGTAGGTATCAAGTTATAGGTATGGGGTTTTCTATAGTGATATTTTGAAAGTAAAGAGTATATTGACGACCAGCTCCAACACTGAATATTGTGTTTGCCTATTCAAAAGGTTACGTTTGCAGTCTATGGAAAAAGCGTATCGATAAAAACTTGTCTAACATCACAAAGCGACATTGTCTGATATCAATTGTAAATATGCAGACATTCCATGCGGAAAATATTGTTTTCGGCAACGAAAAATTAAGAAAATACTAATTTTAAAACTTATTGTTCAAATATAAACAACAATCGAGTCTAAATATACATTCAGAAGTTAGTTAGAAGCTAAAGTTTACATCCGTTCAAATTTTGAAGTGCTGTGTATTTCTTATATACATAAATAAACAAATGCTATCATTTCTTATATCAATGAGATACTTTTAAAATATCATAGCGGTGTTTTTTATATATAATTATAAGTACTTATTACTATATAAAATATTAGACTGCTGTACCCATGTTTTAACAATTTCACCTATTATGTATGTTGTGTTCCAGCATCGTTGTAAATATGACAGAATTTGATGAGACTGTCATACATGTGAGAGGTTAAGCGCTATAAAACCAGGATCAATCCACCATTTTCAAAATTTGAAAATGCCAGTACCGAGTCAGAAATATGATAGTTGTTATTCATTCGTTTGGTGTGTTTTATCATTTGATTTTACCGTTTGATAACGGACTTTCTGTTTTAAATTTTCCATGGAGTTTTTTTTTTGTGATATGACTTCTTAGTGGTAAATAAACTCATCATCATAAGCAATTTTAAGACCATTGCTTGAATTCAAATTGTTTTAGTAACATCTTACAAATTTTTCAATTGGTTTTAAAAGCAAAGCTAATTAAATAAGGGTTAAATAAACAATGTCGCAATCAAATAGCGAAGTATCTAAATGATTGTTCATGTATATAACATTGAGCAAATTTTATAATGAACGCACCGAAATAATAAATAGCCGATATGCCCGAAATGCACGCATGGAAGACTTTCTTTATTGATAACAATGAAACTAACTTGTGACAAAGATGAATAATACTGTCTTCGTTCAGATTGATTCGACAACATCTGACCTGTACTTTGGAATCTCCTTTTTTATACAAATTAGACCGTTGGTTTTCCTGTTTGAATGGTTTAACACTAGTAATATTTTTGTTCCTATATAGCGTGGTGTTCGTTGTGAGCCAAGGCTCCGTGTGTAAGGCCCTATTTTGATCTATAATGGTTTACTTAAGCTTTAAACAAATTATTTCTTTGATGGAAAGATGTATCATTCGAACGCATGCACCATCTTTTTATATCTATAAATCTTTAAAATTTCCCCTTATTAATAACTGCTTTCCGGACCTCCAACTGAACGTTCTAATTTAAAAATACTAGAACACACCCGCGAAATCGCGGGCATTCAGAGCATAGTTTAAAGTATGTAAAGTGTTGTTGGAAGAATTTTGTAAAATATTGAATGACTGGAGAATTTCAGCAAAAGTATCATAGGTCATAGGTTATTGGGGACAGGAAAATGTTTTGTTTTTGTTTATCCCTCCTCCTTTATTTCCAATATTCCCATTTTTTTGGTTTTCTATCAATTTCAATATGAACAAACATTTAGGATGTTATGAACATTCAAGTAAGGAGCCTGTAATTCAGTGGTTGTTGTTTGTTTATTTGTTACATATTTGTTTTTCGTTCATTTTTTTGTACATAAATAAGGCCGCTAGTTTTCTTGTTTGAAATGTTTTACATTGTCAGTTCGGGGCCTTTTAAAGCTGAGTATGCAGTAAAAAAAGCTCGTTGTTGAAGGTCGTACGGTAACCTATAGTTGTTAATATCTGTGTCATATTGGTCTCTTGTGGAGAGTTGTCTCAACATGGCAATCATACCGACATCTTCTTTTTTTTAGTAATCAATGAATTTTGTAAAAGATTTAATGCCTGGAGAATTTCAGAAAAGGTATCAAAAGTTCACATGAAAATTTTTAGCGCTTATCTATATATTATGAACATTCATTAGGGAGCTACGATATAACTTTTTTTTTTTTTGGGGGGGGGGGGGGGGCTAGGATGAAATTTGAAAAAAAAATAGGCAGGACAGGAGTTTTAAGTAAAAAAAATAGGCAGGATTAGACACTTGCAAAAACAAAGTAAGGACGACAGTTTAGGTAAAAAAAGTCAGAATAAACTAAAAAAAAAGGCAGGACCGAACAGAGTGAAAAATAAAAAGGCAGGACAGAGGTAACAGTTAAAAAAAATCCTAGCCCCCCCCCCCCCCCCCCCCCATAAAAATCAAATGGTAGCTCCCTTACTATATAAATATAGTGTATTTACTTTCAATTCTTAGTTTTCTTATCGATCCATAGTGGTTATTGATATAGCATACAGACCCTATCTATTTAATAAACTCTGTGACTGCCGTGGATAGTAAAGTTAAAAACGATAGCAGATAGAATTCTGAAAATACACTTTATTCTTTGTATATGTATGTTCAAAGTATACAGAAAAACGCAAACCGGAAGTCTAATCTGACTTAAAATTTTGTCCAATGACGGGACAATATCCAGATGCCTTTTTTCTCGTTTTTCTCCAAAAATAACTCAATCTGAATAATCATATGAATGGATGACAAATGGCACTATGCACTGTACCTATAGGACACAGAGGCGTGTTGATTAATTTATTGTGGAAAGAAGAGAAGCGACACTCAAAATGAGGTCTTCTCGTTTAATAGTATAGATACAAAAGATATATACATATTTCTTACATCAAAAGACATTTAAATCTTATTTATTTGTGTTCTTTTGCACTAAGAAATGTTCGCGTATCAAGGACCACTGACTTTGCAGTGCAACTTTGGAACTAAAAAATGGCTGCCGTTACCATGGAAACAGCAAAAATGTGGAAAAAAAATCAAAATTGCAAATCCATTCAATCTTTCATTATAAGAACCAACTTGATGAAACTTTAGGGGAGTGTTGCCTGGCATGCCAAGATGTGTTGACCATATTCATAAATTTCAAAATGGCTGCCATTACCATGGAAATTGGATACACATTTTCCATTACACCCTATGGGAAATTCTTAAAAGTAGCATTAACTCACTTATAATGGTATAAACTTTGATGGTATGTTCCCTCCCATATACCAATGTAACATCTGTCATTAAAATTTTAGAATTGTTTCTGTTACCATATAAACCAGCAAAAATGTCAAAAATTTCAAAAATTTCATAATGCTTCAAAATTGATGAAACTTATTAAAATTGTTGACTGACAAGCCTGTTTGAGATTTTTGAAGTTGGAATTTTCAAAATGGCCACCGTTGCCATGGAAACTGCAAAAATGTCAAATATTTTAAAAATGCTCCAAACTTAATGACACTTTATATTATTGTTAACTGACATGTATAGATGAGACTTTTGACTTTGGAATTTTCAAAATGGCTGTCGTTGCCATTGAAACAGCAGAAATGTTAAACTTTTTTAATAATGCTCTAAATGTACTTAGAATTCACAGAAAGATATAAGGCAATTCATAGATCTGCATTCACTGTTAAATTGTTGTGAAATGGCTGCGGCTAAGTGGCAATGGGGTAAGGGTGACACCCCCTATTGCTTGCAATGGCAAATCTAGTTATTATTATTCCGCCAACTATTTTGTCCGCCGTGTTTTTTTGGAGACAATGGAACCAATCTTAAAGACCAACTATAATGATGAACACAAAATTTCGGGTTGCAGTAGGTCTAAGATCATAAAAAATTGCTGCCGTTACCATGGAAACGGAATAATTGTGGAAAATTCCAGTTTTTGTTTTTGGTGGATTATTTGGAAATGCTTAAACTCAGAATCATTTTATTTTAATACAATGAAGGTGCCAGCCATATACTGGTTTTGGATGATTTTGGCAATCATTGGAACTACTATGTTACCATGGAAACTACACCAAAAATTTCAAAAATATGAAAACGCTCCAAATTTTTTGAAACTTTAGCATTACGATGAGCAACTTTGGTAGATGTGGAATTTGGCGTTGGACTTTCCAAATATCTGCCGTCCCATGGAAACAATGCAAAAAGGTCAAAATGCTCCAAAAAATTCCGGCTTTGGTGAATAACTTTGGTATGCTTGAACTTAAAATCATCAATTTTTTACGCAATATAGTTGTACACTATATACAGGTTTTCACTGATTTTGACAATCATTGGATATACTATGTTACCATGGATACAGGAGCAAAAATTCAGAATGCTTCAAAATTGATGATTGTTGACTGTCAAGTCTGCATATCACTTTTGAAGTTGTTATTTCCAAAATTGCCACGGTAGCCATCGAAACTGCAAAAATGTCAAAAATTCTCAAAATGGTTTTATCTTAATGAAATTTGATATTATTGGTATCTGACAGGTAAAGATGAGACTTTTGACTTTGAAATTTTCAAAATGGCTGCCGTTGCCATGGAAACGGTATAAATGTGAAATACTTTAAAATGCTCTGAATATTCTGAAAATTTACAAAAAGATGAATAGCCTTGCATATTTGTGCATTTACTGGTAAACACGGTTGAAATGGCTGCCCCTTAGTGGCAATAGGGGGAGGGTGACATCCGCTATTGCTTGCAATGGTAATTCTAGTTTATTTTACCATTTGAATATTTATTGGAATTTGGAGCTGGATTGGAATGGATTGTTTAAATGAATGTGTCTTTTAAGTAATGATATTTTTGTCTATTTCGATATTACCAAGGTGGATAGGCTATCGCAGTGTGACCAGTATATTATAATGTATACTGCACTCGTTCTATTTGAGCAGTCAAAATGCGTTGACTATATATTTCTATACAGTCACTGACCCAATATCACTTTTCCTCATGAATATTCAAATAGTAATTGCCGAAATAATATTTAATTATTCGTACGACCTCTTCAACCTGTTTTTGTTTCCAATGCATACAACGATGCGTGGAAGACTCAACCTTGTTTTTTTTGCAATTATTGGAAAAACATATTTCATCTGTTAGTATTTTTTGTTTGCAACTTATGAATCATTATGTTTTATGCTTATTGTTGATATTTTACTCCATACTCAAACGATTTCGTTCACCATCGAGTGTTAGTTTCAACAGGTAAATGTAGATTTCATTGTGCTGTACTTTTCTCCGCAAGCATGATATGAGTCCTTTGTAAAGGGGATTTCCCAAAATATTTAAATTAAATGAATAACGTTAACGCATTAAACAACAATTTAAATCATGGTTGTTTTAGATTGCCGTATAACAACACCAATAGTGCATTGACTTGACATATCAACGATATAAGGATTCGGCCCGAAACGGGGAGATAGCTCGGCACAGCCTCGCATTTCCCCGTTTCTAAGCCTATTCCTTATATCGTTGATATGTCAAGTCAATGCACTATTACTGTCTATATAATAGGTCGGTAGACTATTTGCAACCGCATTTAAATTCCGCCATTGCATCATTACTTCAAATAGAATTAGTCGGTTAAACCATGTGATTGAAAACAATAGACCGAACAGGTTGTTAATACTTTCAACCATCAAAAGGGTCAAGCAACATTTCGAAATGATAAGTTCATTTAAGTTGTTTAAGCTTTAATTTTGTTACAGTTACGAAATTTTAGTGATTTTGATCCTTAAACATTAAACCGGTCATGATCTCAGTTTGTGAATTATGTTTGCAGTTTTCTTGACATGCATTGTAACGTTGTCATCGTATTCTTTTTATATTAGAAAAATATGGCAGTTATATTTGAAAAGTATTGCATTCATAAATCACTATGATATAAGACAAAATATCGCATTGATATAATAAAATATAGCAGTATCTTTGACTTAAAGGTGAGTTTGGCTTAGCAAACAATTGAATTTATCTCAATTGCATTCCACTGAATTTGCTACATGATATTTATAGAATGTGTACATCTACAAATGATAAATCGTGCATTTATGTTTCATTTATTCAACAATTAAATTTTCTCGTTTAAATACACATTGCTTGTTGTTACATAAAATAATTCACGGAAATTATACACCAAACGTATGTCGTGTTAAATGTTACCCTGTTTTGAAAAAGAGTCTTTACTTTATCCCGAGAAATCTGCCTTTCTTCGTACAAATGCTAACATTCGTCTGAAATTTCCCATAATGCAACTCGTTGATATAAGAAAAGTTTTTATTGATCGCTTCTTGCATAGACTGGTTTGAGAGGTCAAAAGAGTTTAAATAAGTCATCTGCTTTTATCTTCAAAACGACCCAAGCACCTGCCAATGTGACACATATGCCTTTGTCACCGCGGATAACTCCTAATAGTATTGTGTGGGGGTGTGAATACATTACTGATAAAGAAATAAGTTAAGCACGATTTATTTGAAAACTAATCGTAAACTTTATGACATTTCCCAGTTTCCATTTGTTTCTTCAATGTTTGAAATACAACCAATAGTGCAAAACTTAATCTGCAAGCATAAGTTGGGTATCTAAGTTAACATATTAACCTAAATGTACGTACCTACAATATTTTATTGATTAAAGATATAGGAAGATTGCTATGAGTGCAAATGAGACAACTCTCTATCCAGGTGATAATTTGTAGAAGTAAAACATCATAGGTCAAAGAACTGTCTCAACACGGAGCAACCGACCAGCAATCTATAACCATCAAAAGTCTAAAAGATACTCTATTCAACACTTTAATTGTTATTGCACTACCTACCCTCGGAGGATGAAAAACTAGTATGGAAACTAAACAATTGATATTGCCTAAAGGTGTGTATACAATAAAAGTAATTTTTATCTTGCAATAGTGAAGACACATTTGACTTTTCTTCTCTTTCCTTTTGACGTGAAAGGCTGCTAGAAACAATTTCAAATCCTGTGTAATAAAAATGACTTGTTGAACAGTATAATGTGTAAAACATGTAAAATGTAAAAATCAGAATGGAAATGATGAATATTTCAAAGAGACAACAACCTTACCAAAGTGTAGATACCAGCCGAAGGCGAACAATGGGACTTCAACGCAGCGAGAATATCATGAACCTGTAGGTGGGCCTTATGTGACCCCTTCATTAACATGATTACTAGTTCGGTGAAAATGGAAACAAAAAGACAATTTGCGGTCTACTAAACACTACAGAAAACTTTAATTAAAACATTGATAGCTTATAAAAACAGGAAATGATGTCCTGTATCCCTTGACGTACGTTTAAACTAATACAATTCAAAATAAAATTGATAAAAAAATGAATCTCACTACAATTTGATTAACTAAGGCATGTAAGGTGATTAATTCAATTTCAACCATTTTTTTTTGTCATTGTGTGGTATAAGAACTTATATACAATACGCCTTTAATAGTAAAACTGTAACTCCTTGTCAATTACAATTGGCTAGGAGTTACAGCACATGCAACGTTTGGGTTCGAAATCACGTTCCAGTTTTGACGTGTTCGTGATACAGTTTTTCGACTACTTAAATCACTCGGTCACCGAGATCCTTCGCTTTAATTTGAAGAACAACGAATTTTTTTTTGAATTTTTTTTTTTTAGACATATAAACGTTTTATTCCTAAATATTTTCTGTGTACAATTACCTTAGTCGTCCAGGATCAGGCTGAGGGTCCCTGTTTACAAAAAAAACATCTATCCAGGGGAAATAGAAGGCAATACAAAAAAATAGTCCACTTTTAACCTTGGATTTACATTTAGTGTAAAAAATATAGTATACATTATAATGTTAGAAGCATCTAACAGTTCTATACTTTAATTTCAAAATAGTAAGTAAATAATTATAAGATACCCACATAAAAGATGTGCATTTACTACAATAAGCATGATAGGCTAATACCTTTTTATCATTTGTTTTTGATACAATCATTATCCTCTAATTCTATAAACCATAAAAACCGTACTTTGAGTCAAGCTGTGTTATACTACATGTATATAAAATGTCTTAATTTTCATTATTACAGACTCCAATTTTGTCTCATCAATGATATCAACGCCTTTCAAAAGAAGAACACATTTTAGATTATATTTCAAGTTATGTTTCCAGATTTTATAAATATCTTGTGGTGTTTTAGGCGTTTTATTAAATTTTATTGAATTCCTAATTTTCCATTGTGTACATTTGAAATATATGATAATTATGTTTAAAGAATTATAATATTTTAGTTCTCCCGTGTTTTTACCCAATAGAACGTCCTTTTCACCAAAAGGATTATTTATTCCTATGTTTGATTGAATAAGTATTTCTTGGAGGTTTTTCAAACTTAACTGTGGTGTACTACAAGTGAAAAATAAAGGTTGCAGGGTTTCTATATTATTGTCATTTTGACAAATGTTGCATTTTACATTTGATATTTTCATTTTTTTTTAATCTTTCTTCAGTATATAAAATACTGTGCAAGGATTTCTATTGGAATTCTTGTACTTTATTTTCAATTTTCAAATATTTTATTCCCGACCACATATTTTCCCAAGGTATATTTGTTCCAAATATTTCTTTCCACTTATTTTGACATTTTGGAGATGCATCTTTATTTTATACCGTACGACTATAATTGAGTTTTAACTTTGATGGTTTGATTTTTTGGTTGTTTAAATAAATTATCTCATGGTCATTTGATATCTTTAATTGACTTTCATAATGCAAATTCGGGTTTCCGCCAGATTTCAAATTTGTACGAAATCTTTAGGAATTGCCTGCTTAATTTTTGAAAATTCGAAAATGCAGATTCTTCGATCAATCAGCTTCCTATAAATTTCATTGCAGCTGATGAAATCTGTAGTTTCTAAATTCCAAAGGTCCTTGATAGTTGTGACACCGCTTTTTAGTAGAAGAACAATGGTTTACTTTTGAAACGAATAGAAGAGTTTCCAAATATCCTCGTATTTAAATGATCACTTTTATATGGAGGTATTTCAACATTTTGAATAAATCCTGACCACGTATTCATAGTTTTCTGATAAACCTGTGGTAGTTGGTTTATATCTAAAACCATTAAAACTTGAACATTTACATACAAAAAAAAGCATCATTATATTTTTCGTCAAATTTCCGAAGCCAATACTTCCCGATTGCATTCTAACAACGAATTAAATAATTGCAGTATCATGCTGAAAACTCTATCTTGTTTACCAAAGTTTGAGATGTTGTAAAAAAAATTCTGCATTCTGTGAATTTAATTATTAATTCTTAAATTAAGAATAGAGTTTGATAATGTATCAAAGAGACAAAAATCTGACCATGGATCAGAAAACGACAGGAGGCAACCACTAGGTATTCATCACAGCAATACAGCATCCTTAAAAAAAATATGTACTGGTTCGTATATGTATAGTTGGTTGTTATGTTGAAATGCTATACCACTGTCTCAGTTAAGGGAGGGTTGGTATCCCGCTAACATGTTTAACCCCGCAACATTATGTATTTATGTGCCTGTCCCAAGTCAGGAATCTGTAATTCAGTGGTTGTCGTTTGTTTATGTGTTACATATTTGTTTTTCGTTCATTTTTTTTTGTAAAAATAAGGCCGTTACTTTTCTCGTTTGAATTGTTTTACATTGTCATTTCTGGGCCTTTTATAGCTGACTATGCAATATCGGCTTTGCTAATTGTTGAAGATCGTACGGTGACCTTTAATCGTTAATGTCTGTGTCATTTTGGTGTCTTGTGGACGGTTTTCTCATTTGCAATCATACCACATCTTCTTTTCACAGTTCAATGAAAATAGACCTTATTCTAACTCTTTAACATTATTTGAAGTAATATAATTGTAAATCAAAAAAAACAAACAAAGGCCGTAGGGTCATTTGAGGGTTTTGTATAGGCGCAAAATGCAGTGGAGTTAAGCATATTTTATGATATCCTAACTTTCCCCAATACCTGTCACCAATGTAGGAAAACCCCACAGTAATACGTACAAAAATATATATTTTTTTAAAGAAGTCTGAGTCCAAAGTCAAAATAGGAAACAAAAGAATCTTAGCAAATAAACAATGATACATACATTAACAAAGGACTATGGATCGACGTAAGTATTATTTTTTTGTCATGAAATCTCATGTGAAGTGTTGTCATATTGGCATTCATATCAAATCTTCTTTATTTCATATTGTATTTATCCTTTCGGCTGCCATTTTAGGACAATAATAAAAAGCATTTACTGTGGATTCATTAATATTCGATGGATACCAATTATCGTGGAATACAGGGGGACAGGTTAACAACGTATTTAAATGTTCAACGAATTGAAGATTTTCGTTTGGCTTGAATACAGACTTGGCAAAACCCCAAATGTTCCACGAAAGTAACTTTTTTCCTCAGTCCACAAAAATTGGTACCCACGAAAAGAAATGAATCCACAGTACATAAAGAATAGACTTCTAAAATTAAAAGTAAGGTTGAACGAAAAATCTTTCAGAAACGGAAACTTTATCTAATGTTAAAACAAGATATGCATTTATTTTACAATTATATCTGGAACGACACAAGGCAAACAACATGATGAAATTTCTAAACAGATATCTCGACACCTGTCCGTCAAAGTGTTTAAAATTACTCGCCAAATTGTCGGAGATGAGCGGGCTGGTGGAGCAGACTCTTCCTATATGAAAGTATATTATGTTCCACTGGAATGGGTCACTTTTATACGCTACATATCAATGGATTATGGATTTACCACAATGGGTCAGTATTATTCATCTTTCGATATGATTTTTGTAAAAATCTTGATTCATCGTTTAAAAATCAAGTAAGTATCTAAAAAATAAATATGTGATATCTGAGAAATAAATGAATGGATACTGATTTTGAAATGCAATTTTGTATTGTCGAGGTGACACAAGACTTCAATACATGAAGAGGGTGTTTTGAAATCCATGCTTCACACCTGTACATACAAACTCACTGTAACCCCTCCCCCTCCTTGTTTAGCAGTAATACTTATAAACAAACACATATAATACTGAATTGCATATAAGAGATAGTTATCAAAGGTACCAGGATTATTATTTAGTACGCCAGACGCGCGTTTCGTCTACATAATACTCATCAGTGACGCTAATATCACAATATTTATAAAGCCAAACAAGTACAAAGTTGAAGAGCATTGAAAATTCAAACACTATAAAAGCCAAAAAGTCTGAAAAGGCCTGTTTTTGTCTGAATTTGCCTGAATTTTATCCCGACATTCTTAATATGTCTGAATAATTTTGAAAAATTCTTGACATAGTATTAATTTGTCTAATAAGGTTCTTGATTTTTCTTGACAAGTATATTGACAGTATGAACATTGTCTTAAAATTTCTCGACACATCTTGTATCATCTGATAAGAGTCTGGATTAGTCTCGACCAATTCTTGACTGTCTTAAATTTGTCTCGATCCGTCTTGACATATTCTTGACACTTTTGCTAATGTCTCGATCTGTCTTGACATATTCTTAACATTCTTAATAATGTCTGAATGTGTCTTGACATATTCCTGACTTTCTAAATAATATCTGAATATGTCTCGACACATTCTTGACAGTCCTAAATATGTCTTGACACTATCTCAACAGTATACATTTTGCCTTAGAATGTGAACAGACTTATTCTGCACTGATTATGTCATTCTATTGCTGGTATATGCTTATTATGGCTAAACTAAACTTTGAAGAATCAAGGATAAATTTGTTATAGTCAAATACCCTTTTGGTGAAGTTAAATTGAAATACCCTGAATAATCCCCTATGTAGTTTTTTTTAAACGTTAAACTAATTGTTTTTACTTGGAATATAAGTTGAAGTTACTGCCAAACAACATTAAGATTTTTGCCGTTCGCAAAACTGCCAGTCAAATTTGCTTTCTTTACTAAAAACAACATGCGTCTCTTTTGGACCCCAAAATTCATCTTCTGTGTGTGTGTGGCTAGAAAAAGAGGAAGGGGGCTTTTGTGAAGGTCAAAGAATTTGTTCCTGTCTTGATTCAAATACCTTATTATTTTTTTAGGACAATCAAAGCACATTCCAATTTGAGTGTTGCATTTTTATAATTTTTTAACAAACACAAATATTTGTGATAACTCCTTCCGTAAAAAAAATGTTTAGATCTATATTATGCATGTATTCATTGTTTTTTATATGCTAAAATAATTAACTTCAAAGTGTTGATGAAGAAAATACATTTAATTCAATTTTTTCTTATCAAAATGATGATTTTCATTTTCATATATGAACAAACGTTTACAATTGTAGTGGAATAGTCGGTCAACTGATAAGTTGTTTGGCTAATTACAGGTAAAGCAGTAATTTCTACTTGATAGTTGCGTGTACTCTGGGGTGTGGAATACCTTATTTTTATGGGGAACATCTTGTCCATGTGTAATACTTAATATATATTCCAACAGATGACATTACACAAATGTTTCTTCTGTTCAATGAATGATTTGTATATCATGATAATTTGCTATTAATATAAGACACATTTTGGTACAATAATTATTTACCATATAAGCATTGAATATTATGAATTTAGATTAAGATATGTCTATAGTATGATTGGTTTTAATCATTTAATTTATAAGATTTAGGAATGAAAATTTGTAATTATTTAAAAACCCAATTTTAGATTGTTTTATATCAACACACACTCATTTAAATTATTTTATACATTAGATGTCATAGCCATATAAATATTTGTAAAGATAATTATATACCCAAATTTTCAATTATATTACATGCCCAACTTTTACTTTTTGAAGTGTAACTTGAAACAATAGTATATTATATAAAGAGAAATAAAGATTACAGTTATATCATGAATATTGGTCAACTCAGAACTGCCAAGTAAATTTAAAACACAATTCAAAATGTGCAGAATATGTCAAGCCATACTGAGAGAAAATAAGAATGTCGAGAACATGTCTCGAAATTTCAAGACTGTATTCAAATGTCAAGTAATTTTAAGACCATATTCAGAATGTCGAGAATATGTAAAGTAAATTTCATATAAATGAGAATTTGTCAAGGAAAATTAAGACACAAGTCATACTTTTGGAGAATGTCGAGTAAAACTTCATGCAAATTAAGACAAAAACTTGTCTTTTCAGACTTTTAGACTTTTGTAGTGAAAATTCAAAAAAGCTGTGCCAAATACGTGTAAATCTATTCACATAAATAAATAACTGTAGGTCACCTTGCGGCCATCAACAATTATCAAAACCCATAACGCATAATCAGCTATAAAAGGCTCAGAAATGACAATGTAAAAGCAATTCAAGCAAGGAAACTAATGGCCTTATATATGTATTCGACTCAAATCCTGATATATGATTCATAACATACTAAAATGATATACAATTTTCAAGACATCGGCTCGATAATATGTGTCATCGTTAAGTGTGCATTGAAGTCTTCAAACTATTTTGAGTGGACCTCTGTAATCTCCCAATGGTCATATTACAATAAAAAACATAAATGTAGATGCAAAAGATTTCAATATACAGCGAAATCGTGCAGTTGGATTTTTCGAGGTCAATTTAATATCATCATATAGGTTTTTAATATGGGTTAATTGTCGGTTTTACATGTACAAAATTATCATTGGGGTCAAATCAGCCTAATAAATGAATTCACCTTTGTTTGACTTTCAATGCTGACCTTATTTTCCTTTAGATAACTGAACACACAAAACTTAGGCATAATTCATCTATAGCTAACGGTTAAATTGACCGTCACATGAATGCAGATTTAACCTTGCAAGTGGATAATCTATCGTCGAATTTCTTTACTTATTTTTGACAGAATTAAACTATACAGGCTGCTAAAAGCAAATTATTATTTCACAACTCCATTTCCATTAAGGATTGAACTATAAAATCTGCTTTATTTATATTTTAATATCTCGTGTCCCTTTAAAACAAGAAAATTTGAAAATCTAAAGCGGGAAAAAATGGCGTTAAATGAATTAAGTCACATTTAAATTTTAATAAATAATTTTGTTTTGAGTATTGAAACACTTTTTACAATTTTTGTTGTTGTTTGCAGTACGAAAACAAATCAGCATGTGTTAATATAATTAATTTGTGAAAAATGTCTACATTGAATCAGATACCACTACTACTACGTCGATGTAGGTATCAAGTTATATGTATGGGGTTTTCTATAGTGATATTTTGAAAGTAAAGAGTATATTGACGACCGGTTCCCAAACTGAATATTGTGTTTGCCTATTTAAAAGTTAACGTGTGAGAGGTCAAAGGAGTTTAAATAAGTTATCTGCTGTTATCTTCAAAACGACCCCAAACACCTGCCAATGTGACACATATGATTGTCGCCGCGGATAAACTCAAACAGTATCGTGTGGGAGTGTGAATACATTACTTAGACTGACTGATAAAGAAATAAGTTAATCACGATTTTTTTTAAAACTAATCGTAAACCTTATGGACTTTCCCAGTATGTATTTGTTTCTTCAATGTTTGAAATACAACCAATAATGCAAAACTTAATCTTCAAGCATAAGTTGGGTATGTAAGTTAACATATTAACCTAAATGTACGTACCTACAATATTTTATTGATTATATATATAGGAAGATTGGTATGAGTGCAAATGAGACAACTCTCTATCCAAGTGATAATTTGTGAAAGTAAAACATTATAGGTCAAAGAACTGTCTCAACACGGAGCAACCGAACAGCAATCTATAACCTCCAAAAGTCTAAAAGATACACTATGCAACCCTTTAATTGTTATTGCACCATATACCATCGGAGGGTGAAAAACTGGTATGGAAACTAAACAATTGATATTGTCTGAAGGTGTGTATACAATCAAAGTAAATTTTATCTTGCAATAGTGAAGACAAAATTCTTCACACAAATATTTTCATTTTGAAGTGAAAGGCTCCTGGAAAAAATTTCAATTCCTTTGTAATAAAAATGACTTGTTGAACAGTATTATGTGTGAAACATGTCATATCCAGAAATCAACGCCACTTTGCTTATTTGAATATTATACTAAAGAAATCGGATACGGGTCACGGAAATTACCTTAAAATGATAGGGAATTGTGGAAAAAAATGTCTGTTTTAATTCTATTTTAAGTGATAGACAGGTTGCCGGGGCAGAAAATGAAAATACACAACAATATACACCATTTGAACGAAACATGATGACTGTTGTTGCAAAAATACAGGTTCCTGAGCTATTTTAAAAATCGAAGCGAGAGGCTTTATCATTGCAGTGTAAAATACAGGCTAAAATGGCTGAAACGTCAAATTTGCAAACTTCGTGTTGAAAATTGCCTTACAAGGTAATTACAAAAACCGGTTGCCGGGGTGAAATTTGAAACTCGAATTTCCAAAGAATGAGCGAATCCAAACCTTATATGTGTAGTCGTTGAACTCTAGGTTCCCACGTCAAATCAAAATGACACTGTTTCAAGAAAAATAAACTCACGAAAGCACGAAAAATTCACTAAATTCGCGTTCATTGTTTTGATTTTGACCGCCTGACAACTTTACGGAAATATCAAAGTTGTTGTAAATAAAGACTAAGTGACGGGCAACTTATAATATCCGTGTTTTAAAGATTTTAATTATATCAAGCCTACGAAGCCAGTCCAGTTCAAACTACTATCACGTGGTACAATTCTCATTTACATATTATGAATATTAATTAGCATAACCACTTTTAATTTCTGGCTATGTAAAATGTAAAATATAGAATGGGAATGGGGAATATTTCAACCCTACCAAAGTGTAGATAACAGCCGAAGGCGAACACAGGGACTTCAACGCAGCGAGAATATCATCAACCTGTAGGTGGGCCTTATGCATGTTAGGTGACCCCTTCATTAACATGTGTACTAATTCGGTGAAAATGGAACTAAAAAGACAATTAGCGGTCTACTAAACACTACCGAAATTTAAAAATGCTTAGCATATAAAAACCGGAAAAAATGTCTTGTATCCCTTGCCATACGTTTAAACTAATGCAATTCCAATTAAAATCAATAAAAAAGAACAAATGTCACTTCAAAGGTGGTTAATTCATTTTCAATCATTTTTGGGGTCATTGTGTGGGGTAAGAACTTATACACAATACACCTCCATAGTATAACTGTAACTCCTAGTCAATTACGATTTGATAGAAGTTACAGCACATGCAACGTGTGGGTTCGAAATCACGTTCCAGTTTTGACATGTTCGTGATACAGTTGTTCGACTGCTTAAACCAGTCGGCCACCGAGGCCCTTCGCTTCAATTTGAAGAACCACGAATAAAATTATTGCATTATCATGCTGATCAACTCTATTTTGTTTTCTGGTTTGAATTGTTTTACAGTCATTTATGGGTCTTTTATAGCTAACTATGCGGTATAGACTTTGCTCATTGTTGAAGGCCGTACGGTGATCTATAATTGTTAGTTTCTGTGTCATTATGGTCTCTTGTGGACGGTTGTCTAATTGGCAATCATACCCCATCTTCTTTTTTTATAGTTCAATGATAAAAGACATTATACTTACTCCAAAACAAATATTTGAAGTAAAATTAAAAATTAAAAAAAAATAAGAAAGGCCGGAGGGTCATGGTTTTGTACAGGCGCAAAATGCAGGGGATTTAAGCATGCTTTATGAGATCCTAACGTTCCCCAATACCTGTCGCAAATGTTGGCAAACCACAGAGTAATACGTACAGAAAAAAAAACATTTTCAAAGAAGTTCAAGTCCAACGTCAAAATAGGTAACAAAAGAATCTTAGCAAATACACAATGATACATAAATTAACAAATGACTATGGAACACCATAAGTGTTATTTTATTGTCATGAAATTTCATGTGAAGATTTACAGGTTAACCACAAATTTAAATGTATAGACTTCCAAAATTAAAAGTAGGGTTGAACAAAAAATCTGTCAAAAACGGGAACTTTATCTAAATGTTAAAACAAGATATGCATTTATTTTACAATTCTATCTCGAACGACACAAAGAAAACAACATCATGAAATTTTAAAAAAAATAATATCAAGCCAAATTGTCGGAGGGGTGGTTAAAGAGATGAGCGGGCCGGTGGAGCAGACTCTTCCTATATGGAGGTATATTATGTTCAACTGGAATGGGTCACTTTTATGCATCACATATCAATTCATCGTTAAAAATCAAGTTAATATCTAAAAAATAAATATGTGATATCTGAGAAATATTTGAATTTTAGTTTAATCATATTTATTTATAATGGATTGGGAAACAAGTTTTGCAACGTATATTAATCCCTTTCCACCTCGCGGGGTGCAAGTGCTGCTTTGTAGCGGCGTTAGCCTACTCTTTTTCGAAATCTACAAGGGTTTCTTTAACGTGCAAGAGATTTGGTTCTCTCTTAAGGAAGTACACCACTAATTCATGGTCCCATTGCTTTCTATGTTAAATTCCTCTGTTTCAAGCAGGCACACCTCTTTTATTTTAAGTTCAAATAAAGTGGCAATCATTGCATGTCAAAGCAACACATTCTGGTGTCCTGTACTGAAAAAATCAACATACCTTACATTGCATATAAGAAAGAACTGGTTCCCAGAACTTCGGATGTACCAAAACAGGTACTTCCGATCTGACAAAAAGGCAAAATGTACCCTCCTTTTTAAATTTCATGCCATTTTTTTATTATTCAAATTTATCAGTCAACAATTGTTCTACAATGATCACCAGTCATGCAGCTTTCATTTGATACCAAAATTAATAAAAAATTCTAAATATTTTGAAAGTTATGTCCATGCGTAGGAACTATTTTGTGTTAAATATGTACTACTTTCTGGTATGTGCTTTCTGGCCGGGCCTGAATTAGTGGTGTTACACCTATAACAGAACCAAACTTGCTATATTGACTTGTTCATTACTTTTTTTCATTCTATGATCTATTTCAAGCAATAAAAAACATCTAAAGCTTTAGTCCAAAGACTATTTTATTAATTCAAAGCTCAAATTGGACTGGTAGTAACATATGGGTTATTCAAAGAAAACTGCATATATATATTACCAGTGGCCAATATACTTTTTTTATTCTCAATATCACTGTTTTATTTATTAATTTCTATTAGGAAAGCTATGCGCTTACTAATAGTCATATTTTTATCAGAGTTTCTTCATTACATAAAAATATATTAGTCCAAACTTAAGACATAAATGAGAAATTATCCCCCCTTTTTTCTTGAAATTGGAAAAAGGCTTTTTATTTTGTATGAACCATACTTCTGTGGTAAAACATAGATTAATAAGAGCAATTTATATATCCCTCAGCTAGATAACTTGCTAAACTGGTTCAAAATTGCATGTACAGTGATATTTTTGAATTCTTATATGAGTATATACCATTTGCCTAGATTGTAAAAGGCTACCCTAAGAAAAACATAAAAAACTTGAAAAATCATAAGATTACTTTGACCAAGAGCTATTCTTTTCTATACACAAGTCATAAAATATATGTTTTATTGATTTCAATAAAAAAAAATGCAAAAATAAGAATTTGAAGTCAAGTCTTAACTGCATGCATGTTGTATGACCATAAAAGGCTAACATACTTGAGTATGCCAATTTAAGAGCTTAAATTTCCCATAAGCAGGACTGTTGACCCAAAAAAATGATTAGACATGATTTCTAACATCATATTTGACTTATTTTCATTGGAATAGGTACAACTTCTAAAAATTGGATTTCTGGTGATTCTCTGTAATAGGAAGTACACCACTAATTCATGGTCCCATTGCTTTCTATGTTAAATTCCTCCGTTTCAAGCAGGCACACCTCTTTTATTTTAAGTTCAAATAAAGTGGCAATCATTGCATGTCAAAGCAACACATTCTGGTGTCCTGTACTGAAAAAATCAACATACCTTACATTGCATATAAGAAAGAACTGGTTCCCAGAACTTCGGATGTACCAAAACAGGTACTTCCGATCTGACAAAAAGGCAAAATGTACCCTCCTTTTTAAATTTCATGCCATTTTTTTATTATTCAAATTTATCAGTCAAAAATTGTTCTACAATGATCACCAGTCATGCAGCTTTCATTTGATACCAAAATTAATAAAATATTCTAAATATTTTGAAAGTTATGTCCATGCGTAGGAACTATTTTGTGTTAAATATGTACTACTTTCTGGTATGTGCTTTCTGGCCGGGCCTGAATTAGTGGTGTTACACCTTAACAGGGGTCTTCCATTTAACGTCCCCTTCCGACAGACTATCGTCGTTTCCTTAAGCCCATACTCGCAAATGGTGTCAAGAGAGAGCTGAAAATTGAGTTCCCGAAGTTTTCATCCCGAACGGGAATCGAACCAAGAACCTCAGTGTTAGTTGTCTGTGCACTAACCACTACATCACGGCTCTCATGAATGGATACTGATTTTGCTATGCAAGTTTGTATTGTCGAGTTTACACAAGACTTCAATATATGAAGAGGGTGTTTTGAAATCCAGGCTTCACACATGTACATAAAAACTACTGTAACACCCTCTCTCTCCTTGTTTAGTAGTAATACTTATATTTAAACACATATAATACTTAATTGCATATAAGAAATAGTTATCAAAGGTACCAGGATTATAATTCAGTACGCCAGATTCGTGTTTCGTCTACATCAGACTCATCAGTGACGCTCATATCAAAATATTTATAAAGCTAAACAAGTAAAAAGTTTAAGAGCATTGAACTTCTAAAATTCCCAAAAATGTGTGCCAAATACGGCGAAGTAATGACTGAGATAAGAAAATCCTTAGTTTTTCGAAAAAATCAAAGTTTTGTTTACTTGGAATTCATAAAAATGACCACATTATTGATATTCATGTGAACACCGAAGTGTTGACTACTGAGATATTGATACCTTTCAGGTCAGGTGAGCTAAAATACATCACTGGAAGTTACCCAATCAAACTTTCAACCATTTGAACCTGTGCACAAGCTTTAGTGACAATGTATTCTCAGTTTTCCAACATATTCTTTAGAAACACATAATGAAAATTATAATGGTGCGTTGAAACACCCAAGATATATGTTTATGACCAGGAAATATTGTACTGCAATAAGATGTATGATTAATTTCCTTCCACTGCTTATGTCAATTTCCACGGGATGATTTGTTTACCCTTTTTCGTAAAACACTGGTATAAGTGCCAATGAGACAACTCTCCATCCAAGTCATAATTTGTGAAAGTTACCCATTATAGGCCAAAATAAGGTCTTCAAGACATAACCTTGTCTTCCAACGAACAGCTTCTAGTATATGAATCGCCCAAAAATTGACTAATGTGAAATATTTTAAATTAGAAAACGGACATACCTGTTCCTATGGCAAATCAGAATCTGTAAATAGTTGATCATTTGTGAGAAGCAGTTAACTGACAAATAAAGGTAATGTTAACGACCAGGCCTTGTATCTACAAATGTTATCTACTTTGGTGTGCAAAGGATCTCAAGTAACTGTCTTATCTTAGTGTCAAAGTAGTTGTTGTCGCAGATAAATCTTAAAACTATTCTGTTTATGTGTGCATAATGTTATAGATACTACAAATTTGGATGTGTTTATTGTCACCTAAGGGTGTCAACATCGATCGTCAGAAAGGTCAATCGTTGTACAATCAAGACACAACGATGTATGTTAAGCAACAAGAAACACATTTAAATATGCATTTTCTAAATAATATACCGTCACGCATTTTCATTTGTTCTGCCAGTAATTTAAGGAATTATATTCAATTTCACCGATGACTTGGATATGGGAAACTTTTTTCTTAAACGTTTAGATATAAAAATGATCTAATTATTATGTAGTATAGATACAGTGAAGAAACGTTGTTCATTGAAGAAGAAACCATGTAATGAGAGCGGAGGTCGAATAGTGTGTTTTGTCAAGAATTGAATTGTATGTCTCAATTAAACTATTGTGTTGATATTTCTTTTCCAAAATGAAAGCCTTTTCCTTATTAGAGGTTATTGAGTTTATCATGTTCAAATAGTAATTAAATGTATCAAGCGTGTAACTTAACACGCCAGACGCCTGTTTCGTCTACAAAAGACTCATCAGTGACGCTCTGTTTAGAATAGTAAGAAAGCCGAACAAGTACAAAGTTGAAGAGCATTGAGGACCCAAAAATTTAAAAACGGTGTGCCATATACGGCTTATTTAAGGAAGCACAATACAAAGATTTTTCAGCCTCAATCATACATCTTTAAACTGATGTTATTCCACTCATCTTTATCTAAATTTTATAAATGAGGCACCAAAATAAAGAAGAAAGATTAATCTTTCAAATTGTGATAATATTATTATGACATAATTAATTGTATGTAATTAGTTGCCATATTGTGATACCAATACCTGAATGAATTTAGCTTCTTTGTTCTTCATAGCATCCCAACACAGTTTGACCTCCGAAATCTGTGTCTCAGATTTTTCCTATTGTATTTCATTCTGCCACAAATCTTCAATGAAGTTTGCAACATTAATGCATAAGAGACCAGTAAATTCAATTGGGTATAAAACTTGTTGTGTTGATGTTTTTGGAAATCTGAGACATGGGTTTAGAGGTTAAGCTGTGTTGTACATGAATCTATAAAATATTTATGGATGCTATGAAGAACAAAGACGCTAAAATCATTCAAGTGTAGACATCACAATATAGCAACCTATAACATAATAATTAATTATGTAATAATTATGTCATAATGAAATTATCACAATTTGAAAGATTGATCTTTCTTCTTTCTTTTGATACCTCATTTATAAAATATAAAGCAGGATACAATGAATTACATCAGTTTAAAGTTGCCTGATTGGGAGTGAAAAAATCTTTGTATTGTGCTACCTTAATTTATGCCTGGTTTAAGAAAATCATTATATATAGTTTTTCATAAAATTCATATATTAGGTAAATAGTATTTTTTTATAGTAACTATACAATTGCTATTTATGTCAGCACCGAAGTACTGACTATTAGGCTGATAAAACCCTATGAGACCAAACGTCCACCAACAGTAGCATTGACCCAGTGATGTAATTATTATACAAGTTACCGGGCTTATAATTTTATACCCCAAAAGCGGTTTTCGTCTTCATAAGACTCATCACGTACAGACGTTCAGACGTTTAGATCAAAATAGTTAGAACGCCAAAACAAGTACAAATTGTTATGAAATATACCAGGATTTTTTTTTTTGATACGCCAGATACGTGTTCATTCTACATCAGTTCATATCAAACATTTGTTCATTTCAAAATATTTAGAAAGCAAAATAGTTACAAAGTTGAAAAGTCTTGAGGACCCAAACATACTAAAAAATTATGCCGAATACGGCTACGGTTATCTATGTCTGGGATAAGAAAATCGTCAAATTTCAAATAATTCCTACTTTTGTGATTAGTAAGTTCATCAAACTGACCATATAATTGAAAACAAATGACATTACCATAGTAATAACTATAGGGCCAGTGATTACAAAAATGGTCACCAGCAGTGGTGTAAATAATTATCAAAGGTACCAGGCTTTTCAAGTGTCGTCTTCACAGGACTCATCGGTGACGTTAAGTTCAAGATAGTTACAAAGCCAAAACAATAAAAAAGTTAAAGTGCATTCAGGACTAAAAATTCCAAAACATTTTGCCAAATACGGATAAGATTATCTGTGGCTTGTGAAAAAATCAAATTATTGTAAACAGTAAATTTAAAAAATCACAATGAAATTGATTGTCATGTTAACATCGAAGTGCTGACTAATGGACTGGTAATACCAATCGGGAACGAAACGTCCACCAGCAGTGGCATCGACCTTGTTGTGTAAATATTTTTAAATGGTAACAGGCTTATAATTTAATACCACAACAACGCTTTTCGTCTACATAAGACCCATCAATGACGTTCCGATCAAACTAGTAAGATGGCCAATCAAGTACAAATAGTTTTGAAAGGTACCAGGATTATTTTTTAAAACGCCAGATGCGCGTTCTGTCTACTGAACACTCATTTCTGACGTTCAGGTCAAAATAGTTAGAAATAAAAAAATATGCATAGTTAAAGAGTATTAAGGAACCAAAAATTCCCAAAAGTCGTACCAAATACGGCTACGGTAGTCTATGGTAGCACTTCACAGTTAGCTAGAAGTGTAGTTTCACATTTTGGCTCCTGTAGATTTTTCAAATATGAGAGCTATTGTGCAATTAAATTCATTTTTGGATATCTGAGTAATAAAATAGCCTTTGTTATGAACATCAAGGTTATGTAATGTATGTTTTCTGTATGATAGTCCGTATTTGCATTTCCCTACCGTACGTTGGTCCGGCAATTATTGTAATATTGTTTTCTAACTTTTATCGCACGAACTTTTTGCTTAGCATTTTGCGAAAAAATGAGGCGAAAGATATTAATTTTTTATTGATCATTAGAAAGATAAATTGCAACATTTTCTAAAAAGGTATCAATCAAAGGCATTTACGTCAAAGTTTGATCCAAATTTTTGGGGGATATGCGACATGTTTCTCCCCCACCTTTTTTCAATATTGTATGGTAAATAAATGCAAAATGTTGCTATGGATTCGCATAAAAGGAATTATTGTTCACCCTTTTAACTTTTGAAAATCAAATCTATGGAAGATACTGATTACAAACATATGCACAGGTACAACACAAACAGTTAGGTTAATTGTAAAGTACTACCGATGTCTGGTATATGAAAATTCATACCATTCTAAATAATCCATAATTTTCAAATAGTGAATTTATCAAAAGTATCATATACAATTGATATTCATATCAACACCAAGGTGCTTACTTCTAGGCTGGTGATACCCTCGGGGACAAAGCGTCCACCAGCAGTGCTGACTACTATACTGGTGATGAAATACAGTTTGCCTCTAAATATTCACTTATGTTGAAGCAATCGTCATTATTCCAGTTACAACGATCCCAACATGGCGGGGTCAAAAACAGGTGAAAACGATTTTTTCAGTTTACACGCTTTTTTTAGAATTATTCAGCCGCTAGTTTGATATTTACGATAAGGTTGTGTGTGTGTTCTCTAGTATTATATGTAGCCTTGTTACCAAAATAATAGTCATAGAAAATTTACGGAAGGTCACCGTAAGCCTGAAAGAAGACAATCGTAATAGTATAGAATCGGAATATGATCATAGTAACTGATTTTAACTGTACCATCTGCGAAAAGAATATTAAATGATAAATTGGGAGTGCATCCATGGGCCACATATCGAGGATGCCTCTGCTTGCATTAAGCGTTATATAGGAACATAAATCAAGAACAGTTAAAGAAATATTGCCCATATTTTTCTTGATTTGAGTTTTATGGTACATTGTTGATACGCACGTTGTTTCATCACATTTAATTGAGAACGGAAACAAAATATCAGCATTTTTTAACCTAGCAGATTTGTAATTCTTGAAAACAATGTGTGTAAACGGAGAAAAAGACAATTTTCCTTGTTTTTGGATCCGCCATGTTGGGATCGTCGTAACTGCAATTACGATATTCAGTTTAACATCAGTTTTAACATCAGTGAACAGTAAAGGCAAGCTTTTCTTTCCAATTTTAGAAAACTATGACGTCACGCACTTAACAAAGTATAGGATATTCACTTCTTTTGCCAGATATTTGGAATTCTTTGGTTTTACATCTATGTGTGGCCATTGCAAATTTGTGCCTGCTTTTCTCGTAATTTCTTTGCATTTATTTACTTTATAGCATTTCGTATCTTTTCCTTAGAATTCCATACAGTGTAATGCCATGGAAACTAATATATATTTTTTTGGTACCCACTTTTAAATGATATAAATTACGCAACTTACACATCACAACCGTCAATTCTATCTGACGACAAAAACCTAGATTTCAACCCAATGAGGTATTGCTTCAATGAAAGTCAATACAAACCTCAATACCCTACAGCTAAATGTCATTATGTGCATTACGTTTCAAGTATTGTATTCAGCTAAGGGGTGACATAGAATGTGCTTACTAGGATGTACCTTTCTAGCTATTACATACAACAATCGGGTGTTTGGTTTTTTTATGGCGTTTCTGGTTCAGGCGGGTCGAGATCTTCGAATTGAACGAATGAGGTTTTCACAGTGTTGCTTTCATTTGATCGACCATTTTCTTTATACTGTCAGTGTGTATGTTATCGTTATGGCGTAAAGTTAGCTGAATGTACTACAATGTATATATCAGGTAAAGGTGAATGTTGGCGCATGTCATAACGTTTAAACATGCTGGATTTGTGTGTGCCTGTCTGAAGTTAGGGACTTTTTTTCAGTGGTTGACGTTTATTGATGTGGTTCATCAGTGTTTCTCGTTCTCGTTTTTTATATTTAAAGGTCAATGGTTTTCCTATGTGAAAGGTTTTACACCGGTAATTGTTGGAGCCCTTTGTTACCTGCTGTTTAGTGTTGGTCAAAGCTCCGTGTTGAAGGCTTTACTTTAATCTATAATGGTTGACTTTAACAAACTGTGACTTTGATGGAGAGTTGTCTCATTGGCACTCATACCACAATGTCAGACAAATGACAGTTGTTTGCTATTGTTAATACAATCAAACGGGTTTTCTTATCATTGTTTATAAACCTTCCCTTGTTTAAGTTTATCAAGGAGTTCGGTGATTTTCTTATAATTAGGTCTTTTCACTTTTCCGTGGAAAGACCTATTGGTTTTCATCTGATTATTAGGTCTTTAAACCTTTTTTGTTTAAAGACATATAGCTTTTGTTCTGATTATCTTTTTTGTCTTCCGCCTATTTTTTTGAAATTGAGCTCAAGGTCATATGTTAATTTAACATTCTAGATTTTGACTTTTGCTTTTATCTCATGTGTCTTTATGATAAAGCTATGAGACTTTTGGCATTAGGTTGCAAACAATATGACTTTGAAAAATCTTACCAGAAGTGACCTTTTGTAAACTGGAAGTAGCTTATTATTGTAAAAGTATGCTAAACCATATATTTTTGGAATCAGCGTTAAGTAAACTATAAAACAATACCGGAAGTGACATCTTTTGAACCAGAAGTAGAATATTATCTCCCTTAGTTATATGTTTTTGTATAGAAACCTTATAGTTTTGGAATAAGCTGTCACTTGACGCTGAAATTGATATTTAAAACCAAATTTTGATATTTTTATATCAAAATAGATCCTTACTGGTGAAAAGACACTCAATTGTTCTCTGAACTATCGGTTTTTAATTTATTTTTTTTCTTCCGCAAATTTTTCTTCCTTTGCTGCTTTTTTGTTTGGCAAGATGTCGCTTATATACTTGTAATATGATATCGAACAGTTTATACGCTTTTGATAGTTATCAAAAGTACCAGGATTACAATTAGTCTACACAAGACTCATCAGTGACACTCATATCAAAATCTTTATAAAGCCAAAACAAGTACAAAGTTGACGAGCATTGAGGATTCAAAATTCCAAAAAGTTGTGCCAAATACGGCTAAGTTAATCTATGCCTGGAATAAGAAAATCCTAAATTTTTCAAAAATTCAAAGTTTGGTAAACAGGAAATTTATAAAAATGACCACATAATTGATATTCATGTCAACACCGAAGTGTTGACTACTGGGCTGTTGATACCCTCGGGGATGAAACGTTCACTAGCAGTGGCATCGACCCAGTGGTGTAAATAGTTATCAAAGGTACCAGGATTACAATTTCGTACGCCAGACGCGCGTTTCGTCTACATAAGACTCATCAGTGACGCTCATATCAAAATATTTATAAAGCCAAAACAAGTACAAAGTTGAAGAGCATTGAGGATCAAAATTCCAAAAAGTTGTGCCAAATACGACTAAGTTAATCTATGCCTGGGATAAGAAAATCCTTAGTTTTGAAACTGACCCTGCCAATATGAGAGTTATCACTGAACACTGTTTTTCTTGTTATCCCTAAGGCTTCGCGACCGCATAAGAAACTGTCAAACTCATTTTTCCAAATTGCTCGTTATATCGTCAGGATGTTCTTTTTAATTTTGTCGTATGAAGATTCCATATGAGAGTTACTTACTTTTGATAACTTTCTATTTTCCCTTTTGTATTTGATATTTTGAAATGTATTTTTAACTGAAAAACCATAAGTGATAGAGGCATAGGGTCTTAAGATTTGAGGTCCTTGGTCCAAAAGAAATAAAATAAGGTCAAGGTCAAAAGTCAAGGTCATGTTTAAAATTTTGATTTTGGCTTGTTATCTCTTATTTTCAGAAGTCATATATCGACAAAATATTTTTTTACACAATTGTTAGTTACGACGTGTCGTACGACGTGTCGTAATACATACATTTTAGTCGTAACGGTAGGTAGACATTTGATGCAAGTATTCCCCCCTTTTATATCTAATATTAGTCTTATGGTAATATAACTCATTAACAATATAAAGTAGAGGCCTAGAGTTTTATATGTTTATAAGGTTACATGTAAATTTAACGTTCTAGATTTTGACCTTTGCTTTTACCTCATATGTATAAGACCTAATGGTGACCTTCTGCTGTTGTTTTTTTATTTGGTCGGGTTGTTGTCTCTTTGACACATTCCCCATTTCCATTCTCAATTTGATGATAATATTATGGAACTTTTTGCATAAGTTGGAAGCAATGTGACCTTGCAAAATACAACCTGAAGTGACCTTTTGTAAACCGGAAGTAGCTATTTTTGTACTTAATTAATTGTTAAAGTAAATATAGAACAATTTATTTTTTGGAATCAGTGGCGAGTAAACTTTCAAACAATACCAGAAGTAACATCTTTTGAACCGGAAGAAAAAAATGATCTTTCTTTTTTTACATCTTTTTGTATAGAAACCCAATATTTTTTTAATCAGCATACAATAAGCTGTCATTTGATGCTGAAATTTACATTTAAACCTAGATTTTAATATTTCCATATCAAAATACATGCATTCTGGTGGAAAGATCTTTAATTGTTCTCTGAACAATTGTTTTTTAATGTTATATTACATTCTAATTAACAATATTTTAATTGGTATAATAACATTATCAAAAAGTAAAATCACAAAAATACTGAACTTAAAGGAAAATCAATTCGGAAAGTCCATAATCACATTGCAAAATCAAATAACAAAACGCATTAAAAATGAATGGCCATCAACAGTAAGGTAAAAAATAGTTTATAACATGCTAAACTTTGGGTGTTTAATCCATATTTAGCCTTCAATTAACAAATATACATATCATATAACAGGTTAGATTACAAAGAGATCAAAGGGTCGACAATCAATTAACTTTTGACTAATCTGAACATCAAATAAAACCAATACAGTTCATATAAGTTGTTTTAAACTATCAGCTTTACAAGCCTTAAAAAACTATAAGAGATAAAACTATATATGTACAGCTGGTTGTATTAAAAAAAGCGGTTTCAGATCCTCCTTATATTCTAAATTGTAGAATAAGCGTTGATGAGTAAACAACAATACAACAATAGAGTTTTGCGTACAAATCCCAGCAATAAAAATCGTTTATGATTACTTGATGGCCCAACCAACTGTTGGGACATTTATTCTTGTAAGACACCAGTGTTATCACTGAATTTGACAAGTCTTGCTTTTAATTGGGTCTGTAACAGTTCTTGTATTTGATCATGCCCATTCCTCGTTGCTTCATCCAATGGTGTAAAGCCATGTCTGGAAGTTGAAAAATGCAGAATGAGCAAATACACTCATCATAGATACAAGAATAAATTCATTCATTGTCTTAAGTAGCAAAAAGAACGATTAAACTTGAAACATGCTTTTTGGGATTGAACATGCTTAATCAGGGTGCATTAATAGCAATATACTTCCACCATTCTGATTTACTGAATGTCTCTCGTGTTGATTTCTTCCCAGTCGTTCTTATTAAGTTAAGATACAGAAAAGCTAGTGTTGATCTAAGTGTAGCTTTCATAAAAAGAGAAGACAAAACGTTTGATAAACACGAAGTCAATTGTATTGTAAGATTTGCAATACTTTATTAAATAGTTATCAAAGGTACCAGGATTATAATTTGATAAAGTAAGATGAAACATTAGAAAGAAAGCCAAAACACTTCATGATTGAACTATCTGAATGTAAAATGTTATTGCAATGTTAGCAAAAATAAGGGAGTAGAATTGTTTTCTTACCTGTCTTTTTCATTTGTGTATGGCTTTAAGCTGACGAAAAATTCAACCAAATGAGTATGTCCCGCTGCTGCTGCAATATGTAATGCCGTTCTATGATCACCGTCAGGTTCGTTAACAAGTGTAATGTCCGTTTTCAAAAACCTGTGATTTGTAAAAAGGCCAATTAAACATTTTGTTTTAACCCCTTTTCATTTACACATATATCCCTTTATACATGTTATATGCAAACGTATGTTATTTCATCGTCTATATATAAGAGAAAGATTAACCTAGCTATGCAAAAATATATATCAAACAATTTTCTATATAAGGAATTCATGTACTTTGTCAGGAATATGTTTATGTTTAACTCACTAACATAAATAACGAATAACGTTTCCTGATTTGGACAGGTTTTAAACACCTTTCTCTGTGGCATTGCGGAGTCAATAAAGATGAAGGTAAATTAAAGCTTAGCATGCGCAATTGGTTGTTTTTCATCATTAGTGTCAAAACTGCGTATGACATTTCTTTACAATCGAATGCAATATTGCTCTTCTAAAAAGCGTTTTGCTTACATGGAAAATTGTCCTTGACAATTCAAAAATACGGTCGTGCGTTCAAAATGATGCTCATTCCTAAAAGTAAACAATTTGAGTTGTAGAATTTTATTTTATGTTTATGTTTCATTCATAAAATTTTAATCGGATAAATAATTTACCTTTTAATTGCAAATAAATCACCTTTGAATAATCTGTTATGAAATAGAAATAATCTTTCAAACTGATCCAACTTTTCAAATAATATGTCTTTTTCCTGTAAAATAGAAGAAAAAACGTTAGGGTGGGAAAATGTTGAGACAATATAATTCAAAGTATATTAGTTTGTTTTTCATGTGATTTGACCTCATTTTTATTCTGTTCAACCTTGTTGTTAATCTTTATCTTAAACTAATGAAAACAAATATAGAAACAGAACAACTTATTGTTGAACCCGTTTGGATGACATATTTAAAACAGAAAACACATCAATATATCATGAAAAAACATTTCAATCTTTGGTCCAATCAATTGGTCTTCAATACAGCGAAAAAAATACAGCACTCTTGATTTTATTTTCTGAAATCGATGAAAAAGATGCTGGATCACTGATACACTCATTTGTACAACATGGTTACCATTTGTATGATGGTGATATTTTTGGTGGGGGGTTCTGTTTTGCAATTACGATAAATTTCAACAAAAGTTAAGTAGAAAACACAACCATCTAAATGTATGTATATGTGTAATGAATGTATAGGTGGACTAGGAAATACTTTTTAGAACAATAATCCGATATATAGCGTAAAAACTGAAACAAATCAGAAGGTTGGTTGGTAACGATATGACTATACAAAAGACTATAATAATGTAACATGCTGCTCTTTGCTTACTATAGTTTTGTCATTGTCCATTGCTTTTTCTATTTCTTTTTCTATTTCTTTTTTTATTTCTTCAAACTGTTCCTTGATTCCTTTGTTATGAATATCACTTTCTTTTCCTACCCAAAACTCGAGCTTCTGTTTTACTAGTTCAATTGGACTTCTCCGAGAGCTAAACAGTATAACAGAAACAAAAATAGCCTAGGGGTAGTATACAAAACATTTAAGATGCAATGCTTATAATTTACCATCCAGGAATTTTATCATAATTAGGAAAGAAACAATACAAAAAAGGGCAATTAGTTAACCATGATATTGATATATAATACTATTTCATTATCTTTTCGATGATGGTTATGTCTCTTACGATATTCACAGCAGGTCGGAATATCGGAATACTTCAAATATTTTTTTCTATTTGAATTTTATAAATGAGCAAGTAACAAATAAGTGGATCGCCAGATCACCTTCAATTAATAACGAACATTTAATATAAAGTAATTGAATCACATTTCTATTCTTTTAACTGTTAGTTATATTGATTAACCTACTAGCCTTTTTGTAGACGAAACATGACTGGCGTACACAATTTCAACATTAATATATGTGACGAGTCTATTCACATACATTGTTTCAATGTCACTGCTGAGGTTTCTCCCCAAGAGTATCACTAATCTAGCTATCTGAACATCTGTATTGAGCTGAATTATTATTAATATTTTTAATAATTCTAAGGTTTAGCATTGATATTGTCAATAATAATATAAAGAATAATCATTGATAATGTCAATAATTCTAAGGAAAAACTACATCAGCAGTATTTGACAAAATTCTTCCCGTATTTAAAGTCAGAAAGGCGAGATGTACCGACTCATCTTAGGGAAAACGGGAATAAATAGCGTTCGTTTATACTCTAGTAATAGTCCATTCAAACGAATGTTCAACATTAAACTAATTGCGACAGAAAATGTTTTAGTTCTAATCTATAGCATTTAGCTTTTAATATACACAGAAAAAAAGTTCCATAAAATCTTATTTGAGGAAAACTCAAAATCCTTCAGCATTTTTTATTTCCTATGGAAATTTACATTGGAAGGGGAGATAACTCCTCAAAAATGAGTCTTTTTTGGTCAGTTTTTAATTGGTTCTTGAAAATGATGTAAAGTATGATACTGTGTTGGGGTTGTAAGTTTGTATTTGACTAAATTATATAAATGTTCTGCTCATAAAATGTACAAAGCGAAAGTGTTATGGGTAGTTTTATTTTTTTTTGTGTATTTTTCATTTAAGAAATTGCAAATTTGTGACTTGATTACCATGTTGAAAAAATAATGTGAAAATTTGGTGTTGTTTATATCTGTATATTATATTTTTTCAGCCTCTTACTTGTCTTAAGAAAGTTTTAAAAGAAGTAAAATCACAAAAATACTGAACTCAGAGGAAAATCAATTTGGAAAGTCCATAATCACATGGCAAAATCAAAAAACAAAACGCATCAAAAACGAATGGACAAGAACTGTCATATTCCTGACTTGGTACAGGCATTTTCAAATGTAGAAAATGGTGGATTAAGCCTGGTTCTATAGCGCTAACCCTCTCACTTCAATAACAGTCTCATCAAATTCCGCTACATTTACATGATGCGTTAAATAAACAGTCACAATTAATAAAATAGTCAAATTATGGGTACATCAGTCATCATCGTATAACAATTTTAAAAGGAACAATTTAACAGGACACAAAAACATAAACCACAAAAAGAAGAATAATTATTTTTATTAAATTTGAGATTCTTAATCTTGACATATTAATTCAATAAATGGTCAACTATTGGTGTAACACCATTAATCCAGGCCCGGCCAGAAAGAAAATACCAGACAGTAGTACACATTTAACACAAAATAGTTCCTAGGCATGAGTGTAACTTCCAAAATACGTAGAACATTTAAGTATTTTTGGTATCAAATGAAAGCTGAAGGACTGGTGATCATTGTAAAACACTTTTGGACTTTAATTTTGAATATTAAAAAAACTGCATCAAATTTTAAAAAGAGGTTGTCTGTTTGTCAGATCTAAAGTACCTGTTTTGGTACATCCACAGTTCCGAGAACCAGTTTTTATGCCATTAAAGGTATGTTAATTTTTTCAGTACAAGACACCATAACGTGTTGCTTTAAAATGCAATGATTGCCACTTTTTTTTTAACTTCAAACAAAAGAGTTGTGCCTGCTTGAAATGGAGGAATTTAACATAGAAAGCAATGGGACCATGAATTAGTGGTGTACTTCCTATTGATTTACGAAACCTCGATTTTAATTGGAAAAAAAGTGTGAAAACACCCTAAGCGTTGTTTGTTTAACTCTAAAGACTGCTAAAACATCAATTATCAATACATTATGATGAATAGAAGCGGTAAAGTTATAACTTTGTATCACTTGTTATTGATATTTCTGTCTTCTTGAAAGAGTTATCTCCCTTTTCAATGTAAATCTCCATAAAAATTTTGAGTTTTTGATATTTTTAGTCTCCCTCATGTTAGATTTTATAGGATTTTTTTGGTGTATATATGGGGTGTTATGCTCAAGTTTTAATCTTTAAAATCTTCTGTTGCAATTACTTTCAGGTTAGGGTCAAATATGCTAGATTGACTGAACAATAAGCATCCTTGCACCAAAAAAATTGACAACTACCGTGTAACTGTACTCAATGCATTTAATCAACATTTATAAAAGAAAAAAGTATTTATTATACATGAGTTTTATGTCCTATTGAAGAAGATCGCCACTCCTTAGAAAAAAAATTAATAAGCATGACATGATGGTCGAAGAGTGGTTTAATCAGAGATTGGATAAGTAAAACCTTGAAAGAACTGCTATGCATATTTCCCTCACAAGCATAACAGAAACTGATACAGTCTTGAAAGTATCTTAGTCAGGAAGATGGACATTGTTATACATGTTATATTATTGTTCGTTTCTGTGTGTGTTGCATTTTAACGTTGAGTCGTTTGTGTTTTCTCTCATTTTTGAGATATTGAGATAAAACGTGGCACGGTACTTGTCTATCCCAAATTCATGTATTTGGTTTTCATGTTATATTTGTTATTCTCGTGGTGTTTTGTTTGATGATTGGTCCGTTTCTGTGTGTGTTACATTTCGGTGAACACACGTATACACACACGCAATATAACAAGTTAAAGTTCACCCTTACGTTGGATTTTTTTTTTCATTAATTGAATTAAAAAGAAAAGTAAAATGGTTTTAAATAAAAGACATCAATTCGTTTCGCTAAAATACTGCAACACTTTTCAATTTTCAAAATTGAATAGATAAACAAAACATACTTGTTTCGAACAAATGGAGAGGCTTTCCGATTATTTAAGAGGTATTTCACATCTTCCAGTTTTCCGTTAGCTGCAGCAATATGTAGTGGTGTGTTTCCAAGGTAGTCACAACTATCCATTTGGAAGTATTTGAATCTGTCAGGTATACGAAAAGTATATATGGTGCCTTAGGATTAAAGTTTACATTGCTTTGTTACGTATGTTTTTTTTCCATAAGTTTCAAAGGGTGTTATATCTGGTTTAGAAGACACAAAGACATGAATGGTCTCAAAGTTCATTTGTACTTTAAGATTTGAAAATTAACACAAATAAGTATTCTAGCAAAGAGTTTGTAATAACTTTCCTGTAACTGAAGATTTGATATTTGAGAACGTTTTACAATAGGTAAACTTTAAAGATTCAAAATACAAAAAAATACATAGTCTAGTACATGAAATTGTAGAAAAAAGAGAAATGTTTAAAAACATATTTCACATTTTTCAGTTGTGCCGGTAAATAATTGAAGTTAAACCTTTACAAAATATCTAGCAGTTTAATTTATTGTGTATCATTATTAAAAGATTTCTGTTTTTTGTGTTTAAAGTAGCTGTACTTGAACTATATTGATATTTCATGACTGTTGAAAATGTTGGAGGAGTATATTCTGAATGATCATGCCTTTTCTGTCTAATGCTCCACAGAAATTGTTTGCTTCCAGAGGCTTTCTTGCCTGTCCAAGTAAAGGATGTGTTTTATCTTTTGATTTTGCCATTTGACTAGGGACTTTCCGTTGTGAAATTTCCTTAGAGTTTACTTTAAATTTGCAATTATTCGTGTGCAAAGATTATTTTCATAAATGGCCCTCTTCGTCAAAGTAAGTTAATATATGAGCCAACATTTTCAGTAGTAAGAGTCTTTTACATAAAGAGGCCCCATTTTTGGTTTTTATTTATTTGAAAGAACACAATTTATTATGTGTATTGCGGAACTTGAAGTTAAAGGCCGACATTGGTTAAACTCTTACTGCAAATATCCTTTCAACACAGTCTAACATGACTCTAAACAATAGATATATTTATATAAAACTCAGAAGTGTAATCGGTAAGCTGAATTTGGATGGTCTACCATTTGTTTTTAAGATATAATACTGAATTAGTAATTGACATGGTGATCCTAAAGCAGGCCTTAATTAGGCCACTATAAAAGGATAAATCGCGTGTCCATACAAAACATTTCATATTTCCTTATATTGCATTAAAATGATTTAGACTGTGGTGGATCTGATTACTTGCTCTTATTCATAGTTACCGAATATATCTATTGTTTATTTTGTGTTGTTCTGACTTAGCACAAGGTATATGAATTGTTAGTACCTCCCTCGTTTTCTTTGGAGTTCCTGGTTTAAATGGACAATAATATGACAGTTGTTGTTCATTCGTTTAATGTGTTTTGTCATTTGGTTTTGCCATATGATTAGGGAATTTCCAAATGAATTTTCCTCAACAATATTTCAGTTATGATTAGAAATATAGTGACTCTTTATAATGACGAATTTTTACTCTCTGTGATATCCTCAGATACAAGACAAAATTCGTCTAATAAACAAATCCGTTTCAATGACGACTAAACTAACCATGATAAACATTAAAAATTTAAATTGTTTAAACCATCGCTCTTCAACGTTAACACAATTAGACATCGGCGTATCAAACAAAACTTAATCGGTACAATACCATCCCCACTTTAACTGGAAAAACAATTTCCTTGAACGTCCAACCACTACAATTCAACGTGAACATCACCATTCAGAGTCCTACAGTTATATCAGCTAATATTACTAAATAATTCGGTGCATACGTCACAACAGTGAGCGGTTTAATCGCTTATCCTTACTATTGTCAATTCAGAAATTATTGCATGCACTTATTATTGCGATTTTGTCATTGAAGACTTAAATGCTATTTAAATTTTTTTTTTTGGTATATTGAGAATAATCCTGTTTAACTCATAAAATTTTCAAAATGTTAGTTAAAATTATTGCGTTTACAACTCGCATTTTTCGAATCAAAACCTCGCAGTAATTTTTGAATTGACACTAATTTAAATGCTGGTCAATGAGAAAATTGAATCTTTGGCGAAATACACTGAATAACTATTAATTAACTGTAAAACCCGGTTTCAAACAACAAAGATATATGTAAGATTTATGTGTAGAATATTTGAATTTAAATTACTACACATCCATGAAAAGCCGTTCCTGTTTAAATTGTTCAACTATGATTAAATGAGATGGATAGATATTGACTAATATGTTTACCGTGGTATATCCTTCTGTTTATGTAGTATACCCATTGATGAAGCCTTTATTACACGCATCAATGTATCTTCTCTAGCTGCTATCTTTAACTTGAAACAATATAAAAACAGTGCAATGTTTAATATAGCTTTATGTAATAACATGTTTATAAGGTTATCAAGATTGTATCAATTATATTATAAAACAAATATCATGTTACCTTTCCGGAGTTCTTACGAGTATCCAGCGATTTGGTTCGGTCTTTTATTTTGATTGCATCGTAAACTCGAGTTAGGTTTTCTTTTTTTTTTACAGATTTTTTTACATGTTTTTTATCAGTTTCTATTTGAATTTTGAAGTGTTGTTGTTTCTTGACTGCTTTCATGGTAACCAGTTATAAATCTGTTTATACCGCTGACCTTATTTTGTCAATATTATTGAATATTTAAAAATCTGCCATACAAAAATGGGAGGCATCATCTCCTCTTTAACCACGTTAACTCACTTTTCTCGTCAGGAATATTGCAGATATTTGGAAATGGTAAGTCGGTCGAGGGTTTGATTTTGTCAGGTTTTACGAACTTTCACTGCTTTCATTTTTCTTGGAATTCGTGTTTATGTTTTAAACTTTTATTTTTAACAATTTACCTCATCTGTTCTATCATTCTTTGCTTCTTTCATTATGTCCTGAATACTAGTACTAGTTTTGCCATCCATTGGAAGCTGGTTATATCTAAAGTTTTATGAATTAAAAAACAAAATTAAAAGAAATACCCGTGCTCGTGTATCACTTTACTGCTGTAGTAAAATCAGCGTATGATCAAGAGAAAGCTTTTTTTTTCAAGAACTAGATTAGGAATATTGCGTTTCTTGTCCATTCGTCTTTGATGTATTTTGTCATTTGATTTTGCCATGTGATTATGAACTTTCATATTAGATTTTCTTCTGAGTTCAGTATTTTTGTGATTTTACTTTTTAGGTCATCATTGTATAATGTTTTTTTTATCTTTTGTTTTAAATGTTCCAATAGATTGACTAACCTATTTAATGACCGATAATTTTTTTGTTATAATAGTTTTCACTAATTTTATTAAAAGTGCTACAGCATATTGATAAAGCATATGTAAGGATTGCGCATAAAATAGTTTATCCTAACAAATTACATAAAAAGAAAATCATGCAGAGGTCAACATGACTGAAGTACATCTTTTTTTCCATACACATTAGTATCATAACGTATGAGTTTCTTCAAATATTGGGGATTTCTTAGTTTAGTTTAAACATATGAATTAGTGGTGGATTGGGAAACAAGTTTTGCAACTTAGATTAATTCCTTTTCATTTTGCGGATGCGAGTGCTATCTTTTATCGGCATTAGCCTGCTCTTTTTTCGAAATATACATACAAGGGTGTCTTTAACGTGCAAGAGATATGACCCTTACTTGATATGTTTCAACCCTTTATCGTACCCTTCCGACGGACTTTCATCGTTTCTTAAGACAATGCTTGCAAATACTGTCAAGGGAGAGCCAAATATTTAGTCCCTCAGATTTATTTATGTCGATGCTGATGGATACTTTATTTCGTGGTTCTTAATATTGTTATGTGCATGTCTTTGAACATTAAAATTTGTTGTCAACTTTTTCTCTTCACTATCCGTTTTGTGTTTATTTAACAATTAAAATGATGAAAATATTATCCGAACGATTTTACCTGTCTGGAATTATGTCTACATTTGCTTCATGCACAAGAAATTTTACAATTTCTGTATTGTTGGCACACACTGCAAGATGTAAAGCAGTTCTCCCACTGTGGTCTCTCTGACTCATGTCAAAATTTTGTTTCTGTAAGCTTTGAATAACATTTCATACATTATTTGAATTATAAGTACGACTATATTAATAAAACAGATATGAACAACACAAGCAAAGTTACAAAATATATCGCTCCGCGTGAATATATAGAATGAACAAAACTTAGAATGCGAAATGTGTCAAACTCGTAATGACGTCCACAAAATTATCGAAGGTTAGTTTCAATGAATTTTATGATGGAAATAGCAGCACCAATATATAAAAAAATCGAAAGAGAAGAAAATGAAAACGATACGGACAAGAATTATAATCATAATTTCAGCTTGCTTCCAATAGATAGAGAGAACACAAACGATTATATTGTCAACAAAAGAGAATAGACGAATTGGCTGACCTATCAGGTTTATAATAAGCTTAACGTTATGAAACAATTTGGTGTAAAATTAAGAAAACATAAATTATCGAACACTATATTGGGATAGGAGGACCGATACACGTTTAAATGGTTCGCATGGTTGTGCAATATATAACTTAAAGGTAAATGACAAAATTAATAATTGTACATGAAAATGAAAAAGACAAACAGAAGTACACATGACACAACATAGAAAACCAAAGAATAAACAACACGAACCCCACCAAAAACAAGGGGTGATCTCATGTGCTCAGGAAGGGTCAGCAGATCCTGCTCCACATGTGGCACCCGTCGTGTTGATCATGTGATATCAAATCCGGTAAATAATCTAACTCGGTAGGTCACGTTCATGAAGGAGATTGTAGTTACGACGTAAGGGACATATCCAATATCATTTGTGAAGCCGACTTAATTGTATCTGTAGTATCCTTTATCTCTAGTTCAATGGGATAGATGCGTTCCACATAGTCACCAAATTTTGAATTATTTAGTGAAATAAGTTGTGATTGAAACATATCTTGGATATTAAACTCTGATAAACTAAATAAAACACAAATCGTAATTTGAAGTTCAAAAAGATGTCGTTTATCATATGAACGAAACGGGAGTGTTGTTGAGTGGTTCTATTTAATAAAAAATAATTATTATTCTCATTTGCTCTGCATTTTAATTCATTCAGATATTACCTTTTTAGAGTCCCAAGATCCCCTGTCGCAGCTGCTTTAAACAGTTGACATGTTTTGATAGTATCATCTTCTATCTCTGCTAATTCCTATGAAAATTTATTATATAAAAATTGTCTGTAGTTCAATATTAAATACCTGCACTTTCTTAGTGGGGGTGAAAGGTCAAATGATGTATACATCATTTCCATTCTCAATTTTATCTTAATATTGAAAAACGCAAATCCGATCTCTGCATGGCAACAATGAAATCAAAAGTAAAACCGAATAAAGGAAATAGCTTTTTCAAAATGTTCTTCTGAGTCACAGAAATTTTATTTCAAAATATTTGTAATTGATAATCCGCAGTTATGATCAACTCAATATTATTTAATAATAGCAATATTTTATATTACCTTCTTAGATATACACTGTGCTGATTATTTTAGGGTTGAAAAACTTAATGAGTTCTTTACAAGTTTTTCCTATCAAGAAAGCTTTTTTTCGTTTTCGAAATCTACATGAGCATATGTAGTAAAAAAATAATTTGTTTTACACCGAAATTTAGAAAAGGATTTAAACGTCAGAGTAATGTATTTTTATTGTATTGCTGTTTGTCTTTCAACAGGGAAAACAAAATATCATTATAAAGGTGTTGATCCTTGTTTTTGACTGACTTTTTTTTATAATCTCACTTCATTACTACCAAAATAATATGTTCAATCCTAAAACGTTCTTTTATAAAAACGGAGGAAGGATAGTTGAACGGCTGTTTAAAGTCCAGTGGAAAATAAATTACGGACGTTTAGGACAATAACATAGATATGTGATATGAATGTAAATCCTGTTTAACTATACCGACACGAATAACCGTATTCATAGCATTCCTGTTTTAGATAACAGTCGGCAGGAAGACCTTACTCGGACACTAAATTGAGTCTCCCAGACGACCAGTCTTTCTTGGTAAATGTCACGTTCTTAGCGGAGAATCTGCAGTTTTAATTTATTTCGAAATCTTTGAGGGTCGAACTTTGGACTTTAAACTAAAAATCTAGATTTACTGATAATGCTGATTGCATCTATCCAAAAACATATCGCACAAATACGGTCTGACTTTTATACTGATTTACATCTAAAAATTGACAAAATTTTTTGGTTGAAAACAAGTCATCTAAAGCGATGCTTCAAATGATCCAATTGTAAAATACACTTCCTTATGGCAAAATTCAAATAGCGTCTGCATTTGGTGGATATGCGAATATCTTCTCGTTACATTTAGAGATTTATTATTATATCATTACTTTATGAATAAAAGAAGTTATTCCACATAGCAAAGTTGAGATCACTCCTTCTAAATGTGTTTTCAACAGCTATAATGCATTGGTTCACCGTCATGAATAACATTGTCTTGGTTGTCAATGTTGTTTCAAAATTGTCTTAACAATACTGCCTCCCGTATTCCGCGTATGCGACATAACCAAATTCCACAAATTAAAATTGTTTTACTTTCAAATAATTTCACAACGGATGCCTCAGTTGAACAGGAAATGCAAACTTTCTTGCAGCACCTAAGTCGCCCACTTTTTTAATTCTATGTTTTCACGACGTTTTCCTTTTTTTTTTCAAGTATGTATACCTTTATGATTCTCTTTCTTTTTATACCCGTTTTTAAGGTTTATATTGTTGTTAATATGCCTTAATTTTCAATTTGAATTTGATGAATCTCGATATTCGAGGCCTCACCTGACAATTATCCAAAAATTTGTAGTACACATTTTGCAGTCCTGAATTCTTTGCAACATCCCAGGGAGTCATGTTCCATCTATTTTAGGAATATAATAAATTCAATTTCATAGAATAGAAATTGAAGGGATTGTTAAGTAGCAGTCCATGTAAGAACCTGACAAATTAACTAAAATGTGATATACCTTATCTTATCAAATGACCCAAAACTGCAATAAATACTTCAAAAAGGTCAAAATAATGCATCATTCACAATTTTTATATTCATCATTCAAACTGCTGCTTTTTACTAGAGGTTTCATTTTCAGGATTTTTGCCTATTTGTCCTATGTAAAATTACACATATTTTTCATTATTTTTTTCTTAAGGCTAGAAAAAATATATGATAAGTTATATATAGATAGAAAGACAATTGTTATATCTATCAAATAAAACAAAAAAAAATCTTGGGATTTTTTTAATTGATAATAAAAAACCGTTTGAATTTTTTTTTTAAATTGCCATGTTATTATCTCCCCTGGCGGAAATCTTCAGCAAAAGAAAATAGGTATACTACATTGGAGGGAAATGTAAACAATGGCAGACGCTCCATGGACAGAAAGAAACTGCAGCATTTCAATTTTTTCTAACAGTAGATGTGTTTTTTCCAACTATTTTCCATCAGAACATAATCTTATTACAATAAGCAGCTGCAACATTAATATTAACAGCCATTTACAATCACTACAACTCTCAAAAACCTGCATTCCATCAGAAGGCCATTTAATTTTTTTTCGTCTTGGTATTTTCACTTTGTTTTGTGATTATACAATATGTCCACACCATCGGGCCACACTTGGAATAAGATGGAGAAGGAGTGTTGCATGCAGTCATCCCAACCATAAAGGGAAAACCAAGCCAGACAGAGGTGTCACCCCAATTGTCAGCCGACATCTGTTGATCTCAACAGGACAACTTGTGCCAGTTGGTTCAGGTAAGAACTTTATATACAATATAACCCCCTGTTGTACCTGTTCAAACTTTTTCTATAATTATTATATAATCAATTTGTTCACATTTTTATAATCAATCAAGAAAAAATAAAAGAAAAAGTAGAATTTGCTTTTTTTCACTTCTGGGAAAATTCATGTAAAAAATCATACTGGGGATTTTGATAATAAAAAGATATTCAGATGGTGTTTCTCAGGTTTAAAGATGTTCAATGTAGAATTATGTTTGTTATTATTGAAATTTTTCAGAAATTTGCACCCCCTATTTATAACAAAAATATTGCCATTTCGAAAGATTATACTACATGTATATTGAATATGCCTTTTCAATGGTGGGTGGGTCAGTTACATGTATCATCCTTAATGTCAGCCTAAAGCTTCGATTACCTCTTGATGTTGATAGGGGTAATAAGTGGTTGAACCATAATTTTTATAAGGGGGTCCGGTCCAAATGACTACAAAAGAGGGGGGCCCGGCTCCAGTCATGTTTCAATGTTTCATATGACTGTTCTTGTCCATTCGTCTTTGATGCGTTTTGTTTTTTGATTTTGCCATGTGATTATGGACTTTCCAAATTGATTTTCCTCTGAGTTCAGTATTTTTGTGATTTTACTTTTTTCCCAATATTATCAACCAAATTTTTCCACAAATGCCCCCTACCTCTGGGATTTTAACATATATTGAAAAGACCTACACACATTAATATTAATCTAAAATTTACAATTGCATTTGATTTTTTTTTTCATTTAGGAATATGTCGGACATGTAGAGGAGGTATTCCAAACCTTGACTCAATGTCGTTTGAAGATAATGATGTACATGTAAGTTTTTCTGGAAGGTCTCCAAAAACTAGAAATAACTTTTATATATGCATAAGATGAGAACTTTAATCTTTTATGAAAATTTTATGTACGCATAATCATATATGTATATATTTAGCATATAAAATTGAGAATGGAAATGGGGAATGTGTCAAAGAGACAACAACCCGACCAAATAAAAAAAACAACAGCTGAAGGTCACCAACAGGTCTTCAATATATATATATATATGTTATGAAATTTCAATTATTTGTACAAAAATTAAGTGGTAAAAAATGGTCTCACCCAGCACACCTATGCATTGCTTTTTTTGGTGTTCAGAGTTTAATTTATTGAATGAACAAAGTACTGTAACTTCTGTAAGTGTGGAAATACTTGCAATGTTTATTAGTGCGAGAAATATGATACAGTTGTAATCAGAATAATTTAAACTCACATATTGGATTTTTATATATGAATAATAGAGCATGATTTCTTTTCTCTCATTTTGGTGTAAAATAATGAAATCACAATTAATAAATCCAAAACAATAACTTCTGAATTTACAGTGATATATTTATATATCAGAAATTTGTTTGTAGTACCTATTTACAAACAGTATTTGCATAAACACTGTTTTATGTTTTAATCTTATAGCACAAAGAACAACCATTTGGAGGCTTTGAACAGGTTTCAACTAGTGCATCATCTGCTAAAGAAGAGTTTGACCCTGAACAAAGTAAAACTGTAAATGTAAGTAGTATAACTAACTATTTATAATTTATGTTCCGTAATCTTTTCCGAAATTAAGACATTTTTTTTCCGAAATTGATCTGACTCTTATTTAGTTTGCTTATCTTCCTAAGTTATATTTAGAAACAAATAGATTGTTGAAACATATTGTATGACGTCCATAAATGTTTTGCAACATTAGGAAACAGATTTTCATATTAAGAATAATGGATCCAGCTGTTCTGTAAATATTTGGTTTGATTTGAGAAGTTTCCTGCCAACTTGTTTCCTTTAGTTGTTAGAATCAACAGAAGTTTGTTTGTAAAAATCATTATGTGACATGTACATGTTTGTGAGTTATAATTAAGAATTGAATGCTTCTTTTTGTAAATTTATTGGGTGGTAAAAGCGTTGACCGAAGTACATTTTGTATGAAGCGCGGAAGCGCTTCATTCTAAAAATGTACGCACGGTCAACGCTTTTACAACCCTATAAAGTTTCAAAAAGAAGTATTCAATACTTATAATTACATTTTTTTTAGCTAAAATCATGAAAACACGATTTTTATCCAGTTTTATTTAATTTACCTGTGCACTTTTTTGTTGGACCTCGTGTCATCATGCATGATAAATGTTATTGTCTGATGCAATTGTTTACGGAATAACATGTTAGCCAATCAGAATAACGTATTATAATGAAACTTACATCTAATGTAATTATTGATACCTGAAATAAATGTTTTCTTTCATGCACATACTGGCATTATCTGAAGTTAGCAATTATATATGTAGGAAATGAAAAATTTAACTGTGGACATGGTAGACAAAATTGAGAAGAGTTTTTATTTTTGCATTTAAAAAAATAACAACACCAACACATTGGGTATTGAACACAAAAAACATGTGCAACAGCTTTTTAGTTATTATTGCTGTAATATTGGTTACATTATTTTAACTCATAACATTAGATTGATATTTTTATATGTTTTAGACTATTCAAAACAGAAAGAGAATAAAACTAGAAGACACGAGTATTGAAACGCACACATGCAAGACAGCCGAGTCCCTATCTGATGATGAATCGGTATGTTTAGCTGAAATAAAAAAGAAGATGTGGTGTAATTGCCAATGAGATAACTCTTCGGAAAAGACCAAATGATACAGGAAATAACAACTATAGGTCACCAATCAGCAAAGCCCATACGACATACGTCAGCTATAAAAGGCCCCTAAATGACAAATGTTAACAATTCAAACAAGAAAACTAACAGCCTAATTATGTACAAATAAATGAACAAAAATCAAATATGTAACACAGCAACAAACAACAACCACTGAATTACAGGATCCTGACTTGGGACAGGCACATACATACATAATTTGGGGTAGGATGGGGAATGGGGGGGGGGGGGGGGGGTTTGGTAAACATGCTAGCGGGATCCCATCCTCCCCTAAACTTGGACAGTGGTGTAACAGAACAACATAGGATTGAACTATAAAAATCAGTTGAAAAGGCTTAACTCATCAGATATATATTGATAGAAATACATCTAACAAAAACAGAGGGAACATAGCTTGGCACTTATACATCCCAACAACAAAAAGACCATTAGTACAGATGTGAGAGTACTCACACTTACTGGTAGCTAGTTCAAAATGACAAATGTAAAACAATTCAAACGAGAAAACTAACAGCCAAATTAATGTACAAATAATTCTGATATTATTTGCATATTAGGGAAAACATTCATATGATTGGTCGAGAAGACTTCCGGTCGTCACTCTTGAAGTTGTTTATTTTTTCGATAGACGACATTGACAGAACTACTTTTTTTGTAACCAATGGCGGCTAAAATAACACTGTCAGACTCTACGTTAAAAAAATACTTATTTTCACTTATCCGTGTTGTTAAAGAATTTTAAGGATTAAATGGCTTTAAAAAGGAATTTATTGGTGTTATAAACTGGACAAAGTCACTCACAAACATATCATAAAGTCCTTCAGACTTTATTAGTAAGTGAATTGGTCCCCTTTATACACCAAAAAATTCCTTTAAAAAGGCGTTTAATCCTATAATAAATGAACAAAAAATAAATATATAACACAGCAACAAACAACAACCACTGAATTACAGGCTCCTGACTTGGGACAGGCACATACATATATAATGTGGCAGGGTTAAACATGTTAGTGGGATCAAGTCTTAATTCTGTTTAGTTATGTTAAGAATTTTAATATAGAATGGAAAAATACTTTAAAATAATTTAAAACAGGAACAAACAATAAAAGCTGAAAATGAGCAAAACAAACCCACCCAAAAACTGTCGTGGGCTAGAATGCTCATGAAGAGTAAGCAGTTACTGCTCCACTAGTGGCACCAGTTCTGCTACTCCTTAAAATGAACAGATGGTGATGACAATATATGAATTGATTTTAATACTTTCTAAATGTGTATAGATTAAAACTTGAACATTCTTTTATTAACTTTCAGTTCCTAGACTCACAGTCACAAAGTTTGTCACAAATTTCTTCTTGGAGTCAGGAAAATATGGAAACATCTTTATCTGACCTAAATAAAGGAATTGACATCATAAGTAGAGGCCATTCAAGTCCTGTCAAATTTCAAGTGAGAAGTGATATAAGTAGCCTAAAACCTTCCACGAAAAGAACTGTGAAACGTAAAGTAGTTTCAGCCATTGACACTGTCCTTAATGGTAAGCTCATTTATTTTTTATGAAGCTGACTCTCACTGATAAAAATAATATAGAGTTATGTCCCTTTTTAACTTGATATGACAGCCATTCTCATATATTATATTTTACTTATATATTATAAACAAATTATACATAAACACATGACATGATATAACTTATTAAATTTCTTTTAAATGCAATTGCAAGGAAGGACAATAACAATTTACAGTCATTCACTGTTCAAAAAACTTTTGAGAATGAGTTATCTCCCTTAGTAAATGACCATTTTAGCAAAAATGGCAAGCCATTAACAGTACTATGGTTTGAAAACTGTAGACTATTAAATTAATCTATAAATTTAAAAATAAGAATATGTGGTAAAATTACCAATGAGATATATTGCCATCCAATACCAAATGTCATATATGATCAATTATAGATCACAGTATTGGCCTTCAACCTGGAGCCTTGACTCACATTGCAAGGTAAAATATAAAAGGACCCAGAATGACCAGTGTAAAATAATTCAAAAGATACAATCCAATTGCCAGATGTACATAAAAAATTAATAAGGAGACTGTTGTTCTGTATAATTGTGCCCCTAATAAGTGGTGAATATCCAAAATTGTAACCTTAAAATATAAAAAAGAAGATGTGGTGTAATTGCCAATGACACGACTCTTCACAAGAGACAATATGACACAGAAATTAAAAACTATAGGTCGTTATACAGTCATTTCATTTTTACTGTGCCCTCAGTAAAAAAACTTTGAAGGGTTAAACATTTGGAATATTTACTTTGCCTGATCATGCTGAGGGTCATAATTGTATAATAATATTCATAACATAAAAATCACTATCTGAATTGGTTTCTCTTCAGGTATAGCTCCAGGTCAAAGTCAGGCACTTTTTAAGATGATTCAAGATAAAGACCCAGAATCTGCCAACTCATCTGAACTTCAAGAGATCATTGTAAAGATTCATCAGGAGAGTACAGACAGAAACACAAAACAGCAACTTTTGTCATTGATTGCCTTGTCACATACTAAGAAAGATCTTCAACAGCTTATACCTGGGCTGACAGTGTATGCAATAAATGAAGCCAGGAAACATGCTAAAACTAATGGCCATGGTAATTTTAATATCCACATATTATATATTTACCATAACTTGAAGTTGAAAAATTATTGAGATTTTCAATTCATTAATAAAAAATAGAATAATATTTTTTGCACAAAAAGATTTACTTACTCTATTATAGAGCATTTCTTAAAGATTATGGTCACAGTTAAAAACAACAACAGCTAAGTTAATTTCAGTCAGACACAGCTTTTTCCCATAACTCAAAAACTGTATCTTGATCTTGACCAAAGGTCAGATGTTGAGAGTTAAGGTCACAGTAAGAAAACTATAATAACAATTGTTTCTAGGCATTACTGCATTGTTTTATTCCAGAATTTGACCCCCAAAGGTCATATCATTTAGGTCAAAGTCACATTCAGAGAATGATTCTAATCATATTTAGTCCAAGTACTTACTCCTTTTGATTATTATCATCATTCTTTGTTTATTGATTCTTGATACAAATGTTATTATCATAAAAAAAAAAGAAATTGCAAAATGTGCTAAGTAAGCATATGAATACCTTTTAGCAGAATAAATTGTTTTGAATGTGTTAACTACCAGATTTGTTTCTTTGCCTTATGGAATGTAAGGAAACAGTAATATGCAAACTAAAATGTTATGAAAATAAAATGTCTTAAGTCTTTCCACAAGTGATTTATAAAAATATTTGCTTTTATTCAGGTGCTATAATACCTAAACAGCTCCCAGTCTTTCGACATAGGATGGATAAAGACAAGTTAGACCATGCTTTAGATTTTTTCTTCAGTCCATCATTTCACCAGGTAAAAAAATATTGATTTTGATGAAACTGAATATTCTTACCGTACACAACCTGAGAATATGCATGAGGGAAATTAGTCTTGGTCCAATTATTTCAAGGGAGATAATTGAACTATTGAGTTTAATATTGCAATATGTAGTAACAGGTCTCGTAAGTGCAACTTCTTATTAACAGCTTGATCAATATTGATGAAACTTAACACACTTGCAGTACATAATCCAAGAATGTGCATAAAGGGAAAAAAACCTGGTCTTATGAGTCTTTCAACTATTGAATCTGATAAGATTTGTTTGACTAGTGACAATTATTTGGGCATGGTAATGCGAGTTTTCTCTTTAAGGTTCTTGAATTATCTAATAATAGCATAAACCTTTTTTGATTTCTAGGTCTCATCCTTTGGTGTAAAGGAAATGAAGTTGGACAATGGAAATACAGTAACAATACCTGAAGTAGTGAGAACTGCATGTCATGCCACTCTTATAAACTTGTAATACAAAATTTTGTACAGAAACTGAATTCCTGCCTTTATCAAGTTCCACTTTATTCAAAATTCTAAATGCATGTCCATCTTCAAGACGAACAAACCTGAAAGGCCTCGACAATTGTGCCGCTGATGGTGGTGCATCATATGAGACATTGTTAACAACAGTCAAGGAAATGGGTAACTATGTTGTTGATGAGAAAGTGCAAGTAGAGTTGCGTGACTGCAAGGACAGTTTAAATGCCAGTAAAATTTACTTGAAGACAGACTTTAAAGCACACCTCAGGAAATGTGATAAATGTCCAGATCACTGTATCAATTATTCTTTGAGTGATCCAACAGACCAACATCTACAACAGCACTGTGTCGACCATCAGCATGACATGGTATGTGAGAGATGTAATTTACTTCCACAAGCAGTCTCCACCATCAAAAGACGTCTTTCTGAATTAGGTATTTATTGCAACCTTAACAAATTTAAATCACTGTTTATTTTGTAATTTGATTTGAATAGATAAACTTTTCTCAGTTTATGCATTAGGTGCACATTACTGTTCAATATAAAAAGAGAACAATAATACTAGTGTTTTTCATTATTGCTAGTGTCATCAAATAATAAAACATAGTACGATTATAATCATGATTTTTAAGTTTTCTTTGATTTAGAAAATACACTTTCTTGAAAACAAAGAAAAAGTTAACAAAAAGCAAGGAATTGAATTTTTTAATTTTTTTTCAAAGAGACAACAACCCAACCAAAACATACAAAACAACTCAAGGCAACCAATGGGTCTTCAACATGCAAGAAATCCTGCACCCAGAGGAGGTCTTAATCAGGCCCATATCTATTTTACTAAAGGCATACTATATCTAGTTGACATTATTTATTTTGCAGACATACCAGATGAAGTTAGAAATGATCTGCTGGCCAGTATAGATGTAGCTGAGGCTAAGATTCTTGAATGGAAGAGTCATATTGTAAGAGGTGTCAACCAAGATCTAGCAAGGATCCTACTATTAGAGGAATTGAAAGATGGAGATTGTCTTATAATCATGGACTGGGCTATGAAATTCCTTCCTTTAGCATTTCATGAGAAACAGAGTGATTGGTTTGGCCAAAAAGGAGTTAACTGGCATGTTTCAGTGTGTATTTTTAAAGATGAAAATCAGAATTTAATGGTAATGTCCTTATTCAAAATGCATATAGTCAGTTGAACTTCATAGACCTCACCTATGTTTTATTTCATTTTTTTTCCTTTGTGGTGTGATTGCCAATTATAGACAATTCTCCATCCAAGACCAATTGTTGTTAATGTAAGCAATTATAGGCTACTATAGCCTTTAACAGAGTCTTAGCCACCTCAGCAAAGTAAGCTGAAAAGGGTCCCAATATGGCCAATGTAAAACAATTCAGAGGAGATAAACAAACTGTGTGTTTAAAAAAAAAATCAAGATTATTGAAGGGGACAATTTCAAAAAAAATTTGAGAAACCTATGAATACATGCATGTAATAAACTACCACATTTAAGGTTGATGACCCCAGTACCTATTAAAAATGGTCACCACCAATAACTATTGCTTAAATTTGTCAAAAATATCAGATAAATGATATATTAAAGCACCTTTGTTTGTCTCACACAAAATATGTATGTGTGTTGCCTAGTAAAATTTAAAAATATTGCTATAAACTGGCAGTTTTTATTCAATACTATCGGTGAAAGATTACAAGCTCTTAGGAGCCTCTTTATAGAATTATCTTTTTAGTAAAATATTTTTTTAGATTCCTTTTATTTTACTTGCAGCAAAGAACATATACACATACAATGGATGCAGTTAAACAAGATTGGGTTGCAGTAGCTTCCGTGTTAGAGCACACTTTAAGAATAATAAAAATTCAGCTTCCCAGAATCAACACAGTATACTTGAGAAGTGATAATGCAGGATGCTACCATTGTGGCAGTCTTTGGTTGGCTATACCTAAGATCACTGAAACAACTGGTAAGAGAAATAATGTCATTTTACACTTAAATTCAGATAGACAAACTCCACAACACTATAATCATCTACTTTAAAAAGCTGGGTTTTAAAGTATATAATTTACTTTAAAATCCCAGGGTATAAATACCATTTATAATTTCATTGGTAATCTATTATACACTATAAGAATAACCATTGTCTATCTGTGCATGTATGAGAACCTTGCAAGGTACGCACATACAAAATAAAGTAAACCTATTACTAATATGCTGCCAGATCACTATATCCATAAGTCTTGCTTTTTGGGACAGAAATCGCAGGTAACACAAATTATTATGTCACACAATGCATTGCCTATATTTTTAGTGATACAGTCAGTACATTGATATTTGAAAATATAAGCCAGTTGGATCAAAGGGAAATATACAAATTGCCAGAAATAACCTTAATATATATATATAGCTAGTTCATTGATGACTTTAAAAGTGTTATTTGTTTACATACAAGTGTCTCAAAATTTGAACTATCATCTACTGCATACTATACTATAAACACATAATATGGAGATATTTATGCTTTGAAAATTTGTGTGGAAGTTCTCTGTTATGTTGAAGGCTTGTCAACACAATTCAACTCTGGTGTCATTAAGTTGAATTAATGTACATGTATATTTTTATTTTTTTAGGCATAACAATTGCACGGTATGACTATAGTGAGCCACAAAATGGTAAATCATATTGTGACGCAAAGATTGCCCATATGAGAGGGAAAATCAGAAGATCAGCTGCATCTGGTAGTGATGTTTTAACTGCCTCAGATATGAAAATGGCCATTGACAAACATGGTGGAGTAACATCCTGCCAAGCAGCATATGTAGCTGTAGATCCTAATTCTCTCGTTAAGAAGATCACCTGTCCTATTAAGGCAATTACAAAGATTTCAAATGTCAGATTCAACAATGATGAGACAATAACAGCCTGGAAGGCTTTGAAATTGGAAATGGGAAGAAGATTTCTATAAATAGTACTTTAAATGATGTAGAATTGAATGTTGATGTCCATGCAAACTTTACAATTCCTACACAACCTGATGGTATTATAAAAAAAACAACTATGCCAAAACAGACAGATTCAGAGTCATTTAACATCAGTAGTCCAGAAATTGGCTGTATACTGTATTTTGAATCGTACAGTGACATGAACAACCATTGTCTGCTAGGCAACCATGAACACCAAGATCATAAAGGAAGCACCTTTAATGATATTAAATTGAGATGGAAGGAGTCGTGCTTTAATCTAACTGAAGACACAATCAAATTCAGATGTGAGACTGGGTTAAAGCAAGGCTCCAATGAACAAATAATGGGATGGGCCTTAAAGAAGGAAAGAAAGGTTGTAAGATTTTCAGACAATGTAAAATCTTACTTGAGCAACATTTTTGAAGAAGGTGAAAGAAGTGGAATTAAAGCTAATCCTTTAACTGTTATCAGGAACATGAGAGTGGCAAGGGATGAAAATGGAAACAAAAGGTTCATCCCTAAAGAATATTTAGAGCTTGGACAGATTGCATCCTTTTTCTCCAGATTGGCTGTTATGCAGAGATGTAAAACACCAATTGCAGATATTGACCAAGATCTTGATGCTGTTATTCTTGCTTTAAACAAGCTAAGGCTGATGCTGTTGAACAATTATTGTGAAAAACTTTTTTAATCATGTAGTTTAGGCCCCTAATTTGCTTGTGCCATATTTTTGCTGTTAATCACTTTTGGTTAGATAACATGCTATGATAAATAAAAGTTTAATGGTTTTTTTTCTGAAATACTGATCCATGGAGCAAAACTATTTACCTTTTTTTTTTATATTTAAAAAAACTCTATAACCTAATTCACAGAAGAAATTCATGAATAAAAGACAAGCCAAATACAATGAATATGGGCACTCTTTTAAAAATAGTAACTTGTTTATTTTAAAAAAATCACATTCTTTTTGATGAAGTTAGAGGCACATCAATTTGAAACTTAGTACACATCTTCCTCATGATGTGATTTTTGTGTCGCCTTCATCTCAAGTACAGTTAATTAATGCTTGTGGTATACAATGCTTTTTTATACTTTCAACATAAATTATATTATGAACACTAGAACAGGCGAGACATTTCAGTGTGTCCACTCTTGTTCAGAATTCGTTTTTTTTTTTGGGGGGGGGTGTATACATCTGATAAGTCTCGTATACATGCACAACATCTTCCTAATGGATGGACCAATATTGATAAAATTTGATACGATTGTAATACACAACCTGAGGATGTTCATGAAGGAAAATATTTCTCGTCGAAATTATTTCAAGGGAGATAATTGAATTGACTTTGTTAAATATAGCAATAAATGGCAACAAGTCTTGTAAGCACACCTTCTTCTAAATGGATTAATCAATGTTGATGAAGCTTTACACAGATGTTGTATACATCTTTAGACATGAGGAAGGAGGATATTTCTTATCAGATGTTTTTTTCAAGGGAGATAATTGAAATTATTAAGTTTAAATATCACAATATGTGGCATTAGGTCTTGTAAGCACAACTCCTCCTAAATGACTGTAGCAATATTAATGAAACTTTACACAGTTGAAGTACATGACCATAGAATGTGCATAAAGGAAGATATTCGTGATCTGAAATATTTAAAGGGAGATAATTAACTTACTTGATATAGATGTAGTTACTTTATTTTGTTTCCATATACTTCCTTAAAATATGCAAGGGGAGATAACTCTAATCATTTTTTTTATTTTAACTGTACTTTCAGTTTAATATAGCAATATGTAAATGTATGTGTATTCCTTTTATTATTAATAGAAGTTACACATTCATCTGTGTCAAACCACTATCCAAATCCAAGTATAGTGTGTATTTTTTTCTTATTATCTGCGTTATTTAAAGCAAGTAAGTTTTAAATTTGAATTAAAAAAACTAAAATGTATGCCAATAGGCATATATCAAGTGACTAGAATAAAAAAAGCTGGTTTCAGGAAGGGAAAATGGTCGTCTTACTCACGATGTAAATTGCATTATGTTTTAATAAAACAAAGGTAAATTATTAGGGTTAAATAAGCAGTATATAAATTGTGTTTATATATGTAACTAATCCAAATGAGTCGTACATAGGCCCTGTGTGGAAAATCTATTTGTAGTTATTTTATCACAAATAAATGTTTTGAAACTGGATGACTGCTATCATGTTTTACTTTTTAATTAAAATTCACAGTCATCAATACCTGTTTTGCTGAATATAAGGTGTTCCAAATAAAGGTTATATTGGAATTAATCTGCTGTGTGTTGTGTAGATATAACAGGAGAAACAAGGTTTCTCAAAGGTGACAGAAAAAAATACTTTTAGAATATATTGTTTGATGGCTGGGACAAACTCCCACAGACATATAAATCAACCATATAGGTACCGCTAGGTGACAAGGCATTAAATTTAACCATGTTGATCTATATTAACATAAGTCTGTACATCAAAAAGTTGGTAACTGTTATCTTCTTAGTTTTCCTCAACCAATTGTTATGAAACTTGTACACATTGCTTTATAATATTACCATAAATCACAGATCATGTTTGACTTTTGGTTGTGCCAGCTTAATTGGTCATCAGTTATGCCAGTTTATAACGTTATATGGGGGGATTCTCCATTTATGTTCTTTTGTGTGCAGTCTTTTGTGTAAGGTCATGTTGGCAGAGGTACAAAACAAGTTATAAGAAAGTCGTTAGATTGCAAATATCAAAAACCTGCACAAAATCAAGATATTTCTGCTGGAAGAGTGTCATATTAAAAAAACAAAATAATTTGACCTTCAAGTCAAAGGTGAAGGTGATATATAGCTGCAAGCCATGTTCACAAAAATAATTTATTATAACACACATGATATTGAGAATAGTTGAAAAGTTGTAAACAAATCTGTCAAAAAGGCTTTCAAAACTCTAAAAAGTCCAAAAAAAATTACCTTCAGGTAAAAGGTCAAGGTCATAATATTAAGAAAAGTAAGAACATTAGGGTCCTGATATTATGCAACCATGTATGCATTTATCTACCATAAATTGAAACAATTTTAGGAAAAAAAAACCTGCTTTCAGTGTGATTTTTATGTTTTTTGGACATTTTTTATTTTAACCTTTGACCTTTGACCTTTTAAAATCCCGAAAAAAAATTAATGAAAAATTTCTGTGATAAGGTTGATTATTCGTGATATATAGGTGTTTCAGATGTACAGGTCTGGCTTTTTTTCAAATTTTAATCTAAAAAATGAAAAATTTAGGTATTGTTACCTTTTATCAAAATTCCTTTAAAGTGTTACCTCAAACGACCTAGTTATATATGATTATGTTTACACAAATCCAAATTTGATGTTCAAATTTAATTAAGGGAAGTATACACTCTGTAAAAAAATATATATCTAATAATTGCATCTTCTGCAAGATTTATAATTCTTTTCTGTAAATTGGAGCATTTTCAGAAGAAATTTTGAGCAATTTGTTACTGTTGTTAGGCAAATATCAATAAGCGGAATTCCCTAGCAACCGTTGCTTTCCAGCTTTTTTGTTTGATTTTTTTTTCTTTTTGGTTATCTAAGGAACATTCTCTGAAAAATTTATAAAATTCCCACTACCTTGGTATATCACCTTTTGTCTGGTTTTTACATGGACTGCTACTTAAATTATGTAAAACGTCATAGTGTGATAGCGGGATATGCTTATTTTTCTCCACTAATGGTTTCGCTCCTTTTGAAATTCCATATTTTCCCTCGTCTTGTCATCATTTTAAATGGGGAAAGTTATTCTTATAGAATTTGCTGTTTAAAATATATTATAATAAATTGATTCACTGTCAACATTAAAATGGATAGTTTTGTCCTTGAGGTACACATATGAGCACTGTTTAAATATATATATAAAGTAGTTTGATGGATCATTTTAATTATTATCTTGAATGTATCAAGCATAAAATAAAAACCAATTTCCTAATCACATGCTTGTTTTGCAAAATCTAGTATCGTTAACGTTGAAAACTATTCACTTGAAAGAATTAGTGTTTTCATTTTATTTTTTCTAAACAAATTCAACAAAACATAAAAATGTAACTGCCATAAGGCACTAACTCACCTGTCTTTTTGTGTTTTACCAAGGATTATTTGGTTGCATTTCTGCAGGAGGAATTCAACAATTTCCTCTTGGTTTTCCCTGACTGCAATATGAAGCGCCGTTTGTGAGTCATAATTTTTCAAATCCATCGTGTAACCATGTGCCTTATACCTGCAACGAAAACAAAACAAGTAATCAATAATCATGATAAGATTGTCTACAATCTTTATATTTCAAATACGATTTTCGCTCAGCTCATCATAGATTTGGAAAAAAAGAGACATTTTTAATGCCAACATTTACAATCTATAGTTCTAGCTATCGCTACACTTACTCAAACAATAATGGATGGTGTCTATACTTTATAACAAACTGAGGTATCTATATCTTAGAATAATTACTCAAATTTATGGCAATCGAATGATTTCACCGACTGGATGTGATATGTTGTATAAGACAAGTCACAACATTCTGAGAAACCGCATGATCCCAATCAATAAAGGTTAATAATCCTCGCCTGAATCCATCAGTGCCTTGAATTTTTTTCTTCAATTAATGGATTTCGGATCACGTTTTTCGCAGAGAATTGCTGTTGACAATGTTTATGTTATCAGTACAACAAATGACCGGTCGAGCTATTTATATTTACTGGTATGATTGAGGAACTAGTACAGGGATAATCAAGAGGTTGTCAATATTGTATGAGAAATGGTAGACACAAATTAATCTTTAAATACATATAGTAAGGTATTTTTGAAAGAACTTATTTAGGATGAAGTTAATGGGATCGAGAACTTTGTTGGTTTTAAAAACGGATCTTGTTTTTATTTTATCTTTTCCAATATCTGATATCCGATATGGTAGCTGTAAAAGTGTTTTTGTTTAAATCGGAGTTTGTAACAGTGGTTCTCGAACATAAGTTAAATTAAGTTTTGAAAGGGGTAGTAAAAAATACTTCGTTTGAATGTGACGACGACCTAAAGCTTTTTGTATACATGGCAGCCGGCCATGCATCTTGTTGGTAGAGATGTCATGCATAGAAAATTGTAGTAGGTGGTGTTTGACGACGATGTCGATGACCTCACTTACGTCAAGGAGTTAAAAATTATCATTACATTCAACGATATACAATGTACAAGACGGACTGTATATACTACCTATATATGACATCAATTACAACCATGGGGTGTCATAGTTCCCAATTGTCGAATCCTGAAAAGTCTTTCGTTTGACCATGGAGAAGTATTGCACGAGAGAACTGTAAGCCCTTTAGTATACTTAAAATATGGTTTGAACTAGGTACAGGGTATGACAGAGATATAAGTATGATTCCATTTGGTTTTATTATTAATGATTGAACCAAACGAAATCATATTCTATTATTTTTTTTCCAAACCTCGTAGCTAGGTACCCTATAAGACATTGACCTATCCCTTTACTTTTATTATAAAAATTTGATTCAGGGATTTAATCAAAATTTAACCACATGGGGATCAAACCAAACCTTTTCTGTTCTTTACTCGACGCCCCGAAAACGAAAACACGATATGGATTATTTTTTTTTTAATTTTACATATAAGCATTCACGCTTTTGCTATAAAAGATAACATCTTTTACTCTTCTTAGAATTTTATAGATATAGTATTCCCTGAAAATAACACCATTTTAATTGATATTTCATTATATTTTTTTATGTTTATGTTTTCATCTTATGTATTTGCTGATGATTAAGTTTCCCTTTTTTAAATTTTCTAAAAATAACGGTGCAATATTGCATCTCTTTCTGCTGTTTTCCTAATATACTGACCGGCTTTAGAAACGCAACACTAGATTATTTTTGTGTTGTTTTTGAATGAATGTGTCACCGTCAAGAGCGATGACTGCCTGTTACAAACGCCAAAATGATTGTCAGAAAGGTCAACAAATACTGTCTGACATGTTTTAGGTTCTGTTTTACACCTTCTGATTTTACATTTGTTCGACCCATTAATTGCTTTTGGCAATTATGCGGTTGGAACTTGAGGGCTTTAAAGGTTTTCCTTCAGTCGATTCTTTGGTAATTCAGTTTATGGGAAACATTTATGGCATGAATCTGTACTCAATGACACTCGGCAATTTGATTAGCAGTTGACGTTGCGGCCGTAAACATGTCTTGCAAATGACGTTGCGTATTCAAATTCTGTTGACGTTTCATTGTCTTTACACGTTGATTTGTTCATTGATGGCTAGAAACAAATCTAGTCTACTTGTTTCGTTGTCGGAAGGACAGTAAGACGAGTTTCTGAAGTCATAAAGTATGGTTGCAGCACGTTTATGTTTTCAGGTTTGCAGTATTTTTAAGGGATAATTCAGTTTTTTTATTTCTCAGTCTTGGCAAAATGGGGATGCAACATTTTTAAACTGAATTAAGGGAGGCAAAGGATTTAAGGAACTGTTTGACAAAGCAAAAAAACCTGAAACAATCTTTCATGGGTCCAAAATTTCGCTTTAAGAAATTCGTGCGACTTAAAAATTCGGTATGTTCAATAACCACAGGTAAGTCAGATTTTGATTTTTTGTAAGGAGAAAGAAGTATGATAAGCATGGACAGAAGTTATCAGAGAATCAAACAAGATTTGGTAAAAAAAATCAACAAAACGAGTGTTGCGTTTCTAAAGCCGTTCAGTACATACAGAAAATGTATGTGACTATTCCTGAACGAATCACATAGTGAATATAAACATACTAATAATATTATATAATCATAAATGGTAGTATTTTATGAATAAAGTTTTCTTGATATAAACTTACAACTTCATTTGTTTGATATCTCCTCTAGATGCAGCGTTTAGAAGACGCACGATCATATAGTCCTCCGATGGTTTTTCCTATATTGAAATAAAATATGTTATAGTTACGTGGTTGTATGAATAGCAAAAGCAATTTAGAAATGCTATTGATGATGAAGATGAGGAGGAGGATGAAATTGGAATTTAAAACTGATACTGTAAAACGATTTCTTCTGATAGCTGGAAAGTTCGACTCGGACTTCTACCTTTAATTTAGGATTACAGTTGTTTTTGGTGACAAATTTTAAAGGGAAAAAGAGATAATCTTCTTAAAAGGTTGGTAATGACTATTTGATCTTTTGAAGTCTTTAATGAAAAGATAATGTGATTAGGGACACAATATTTTACCCTGATGATTTTGTTCTAAAAAAGAACATAAAGAGACCGAGCATCTGAGAAAAAATCATCAGCCTGGTCTGAGAAATGTTCAGGTATTATAAAACATCTCTTATAGAGAATTTAGAAAAAAAGAAAACTAGAAATAGAATCAATTTTAAATTCTCGTTATGTTTTATCTGATTTATTCTTTAACAAACAATTGGTGCTTTCTTTTCAACATCTGTTCGTATGGTTTTGATTTTTTTATTGTAAACTTATGTTTGTGGTTAGAATTTTGATAATTTTCATTTTCAATGGAAAACGTATTGGATTAGTAATTATTATGTTGTCACAGCGTCAATTTAAAAACAAATATATTCAATACCTCATACATTTTACTTATGATAATAATTGTGACTAGTTTTATGCAAATAATTAAGATGAAGGGTCGGTATAATTGTATGAATTTCTAGCATATAAATACGTCACAAAAATACTTTACGTCTTGTTGCGTTAGTCCATATAAATTATGTGATATATAGCATTGCGTGCCCGTTGTTATTATACAGTTTTGATGTTGTTTTGTACTATAATATTATTTAATTATGTATTTTTTTCTGTCCCAAGTGTTCCTGGGTTTGTTTGTCCTGTCACGTAAATATGCCATTTGAGCGATATTTTTTAACATTGACATTTTAGCGGGAGGTTTTGACCAGCCATAAAATCAATTTAAACCCATCCTTTTTTATTTTATTGAAAAGGTTCATTCCCAAGTCGGAATATGGCATTTGTTATCAAATAATCCGTTTCTAAGAATGCTGGCGTTTCTTTTTGTTGCACTTCAGTGTTTCTGTAGTTAATTAGTTTCCCTAAAATAGTCAATGTGTTTCCCTAGATATTAGCTTGTTGTCCCAATTTATTTTTCCTTCATCAATTTCTAATTCTTGAAGAGCGGTATATTATCTTTTCTTTTATTTATGTAGTTTTCGTTCATCACAATTTCTTATCGCCTGTTTGCACCAAGAGCTCGGAAAACTGAAATAGATATTCGATTTAACAATGTCAAAAAGAGTTTATCTCTTGAGGCGGACTAATGACGAAGTTGTTAATTTTACGTTCATTCGATCTTCTTTTGAATAGTTTTGTGAACTGTAACGTATCTCTTACTTAAGTGAGACGACTCAATAAAATTTTATAACTGAAATTACAGTACAAAGAAAGATAATATACACTTATCGACCAATTGTATTGATTAAGATATTTGTTTTTAACAAAAGCGATAAGACGACATAAACATATGCATTATTCGATTATAACTAACTTTAAGTTCATTTTGGTCTGCTTGAAACTCCAGCAAGTCTGACATATACAATTGTAGTTTTCTTACAAATGTTTTTTGCCCATCTTGCGCATGACCCAATGCTATGTCCAATGGCCGATTGCCCCTTCAAGGAAAATAGGAAATATATAAAATAGTTAAAATATCCACAGTATAAGCTATAAAATCACAACTTTAATTTATTGATTGAGTAATTGAGTAAATCGTTACTTAAACCACAATGTATGTGCTTGTTTCAAATCAAAAACCTGATATTCAGTGTTGTTTGTTGCTGTGCTACATTTTTGTTCTTGTTCATTTTTGGTACATTAATTAAGCCGGTAGTTTTCTCGTTTGAAATGTTTTATATTTGTGGTTTCGGAGCATTTTGTAGCTAACTATGCAGTACAGGCTTTGTTCTTTGTTCAAGGCGTATGGTGACCAATGGGTGTTTATATCTGTATCATTTTGATTTTGTGAACAGTTGTCTCATTGGCGATCATACCACATATGTAATAAAAAAAAGTAGCCAGTTTTTTTTGGTTTTTTTTTTTTTATTGCATACAACATGTACAAGGGTAGCAACTAAATATTTATGAAATGACAAAAATGCTGCTTTGATTACTTTTTGTCGTCCTTACCTCCATCTAACAAATGGGGAAACCTCACACTCTTTTATCAATTAATCCACAATATCTTCCATTCCACTCTCAACAGATGCATGTATAGCTGTTTGTCCTGAGTAATTTGCTAAATTCATGTCAGTTCCCAATTCACGTAATCTGTACATGAAAAATGCAAGATTAGGTAGTTTTGAAAAAACATAGTTAAAGATATTAGAAAAGAAAAAAGTGTTTTATCTTTTATCGTTTTTGTCCATTTTCCCTTTAATCGTACCACTTAATAATTTCAATATCATGAATTGGCTCGATAATATTGTAATGAGGTCATGTATCAATGCAGCAAAGTCACATGTTTATCTCCATCTGATGCAATCTACTAACGAATGACGCACGACTTAATTATATGTTATATTACTGTTATTGTACGTATACAATGCATTTCCCATAGTAAATCCCATTAGAACTAAAACTGAGCCACTTTTACTCTAAAGTTTCGTAAAATATGATATCATTGAATGGGAAGTTGATATGCACTGCTACTGTATTCAAAGGTCAATACACAGGTCTGTTCGGCATATTTTTAAAATTTATTTGCCTCGAACTTCTAATAGAATTAATACGAAAATGCTGCACGTACCCACCCTTCACTCTATGTATTTTAACTCAATTCCAACGCCTACGTTTTGCATTCAAACTTATTACATTCCCAAGTTCTGTCTCTATGAGATGAAACAAAGAAATCATATCTGGAAACCAGTATGGTAACAAAAAACATATCATGAATATGATATATCTCAAAAAAGAGTCGTGGTTTATTAAAGTGTTGTATTTGCAAAGTGCAACATAGATGAGCTACTATACGTATTAAAACTAATGTATTTCCCTTGTTTTTAGTTTGTCAATCTTGATTTGTTTTCTCTCAAAATATTTATGACTTTTGAACGGGTATACTACTTTTCCCATTATAATTCTATACAATCGGAGTACTATCACAACGGTTTGTAGTGCGTAAAATTAGTTTCCCTAATAAATGTATTTTACTCAATATTCGAAAACAAAATATAAAAGAGGGACGAAAGATACCAAAGGGACAGTCAAACTCATAAATCTAAAACAAACTGACAACGCCATGGCTAAAAATGAAAAAAGACACACAGACAAACAATAGTACACATGACACAACATAGAAAACCAAAGAATAAACAACACGAACCCCATCAAAAACTAGGGTTGATCTCAGGTAATCCGGAAGTGTAAGCAGATCCTGCTCCACATGTGGCACCCATTGTGTTGCTTATGTGATATCAAATCCGGTAAATAGTCTTATTCGGTAGGTCACATTCATATAAACATACTTTTAAGACATTAGCCGTTAAAAAAGAATAATGGCATTTTAATTATTGTTACAACATTGTATTTTTCATACTATTTTTGTGTCCCTACAAAAGATTAGTTTAGAGTGTAGATTGGCGACAATAATATGAAACAGAATAATTACTAACGATTAAGACTGCTTTTGGTATCTTTTCACATAATCTGACATGTATAATGAGCTATTTCATATCTTTGATTTTTTGGAACTTTACTTAAGGTACATGCTGTGTCTTACTCCACATTGGATTATGAAATTGCGGATAACAATTAGTCTTGATCTATAGAATTAGTTGTGAATATATCTTATGTTATTATGTAGCAAGAAAACGAATCCAGTGACCCTATTTATATTATTCTGATCTAAAATCATACCACTATATTTATCTTTTTATATTTAATCTTAAAATAATATGGCACAAATTGAGATTTTTATGAATAAGTTTTTCAAAATTTGACAATTTTGCAAACTGTAGCGTGAAAAGCCTTGTGACCTATAACCTTCATTATATGTTTAATAAAAGCATGACATACACTACATTTTGACAAATAAGTAAAAAAAAATAGGATTTAGACCTCCAATTTTCCTCACGGTTGATTTAAAGGATATAGCTTTTTATTAGCCATTAAATAAGAAATAAAACGCTAAGGTTCATTATGATCCGAATTGTATAAAAATTTAGTCGCAACTTTTATATTACATGTATCTAAATCTATATTTTTGTTTATTGTTATGTAATAAATCAGCCCTATGATTTTTTGGTTTGACTTGTTTCTCGTTTATTAATTGCAGTGCCTTTTAGCTTAATACATTATAATGTATTCGGATTCGCTCACTGTTAATGGTTACGTTAACATGTAGTAACTACAATCATCTTCATTTTTTGATATCCGAATCATAAAAGTTAAAAAAAAAATATGAACTTAAATTCAAAACGATTCTTATAATTTATGAAATTTAAAAAGGTACGAAGATAACAAGCAATAAGCAAAACATAAAACAAACATAAGGAAAACAAAAATGAGGTCGAGGTGAAATATTTACAGACTACTTTCTTTTCGTTGCAATAAATGTTGATGATAAGTTAGATTTTCATAAACTGCGAATGACATTCATAAAAAGGAAAAGGACATTGTGCGTATGATAATTGCATCACGTGGAAGTTATATAAGGTGCAGTTGATGGATGCCTCCGTCCGGTGCGAGACTTTCTCGCTACATTGAAGACCTGTTGGTGGCCTTCGATTGTTATTTGCTCCATGATTGGGTTGTTGTCGCTTTGACATATTCCCTATTTCCTTTCTTAATTTTAAGTTCCATAAAGATAAAATTATTCCGTACAGGAGGTAATTGATACTACTCTTTCACGAAAGCACCACGATTCACCGAAGTTTAGACACTTATACACAAGATTCACCGAAGTTTATACACCACGATATCGGATATGTTCCTTACGTCGTAACTACAATAACCTTCCCTTTCATGAATTTGACCTACCGAATTAGACTATTTACCGGATTTGTAATCACATAAGCAACACGACGGGTGCCGCATGTGGAGCAGGATCTGCTTACCCTTCCTGAGCACCTGAGATCACCCCTAGTTTTTGGTGGGGTTCGTGTTGTTTATTCTTTAGTTTTCTATGTTGTGTCATGTGTTCTATTGTTTTTCTGTTTGTCTTTTTTCATTTTTAGCCATGGCGTTGTCAGTTTGTTTTAGATTTATGAGTTTGACTGTCCCTTTGGTATCTTTCGTCCCTCTTTTACAAAGATGGAAACGATAAGTGTTTTGTAAGATTGTATATTAAAGGAAACATTTAGATATTAAGATTGTTTGCTGTTTCAAAGATATGTTTCATGCAGTTATGACCAGGGTTTGATATGCTTTGGGTTGTTTAGATTAAACTTTTTATTCTTTGCAAAGTATTATTTCTATTTATTTCTTCTGTAGCAGCCAAATTTGAAAACAAAAACATTGTTGCCTATTGTTGTTTTTTTTGGTAATTAGTGATATTCTATTTTGAGATAAGTTACTTTCCCTTTACTTAAATGAACCCCTTCAGGGAATTTGCACGAAACGTGCTTGGTGAAAATCTTTGATTATGATGAAAATAAGGAATACCAGAGTCAACCAATATGGTATGTTTCTTTTATTTAATGCAGATAAATTATCTTTCATGTTTAAAGTTAGAAATTATGAGTTTAATTGATGTAAAACGATAAAACTTGACCTTGATAATTTGGCAGTTATTTACCGTAAATGTTCATGAAATTACTATTTTGAAAGAGAACAAGTGTATGTTACTACCGTAAATGTTATGATAGATGCACTTTAGTATCGTATTATTGTTCAGAAAATGTTAGTTTTGATAGTAGAATTTAGTGTGTTTTATCTTTTATTTTTTAGTTAATCTTTTCGTACCTGAATAAAAAGATTTGAACGGAAGGAATTAGTATTTATTTGGTATAGACATCATATCTTCTGTAACTTCTTCTTTTCCAGTACAAACAAAACACTGATTAACTTAGATGTGTAGTGTGTGGTTAATTATATTCAACATTAGAATATGTATGCGTTATATCGACATTGATCGAAAGCATGTACAAGTTTTATCATACCGTTTGATTGTTTTTAGATCGCCTTTTCTTGCTGCTGTTAGTAGATCTAGGGTTTTTGTTTCTTTAAACAGTTTCTTTTTGCATGCAAAATAGTTAACAGTGTAATATAAACAATTTTTCAACATCTTTATACAATACTGAACATACATACGCATTTTATGTGATCATTCGATAGACTTTATATTTTTTTTCAAAACAAGACTTTATTTATGAAATATGTTAATATATTACTTATATTCGATGTGTTTCGTCAGTTTTAGTTTGTGATCCGAATTTATTTTTTTCTAAATCGACTTATGACTTTCGAAGAGCAGTATAATGCAGTTGCCTTTATTCAATATATATTTTATCTGTTATAACCAGTGTAACAAAAAAGGGTTCTATGTTAAACAACCACGTTTAATCCACCATTTTCCACATAAGACAATGCCTGTACCAAATTAAGAATATTACAGTTGTTTACCATTCGTTTGATGTTTTTGAGCTTTTGATTTCGTCTTTTGATAAGTGACATTCCGATTTGAATAAAAGTTAGAACTTTTAGTATTTGACTCTTTTGTGACTGACTTAATAGAATTATAAAATTGAATTGACGAAAACGTTTTAGCGTTCAAATGACAGTTACGTATAAGTTCACTAAATTACTATCTTAGGCCTTTACAAAAAAAACAAATCATAGCTACAAAGATTAAAGTGTGGTACGTTAGACCTGTGTTTGTTTTATTTATAGTCGTATCAGTGGCGTTCGAATAAAAAATATAAAAAAAACAAAAAAGTAAATAGTGTATCAAAGAATTTTTAGCATCCCGATATCAATTACTTCAATCTAATGTTACCTTTCTATGTTTACGGTTCTTTTTCTGTTTGTACGCATTCATTATAGATAAGGTCTCTTCGTACTTTTTATCTTTGGTTCTTAATTTTTCATTGGAATCGCTCGCATCATTTTTGTCTTGACGATGCTTCTTATGCCATTTAGCGTCGTCTTCAGCTGACCTATTCCATCTGTGAATATATTATCTTATGATGGAAATGTAGAGTCAAACTGACAACTTGTATTTCAGAAATATTAGAAATTAAAGTCAACAAGATAGAAAATTTGATTAATGCTGGGATTTATATTGATGAAACTCATAAAGAGTGCGGTTTTTTTTTATTCTCAAAGAACCGTCACACAGGGTAATATTCCAACTTGTTTTGTAGATTTATACAGGTTGAACATACATTTTTGACATACAGTTAAAAGGTAAAAAAAACAGAACTCTATTGAAAATTCAAATTAAATCCTTTATGAAGTGACAAAATTAAAAGCTCAAACTTATCAAACAAATGAAGAAAAAAACTGTCATAAACGTCTCACTAAAGAATTCAATTAGTTTGACAATAATATGTGGGTAAAACAAACAACCATTGGCACTCATACCACATCTTCCTACATCTATAAAAGGTGAAAGGTGAAAATGTCAAATATTTGAATATGATATCAATAACTTATAAAAGCAAGTAAATATTTCAACAAGAGAAACGAAATGACATAGAGACAATATATAGACAGAACAAAAAGGCAAAACTTATAGCAAAGGATACGAAAGTAACAGAATGGCAGATTGTACAAATAAAAATTCCCATCAAAGTATGAACAAAAATTGAATATTACAGTTTTTTTTAAAAGTGTGAAAATGTACATACCATATAAGCTATCAACAAAAGTGAGAAATATTGGCTTAAAAAAAAAATTCCAGCAAATTTCGGAAAACATAAACAAAAAAGTTAAAAAAAAAATCAAAAGAAGCAACGCATGGTGCATCGAAATGTTAGCTTCTCCAACTTTTCATACTTTCCCGCCTAAAAATCCAGACGCAAACAAAAGAACTCTTTTAAGATTAAGGAACAATCAATAAATTAGAAAATCTGACGATTTTGGTGTGTAAATTTCTAAGGGATACAGTAGAATATCATTGTTCAAAATTCAGAAGACCGTGACATGGAAAAAATATATCGTTTCCAAATCAAAATAATTAAGTTTCAATTCAAAACAATGGTCTTCATAATCCTGCTAGAGTAGGTTATCTATTAGAACAATATCCCTGTTCGTGTATTAAATTTTAAAATGTAGACATGTATGCACATGTATAAAAATCAATTAACTTCACACGATAATACAGAGGGTATATGCTACTCCTGAAAAACAAAAAATTGACAATGTGAAGACTGCATATGTATTATTTGTATGCAATAAAAACACCAGTAGCATATTTCTGTTCAACATTTAGTTTTTCTCTATTCGACCTTTTGTACGACTCAATCGATTAGAGAATAGATATTACTTTGTCCCTGTTTCTTTTCTTTCACATCTCTTTGGAGTTGAATATCTAGCAATTACATTATAACCATTCTATATGTGTAATTTACCTATCTTTTGCCTCAAGAAAACAAAAATTATGACGGAAAATATAGTTTAACACGACATTTTGAGGTTCACATGCAGCAAGATGGAGTGCAGAACGACCATTTATGTCAACAACTTCCATGTCGATGTAGTCTTCATAATCCAACCTGTAAAAATACATGCAATACTGGAAAAAGAGACAGAGTGTTTTTTACCAGAAATTGGTTTTAAAAATATACCTGAACAACTGAGTGGTCTATGCGGATATTATCATTATGAAATTTACATAGTTATTTCGATTTATTTGCATTTTATAAATTTAATCATAATTTTAATGACCTGATGTCAATCTTTATAGGTTAAAGTCATGATTGAATATGAACTATTTAAAAGCGTTGACAATTTGGTAAAACACGGGTGAATCACGTACACATGTGAATGGCTTATACAAGTAATTTAACGATTATCAAGCATGCAACAAAAAACAATCATTCTTTATGTGCACTTGTATTCCAGAATAACTGGGGCGCGTCAATCTTTGTGAAGTTTTTATTGTAATGTTTTTTTTTCGCTGTTTGTCATTGTATTTATGAAAAGAAGATGTGGTATGATTGCCAAATAAGACAACTATTCACAATAGATCTAATTAACAATTTCTTTGCATAACATACAAAAAAGATGGCATATACCGTTGTTTGTACGTAACTACTGCTTAAAACTAACGTACCTTCTCATTTCCCCTAAATCACCGTTGGCAGCAGCTTTTATGAGACGGTAACTTCTAATTTCATACTCTTCATTGTACACCGTAGGGTCCTGTGTAGTGTAGTACAATATATATAGAAATGATATCTTTGTTTATAACAAGCATCCCTATATGTTTTCCTATGCTATCTTGGTGTGTATTTGTGTTTTGTGTTCACCTGATTATAAGTAGATTTACTTTTAGTATAAATATATATATATATTAATATTATATTTTCAGTTCATGAGTAGATAAAAAAACGAAAATTCTTGTCAGACGTTTTTGTGCTCTTGTACTGTATAATAAGAAAAGTTAGTGAACAATGAAAGCAAATCTGTTATGCAGTATATGGAATATGGTCCCAGTTACGGCAACCAGTCTGGTACACACGAATGTATTTCTGAAAAACAAATATATAACTTTTGTTTAAAATTGTGTAGTCTTATTTTTACACTACTTCTGTAACTGAATGTAGAGTAAATTACCTGAAGCCTACCATTTATTCTTCACCGGTAGTAGACAGACTGACCCTGTTGTCATCAAAAACAAAATTTTGCAACGGAATGCCGGTCATGGGGCACTGAGATTGTTCTTAGACACTTCTAAACAAATGCCTAACATAAGCCAGAAGTCCCAATGTGGCTATCAAAGTTATTAATTGAACAGAACCGCATTTATTTACAATGGTTTTCAATGCGTTTCAATGGGGTAATTTCATTGGGTCACCGTTCCATATGTGCTTGTCGAGATTAAGTAACACGCTACGGGTATTGGAATTTGATAATTATTTTTCAATTTTCTTTTTACATTGACCTTTACTTAAACTGAAGAAGGGAAACTATAAGGGGCTTTATATTGTTTTATGTGGTCTTATTTCCATGGTAATAACTTTGTTTAATGACCGTTTAGAAATAGCCAATTGTATGTTTCAGGTCAAAAATTTGAATATCAAATTTTCACTTGCAATGTCCATTTTTCTTTGATTTGGAATTGTCACTAAAGTTGAACATGTAATGTCATGTTAATATTCCTCAATACGTTTGGTGCAAGTGTTTTCAGGTTAACAAGGAACATCATTTCAAGATATATAGGTCACACGTCCCTTTTTTTCTTTTTCTTTTTTTGGATTAAGATGATATACGTTAAAAACGTATATCTACAATAATAATATGTAGATTTGAATATTTCGGTTGTACACGGAGAACTCTTTACTGAAATTTATGAAAAAAGGGATGATTTTTCGTTGCCTAATGCTATTGTTAAATTTTCTTTTGGCACCAGCTTATAGTGTTTATATATCACAAATCTTTAGCTATACCCATTTTGTATGTTGTAACGTTTTGGATTGTGATGAACGTATTCTATGTATTACTGGTATATTATTAGTCGGGGATTTCCTTACCACATATTTTAAACCGTATTGTGTTGTTTACCGAATCCGTCAATTTAAAAAGTATCCATGCACACTGATCGATCTTTTAAATAAAACTCGTTAACATGTTTAACCCCGCCACATTCTGTATGTACATGTCCCAGCAGGAGCCTGCTATTCAGTGGTTGTCGTTAGTTTTCTAATAAGCAATCATACAACATCTTTTTTTTTATGCATATAGACTGTTATACAAATATTACGAACTAACTGGCTGACTTACAGTTATCATTTCATGACGTGACAGTAAACTCACTAAAATACAAGTCGCACCTGAAATAAATTCACTTTTTAAAAGATACATTTTTGTTTTTGCATCGATTTTATTTTGTCTTCTTTACTGAACAGTTTCAGATAGTATATACAAACTATCTGAAACAGTTCACAAACGTGATCAATGAGACGCTAAGAATTATTGTTCGACTATATATAGTTTGGATACTTTATCTTCTTGACAGATAAGTTATATCTATTCGACTCCGACGACACAGATGACCACGGAAATATTTATGCAATAGTTTTGTTTTCATGTCTTTGCTGAATTACAAAACGCAATTTCTTTTTTTATTTTCCCAGAATGTTTTGCTTTAAATGAAAACAATACGTGTGGCATATCCTGGGTGGTTTACATAAGTCTTTATTTAAGGATAGTTGCTAAATCTTTTGTTGTCTGTGTACTGCTTGATTACTTTGGCCGGCTATATCTATCATCTTCCCTTTTTACTACTTTTAGCAATAGTATCTTCAGTCGTTGTATTGGTAAATATTTTTAAATTTCAGATGTCAGTTTATTTTGCATAACATTCCTATGTTGTTGGGCTTTGTTCAAGTATTTCCTTTTTTTTTCTATGTCGATTTTCAAACTTTACGAATGAAAAGCAGGAATTAGTGTCAATAATGCTTTTAGAATACTGTGGATTCATTTATTTTCGTGGGTATCAATTTTCGTGGATTGCTGAGAACTTGCATATTCGTGGACATTTGATTTCGTGGTTTTGTCCATCTTTGTATGCAAAGCCTATTGAAAATATGTTATTCGTTGAACATTTGAATTCGTGGTTCACCGGTAACCACGAAATCCACGAAATTAAGTATCCAACGAATAATAATGAATCCACAGTAATATAGATGTGAATTACGCAAACATATCTTACATAATAATATCACAACAATGGGAGTGAAAGTTATTGCAATTATTCGTTGTTCATCAGCATATCCAATGCACAATCCTACATTCATAAACATGAATATTAATATAAATGCAACAATACAGTCAATCACAATCATCATTCAATAATTATCTTAAATACCTCTCTTTTACAAAGTCTAGACTATCATATACTATTGCCAAACACAATATAAAACAATTTGTTTTATACCATGAGTATATAAAACTTCGTTTGGTTATTCACGGGCGTAATGAGTATTTAAACCATATAGGTTTCTTCAAATAAGTATTTAATTTGTCCGCAACTACACAAGCCCATTATCTGTACAAAAAAAGACATTTTCTCCCTTCCTTTAAGTTTTGACAAATCTGTCTGCGGATTTGTTATCATATAAGCAACATGACGGTTGACACATGTGGAGCAGGAGCTGCTTACCCTTCCGGAGCACATGATATCACCCCTAGTTTTTAGTGCGGTTCGTGTTGTTTATTCCTTAGTTTTCTATGTTGTGTCATGCGTACTAATGTTTGTTTGTTTGTCTTTTTCATTTTTAGCCATGGCGTTGTCAGTTTATTTTAGATTTATGAGTTTGGCTGTGTCTTTGGTATCTTTCGTCCCTCTTTGAGAGTGATAATTGTATGATATTTCAAGCTCCGATGGCATCAATTGTTTATTTGAAGCTCCAAAGTATATTCTCAAATTTTTTATCGGTCTCCTTAATCTTTTCAACTTTATTTTTGCATTTTTTTAAATTGTCGAGCCATATTCCCTCTGTTTATTCCGATTAAGCTTTAGGCCAGCAAGTGATCAAAATGTTTCGATAGAAAAAAATCCTCTAAAGCTATGCAGCACACATAAATAGTGCCAGCGACTCAAAGACGGTAAATAATGACGTCCATCCGTCAATAATGCGTTTTGAATAAAAAAAAAACAACAGATACACGATAAAATTAATTTCATTGCTTACATCCTATCTCCTTTGTTCAACCAGCGATATTTTGAGCCGGATCACCCCCGTTGAGTTTCTTTGTTTTGCATGCTATCCTTTGTTTTGTAACATTTTGGTGGAATGCGTGTCTTTGTTGGAATTTTTGTATTTTTGTTTGAAATCAAGCATGTGTATTGTAGGTCCATGTTGTATTTGTATACACTACTGGCTGATAAATTCCAGTTATTGTCCCATTAATGTATTATGTTTATAAGGTTTACTCACACAAATAATTACCATACAAGTGGCACGTTTATCTAGCTATCAAATCATGTTTGACCGACCATTTTACTACAATAAAGACAGTTGGTTTCCATTCGTTAGGTTGGTTGATCACGTTTGATTTTGTCATTTTTTTTATGAATTTTGAATTCTCCTTGCAGCTATATATATCTGTGACTATTTCATACATACCAAAAACTAAGCAATTGAAAAATACATATCCAGTACATATACAGATTTTTAAACGGTACGGTCTCCATATTCCTCTTACCGATGCATATACTGAAATAAAACGTTAAATATCCTTAACAGACTTTTTTAATGACGTCCAAGCCCGATATAAGAATATGTAACAGGAAAATGAAAATCAATCATAATTCCTACAACTAGGGGTTTAGTATCATACCATTACAGAATACGTAAAGGACATAAGCCGTAGCCGAATAATAACTAGTTAGATGCTAAATGATTGCTGACGAGATGACAATTTCATCAACATCTCAAGCCCAGTAATCAACACTTGTTGTGCAGACATGAATTGTCATTGAAATGGTTATATTTATAAGTTTACCTTTTATCAAATTTTTAATTTTTTTTTTAAACTAAGGCTTTTCTACCTCAGGCATAGATTACCTTAGCTGTATTTGGCAAAACTAGGAATTTTGGTCATCAATGCTCTTCAACTTCGAACATTTTTTTGCTTTTTTAACTTTTTTTTGATTCGAGCGTCGCTGATGAGGCTGATTGTAGACGAAACGTGCGTCATGCGTATATACTAAATTTAGTCCTGGTATCTATGATGAGTTTATTTACGACTCAATTGAATATTCAAAAAGCACAATTAGAATTAAAAGGAAATGTTAGTGTACTTACTTATTATAAAAATCACAAAAATTAGGAAAATACCGACGCCACTACATGTGATGACGTAGAAGATGACTTCATTTTTCTGAATAGGCAATAAATCATTCCCTTTGCCGTTGTCTTTAAAAAGAAAAAAAAATATTTACATATACATTATTAATGGTTGTTTTTTTTTTGTTTTTTTTTAATCATACAAAATGAAACGTAAAAAAAGTAATTTTAATACATCAGGTACATTCAATGTTTTGTAATTCAAACACGAAAAGTTTGATTCAAATGTAACTTATCTTGACGGGAATCTATATTGTAAGAATTAAAAGTTTCCAGATGTTTTATATTTAATGCATTTCCTTCGGTTTTAGTTTGTTACGCCTATTTTGTTTTTTGTCGATGGATTTATGAGATTTTAACAGCGGTATACTACTGTTGCCTGTATTTGTAGCTTAACAGACAAATAGTGTTTAATGTCTAAGTTGAGATTTTAAAAAATGAAAGATAATAATCAGTGTGATATGTGTTTCCTCGACTAGATCAAACAATTTAAAAAGTGATCAATTTGTATTCTTCATAAACTATGGGTTTAAATGCTACCTGGCAGTGGAATAGGTTCAAGTGTCGTAGAAATGTTTCTGCTTGATTTAGACCTAGAAACAATAACAAAATATAACAAAATTGTTTTATATGCATGCGACTGTCGTATAAGTGAGAAGTTTAACCAGCTATAAGACAAGATTTAATCGACCGTTTTCCATATTAGGAAATGCCTGTATCAAGTCCGGAATATGACTGTTGCTTTCCATGCGTTTGATATGTGACTGTGCTTTTTGTGTTATAAATTGCTAAGGAACTCTCCAATTTGAAATTACCTCGGATTTCTTTATTTTTGTTATTTGACTTTTTATACTAGTGTACATCACTTTATTCGGTGTCTCGTATGCAATTTGTCCCTTTTTTATCATTTACTTAACTCAATAACAACACTGTGTTGATTTTGCTCCTTATAACAGAAAACCTCGTTGACCAGTGGTTAGCGTAGTCTTACGACTGTATCACTTAGTCAACACTGAGACAGGTGCATTCATTTCTAATCTCAATTAACTAAGTTTTCTGACTATCTCAATTAACTAAGTTTTCTGACTAAGTATCTACGGGTTTTTTTCATGCACATACAATTTATTCAACAACAAAAACTAACCACCAATAATCGTATGTTCTGAAAATGGTTTTGAACACCTATCAATTAAGTTTGTGAAGATGACATTCGCTGAAGTACTATCATTCACATGTGTTCATCCTTTAGTCTCAATTGGCTGGTTCATCTTCGCCAATTGGATTAAATTTTCAGATACATTTTGAAATTTAATTAAATATACGTTTTTACTATATAAAAAATACAGGATGAAGAAAGTGCATAGCATTTACCTTATGTCGAAAAACGTAAAATAAAAAAATAATGAACTTCAAAACGGACAGTTCCTAATCAAATAGCAAAATCAAAAGCTCAAACATATTATACGAATGGACAACAACAGTCATATTTCTGACTTTGTACAGCCATTTTCATATGTCACAGTCATACCAACTTTTAACCAATATGAAGAAACAAAATTGTTGGTTGTTATTGGAAAACAACGATGCTTTTAAAAATTGTGTAATCACTGGGTTTTTTTTCCCTCTTTCCTCTTTTGCTGGATATTTATTTCGATTAAATACAACATTTGTGCTTGGGATTCTTTTCGTTTGCAATGTTGCTATTTACTTTTATCTAAACACCAGTGCTCGGTTGTTCAACTTGTCGTTCACTTAACGTATGCGTTGAATTTAACGTGTCGTTAAATACTCTAAGTAAACGTGTCGTTACCTAACCCATGGTTAAAATGGTGTTTTTCAACTTGGTTTAACGCCGTCGTTTGTTAACGATGACGTTAGATATTTTAACCACTCGTTAAAAGTTTAGAGATTATTATTAGAACTAGTAACTTGTTTAGGGACCAGCTGAAGGACGCTTCCGGGGAGGGTGATTCTCGCTGCATCGAAGACATACTGGTGACCTTCTGGTATTGTCTCTTCTATGATCGGGTTGTTGTCTCTTTGGCACATTCCACATTTCCATCTTCAATTTTATTGGTATAGGCAAGTTTTAACCTATCCAGTACTACATAATATACAATTTATCATAAAATGTCTTTGCATATAAGATAATAACCATAACTGGAAGTTAACCAATTAAATGTTTACCTCTTTTTCCAAGCTTAGTTACCATGTAACTGAGTTTTCAAAATAATTTATAGGAGACCAAATAAAAAAAAAGAATGGTGCTAAACCTATGTTTATGGTTTAAATAGGTTTTACTGTCAAATTCGAGGGAGTAATTTTTCTATCCTTTTTCGTTCAAACTGGATATAAAGTACCTTAATTTGGGGTATAACACCTGTTAATTATCAATGTTTAAGATATTTTATAAAAACAATTAATGCATGATCGATTTAATGTCAAAACATACTTAGCTGTGTCGGATATTTGTTCACAAATATTTTGCGTTGATCTTTCATACCCGTCAATACATTTATTTGTGCATTTGAAATCTGAAATTAAAACATATATTATTCAAACTTAGTTCTTCTGGACATAAATTGTTAGGGTAAACACATTCATGTTTTCCTGGTAACATAACAATGAAGAGACATTGATTATCAAAATGCGCATCTGGTGTAGAAAAATAGGTACCGTTATGTTAGTACTACTATTTGGTCAATATCTCTGCTGCTTGATTTATAGTCCCCGAAGGTATCACCATTCCAATAGCCATTACTTCGGTATTTGCATGAATTTACAGAGTTTGTGTTAATAGAACTAGCTGTAACAAAAGTTTTGAAACGATTTAAAATTTAGGAACGTATCTCCCTCATGCTAAGCTCTGAATACTTGCCAGACTTTGGCTTTACTTTTGTATACTAGTACCTATGAAATCAAGGAATACAGAAGTTAAACATGTAATCCTTTCTCTTGAAAAATACGGACGCCATTACGAGTTGATTGACTGGCATGAAATATCGATCAACGATAAAAGACATGATCAGAATTCACAATTTGCACAAAATATGATTTAAGAGATACGTTCCGATGCTAAATAACCTCATTATAGAAACAGGATTTACATTTAAAACGTGGAGGGTACCAAATATTTCGATAGTTTTAGCTTTATACAGTTATGGTTATCTATTGGGGTAATATCTCTTTAATTTTTCACTAAACTCAGATGTGTATACAGTTCCTTTTTTTATTTATGACCATGTTAATGCTAAATCATGTCAACATTGACGTGCTGAAAAGAAGCTTAGGATATTGCACGTCAGACGCGCGTTTCATCTGCAAGAGACGCATGAGTGACACTCGAATTCAAAATGTTATATTTGAAGTAAATTATCTGTGTAACTTATTCAAAAAATAAACAACTGGAGATTGTTTTATAAACGACTTTTGTTAACACTCTGAGAGTTGTTATAGTTGGACGTCAATTTCAATATCGACTAAAAATAAAACGGTTGTTTGAATCGCTCAAAAGTTTTTTATTGCATGACTATAGCTCAATTTTGAATATTATGTTGTCTCATCATATTGCCTATTAAAAGAAGGAACAGTCAAACTCATTATTCGAAAATAAACTGACAACCTCATGGCTCAAAATGAAGAAGACAAATAAAACGGACATTTTGTGCTAAATACAAGAGTGGCAGAAACTTATGAATGTTTTTTTTTTAGTGGTTTAGGGATAGATAAAAATATACATTATAATTAATTAACAAAGAATAACGAGCAAACACACATTTCGTTTTATCATTCATATAAATTGTAATATAATCACTAATCATGAGCTTTATCATCATTGACTTTTTTTAATTAATCTAATCTATTTGTTTTCTATGTGTCGGTTAGTGTACAGAAAGGTATATACTATGAAAATAAGAGCGCGGGGCTTTGCCCCAAGCTCTTATTTTCATAGTATATACCTTTCTATACACTATCCAATTAAGCACATATTTATTACTTGAGTAAACCTGTAATTAGTCTATTGATATGTTTTGGCTGACTAGCTGTAGCTCATTTACATAGTTTTGTAAATCTACTCACGTTTATCATTGTAAGATATTGACTTCAGAATGAAAAGAATGTAGTTGCTGGTGTAAGTATGTTTATTGGTATATTTGTATGAAGCTGTGTTTTACTTTACACGATAAATTTCAAAACATATAGATAGTTTGCAGTGGCAGATTTCAAAAGAGGGTGGTGGAAAACGCTTATTTGGGGGGATCATCAATGCTTTGAATAAGACCATACAGTTGAACCCCTCCCCCTCTATTTTGGATCCCCTTTACAAATGGATGGATCTGCCCCTGGTATATCACCATAGGCAGTCTGGTGAATAGTTTACATGCATGAAAAATCTGTCACTGGACATTAAGCAACCAATAATCAATCCATTCATGACGAATTATATCAATTGCTTGTATTTCCCTTTACAAGGTTTCATGGTTCACTCTATTTTTGTGTACAAAGTAATTACATGAAGGATAATATAAGTGATTACAATTTTAGATGGCATTGTACTCTAATCAAGTTATAATGAAACTAAAATGTATATTTGTTACTCTTTTTTTAATTGAAAGAAACTTTTAATTGTCAAAAACATTTTATAATTCTAAGATTAAATAGTGGGATGTTTAAAAATTAATTTGAAAACTAATTACAAACTATTTAGTTTAATTTGGAACACAACATTTTTTTTCAAAATAGCCAGTAGCAATTTGTATTTCAATATCTTGATTACGATACAATGAAATCCTACCCTTGTGGTCATTCATGCGTAGTTACTTAGTACATGAAAAAGTATGTACTATGAAAGTTAGAAGACAAATTCAAGTAATTTGATTGGACGAAAAGTTGTAAGTATGTGCGAAATCACGTTTTAGTAGATCCACTAGTTGAAATTCTAAAATCCAATTTAAAAGAGGTATCTTTGGATTTACTAAGAAATTCTTTACATACCTGTGTTAAGTTCTTGTAAAATGTTTTCACACCTATCAAATTGGCAGTGGCATTCTTCAATCGTAGACGGAGAGCAACATTTGGTTATACCTATTATTACATATCCTTTTTTATAGTTACAGCCGCATGTAGAATCAGCTGTTGTAGTACCATTCCACATGGAATTTGTCCAATGCTGTTACATGATGATTTTTCATACTCGCAGTCTGAAATTTCATTTGACCATACGGGATATGGTTGATATAAATGCTTTGGGCATCTTTTATAAGTTATTTTATCTGATCTGTGTAAATAGATTGGATAGTTTCCTACAAATAAAACTAGTGATCACAAAGAGTCCATACAACATCTAGATATATTAAGAACTATAAAAGTATCATTTATTCTTGCTAATGTTTAATCAAAGTTTTAGTAGTTAACTTGCTTGGTGAAATAAATTGTGGAATTTAGAATAAAATGAAAAATAGATACTTATTTTGCTCATGGCCTCAAGGTGTATTCTTTTGTAGACGAAACGCGCGTCTGGCGTATATACAAAATTCAGTCCTGGTATCTATGATGAATTTATTTAAATTGTGGAATTCAGAATAAAATAAAAAATATAATTCGTTTGCTCATAGCCTATCACTATTTTTCACAAAGTACGAGGTGCTACAACGAAAACACGTAAAACAAAAAAGTGTAAGCACGCGGTAAAAAAATATCCGTTCTCGTAAATCAAATGCGGTAGTCGGCGAAGACCTACATTCGCTAGACTATAGGTCCTTAAACAAACACATAAAGTACATGGTGCTATTTTATCACGTTATTAATCTTAATCATAATCTTAATATCTGATTGAGAATGTGTGTTCTTATTTTGTCACATGTGTCCATACTAAAAATGTCATCTTCCTTTAAACAAGTGCATGTTTCTCCTACATAATTTTTAAATCACATATCGCCGAAACATATCAAACTGTATTTGCCTCAAGTGTGATTAATCAAACAATAACTTTGCATAAACACGTCTACTACACATTAATCGTCCAAAATGATATATTTTAGATCCCTTCAACTTTGTATACAATGTTCCGAAAAAACATAACCAAGAAACAAACATCCTTTTGTGTACATTATGTCTTAATATTATGTATTAAACCTGGCAAAATTAATATATGAGTGAGCAACGTTTGTACCCTTAGCAGTTTCATCGAACTTTGATGCATTTTCTTCTGATATATATCACAGAGCTTCAATAAATTGTGTGTCTTCTAATTGTTATTCGCCAGTACTGGGCCACTACCCTATGTATCGACCAAGTCACAAGAATAGAATAATTAATCTATTCCTTTGACCAAAATTGTGAGACGAAACTGAGAACACAAATATTGAAAAATGAGCATAAGATACCAGAGTACGATTCAAACTCAAATGTCGAAAATAAATAAACAACGCCATGTCTACAAAAGACAATAGACAAACAATAGTCCACAAAACGCAACCTGAAAAAAAAGACAGAGCAAAACGAACCCTGCCACAAACTAGGGGTGGTCTCATGTACTCTTGATTGTAAAGCAAATTCTCATCCTCATGTGGCTTCTGTCGTATTGCTCCTGTTATTGTAAACTCGATAACAAGTCTTATTCGGTAGGTTGCTTCAGAAAGGGGAATAGGGTTGCAGTGTCAGAAGAGTCAAAGTATTCATAATCTATATCGTTTTCTTCTAAGTGTCATTTGACTATATTTTATTCTGTTTGATGTTTAATTGCAATACCTTGAGGTATATGGACAGGTTCGTTGCATGTTGCAACTAGATTATTTCTTTCATCTCTGATACAATGATATACATTAACAGAAGAACAGTAACGTCTATTCCAGTAAGAGTTTTGTAGCCTCCTTTCCACATTTGTTGGACACCGGATCGTCACATTATGAATTAATTTAGAGTATCCGACGGCAATCTGAAATAACAAAATAACTTCGATATGTTTGCAAAACTGGATATGTAAACTGTAAGTTTATAAATATTTATTCTGGTAGATATTTTAAATGGCATATAATGTTTACAAACTAAAGTTGTCGATCGTTGTCGTTGTGGTATTATTGGCAATGAGACAACTGTTTACAAGAGACCAAAATGACACAGATCTTAACAACTATAAGTCACCATATGGCCTTCAAATATGAGCAAAGCCCATACTGCATAGCGGTAACTTACCCCGAAATGAAAATGTGAAATAATTTAAACGAGAAAACTAACGACCTTATAAAAAAAATTAACGAAAAACAAATATGTAACACACGACAACCACTGAACTACAGTATCCTGACTTGGGACAAGCACATCCATACATAATGTGGCTTGGTTAAACATGTTAGAGGGATCCCAACCCTCCCCTAACCTGGGCCAGTTGTATTCCAGTACAACATAAGAACGAACAATAAACATCTGTTGAAAAATACTTAACTCATCAGATGGACAAAAATACAAGTGGACGTGGCTGGTTTGCTTTTATGGAACTCCATATCATCTATAATATTCAGTATGTGATTTCAAGTACCAGTGTAATGGGTTACATTTAAAGCGTTGAAGTATACCGTTCCCTAGTTTATTGCTAAATACAAAATTTTATGACATTGATAAATATAACGCAGAATGAAAATAATGAATGTGTCCTTAGAGTTCTGAATTTTTGAGTTGTACTATTTATCTGGCTATGAGACAACAGACATGCTTAATTGAAATTTATACTTACCAAAAGAGATGTCAAAGTAAAATGTATCATTGTTTGCCGAATGTTCTCTTTTCATGTGGTAATTTCTAATCATTTTGATAAAACAGGTTGATGTTGAGGTTCCATCATTAACTGCAAACATGTAAAAGTACAATTTAATCTTAAATAAGTTTAAAAGAGGGATTAAATACAGTTAAATGATACTATGAAACCGTACTTTTTGAAATGAATACTAACATGTATTTTTCTGTATTACACAACACACAAGAAACCACAATTCTTTCTTCTTTAACCAGGATTAAGGAAGCACAATACAAAGATTTTTTCACTCACAATCAGACATCTCTAAACTGAAGTAATTCATTTCATCCTTCTTTTTATTTTATAAATGAGGTACTAAAAGAAAGAAGAAGGATTAATCTTTCAAATTGTGATAATTTCATTTTGACATAATTATTACATAATCAATTTTTATATATTAATTAGTTGCTATATTGTGATGTCCACACTTGAATGAATTTAGCATCTTTGTTCTTCATAGCATCCCAAAATATTTTATAGATTCTCGTACAACACAGCCTGACTTCCAAAACCGTGTCTCAGATTTCCAAAAACATCAATAGAACAAATTTTATACCCAATTGAATTTAGTGGTCTCTTATGAATTAATGTTGCAAACTTCATTCAACATTTATGAGAGAATGAAATACAATAGGAAGAATCTGAGATACAGTTTTGGAGGTCAAACTGTGTTGTGCAAGAATCTATAAAATATTTTGGAATGCTATGAATAACAAAGAAGCTAAATTCATTCAAGTATGGACATCACAACATGGCAACTAATTACATAACAATTAATTATGTAATAATTATGTGATAATGAAATTCTCACAATTTAAAAGATTAATCCTTCTTCTTTCTTTTGGTACCTCATTTATAAAATTTAAAGAAAGATGAGTGGAATTACATCAGTTTAAAGATGTCTGATTGGGGATGAAAAATCTTTGTATTGTGCTGCCTTAACTTGTCTGTCAAAAAATAAATAAGCCTATGTAATGATTTTCACAAGACATGGATGCTTCTAGTCTTGTCAGATAATTATGTTCTGCAGTAAATTAAATTATGTTCTATCAAATCATACAGTTCCTTGTGAAACGTCAAATGTTCTCAAAATAACCAAAACAAATATTACAATTCTTAACACCTTCTATTCATTTGCAAACAGAGACTACAGTTTAAGTAGCATGTCTTAGTACTAAACAGCTTGAAACTGTCTCTGGTAAAAAATTTACATTGTCATTTCGGGGCCTTTTATAGCTGACTATGTGGTATGGGCTTTGCTCATTGTTGAGGGCCGTATGTTGACCTATAGGTGTTAAATTCTGTGTCATTTTGGTCTCATGTGGAGAGTTGTCTCATAGGCAATCATACCACATTTTCTTTTTCATATAAACAAACAATATGATAGTCGCCACATCATGCAGAACACCATTGAACATTTTCCATCAATAACACCACCACTGGATATCGCAAACAGTTACGCGCTTTCTGAACTAACATGCAATTTCAACCTTTATACAATTATTAAACCAATACAATAGTTCATACAGAAATGGTATTGAAAGGCATTTATATGATTATTTGGAATACAAACGATAAGAAATAACATATTATCCAACCGTAAATATATATATAGCATATAATTATGTTCTTCTCATATATGTTATGATGGTATGATACTAAACCCCTAACGGGAAGGATTGTACCTGATATTCATATGATGAAATCATAATCTTTCAATCAGTTTAATTGAAGTCTGGAGCTGGCATGTCAGTTAACTGCTAGTAGTCTGTTGTTATTTATGTACATTGTCATTTTATCTATTTTCTTTGGTTATATCTTCTGACATCATACTCGGACTTCTCTTGGATTGAATTTTAAATGTACGTATTGTTATGCGTTTACTTTTCTACATTGGCTAGAGGTATAGGGAGGGTTGAGATCTCATAAACATGTTTAATCCCGCCGCATTTTTGCGCCTGTCCCAAGTCAGGAGCCTCTGGTCTTTGTTAGTCTTGTATTATTTTAATTTTAGTTTCTTGTGTACAGTTTGGAAATTAGTATGGCGTTCATTATCACTAGACTAGTATATATTTGTTTAGGGGCAAGCAGAAGGACGCCTCCGGGTACGGAAATTTCTCGTTACATTGTAGACTTGTTGGTTACCTTCTGTAGTTGTTTTTTCTATGGTCGGGTTGTTGTATCTTTGATACATTCCCCATTTCCATTCTCAATTTTATTTACTTTTAAGAAAGAAATAGACACGAGGATATGTTTTCAGTTTATGATAACACAAAGTCAAGATCTAACCTTAAGTATGTCTATCAGTAAGAGATGCATAATGATCAACTGATTTTACTGCTAAATATATTGCTATCTTAAAAACTAGAAGAAAAAAAACGTTTGATCTAGGCAATCGTAACCGAGGTTTTGGCTATCATTTTTATTCACTGAATGCATACATTGTATGAAGGTTATTTTGATCTAACAACTGGGTAGAACATATTTTTTCCCTACTGTCTATTTAATATAGATTTTATGTCATCAATTACATGCTCATCACATAGTTGTGCGATTGTGGTGAATAAACATTATAAACCTTTAATCTATATTATTGTTATACGTGTTGAGCGGAAAAGTAGTTAACACTGGCTTCTTAATACACAAGCACACATACATAATATACTAACAATTAAAATAGTAAAAACAAATTAAATTAAAACAGAAACACATATAGTTGGATATCGCATATCAAGTATAAAATATCGGACCGGCCGTTAATTACACATTTTTAAGTCGTTATAAACATTCGCTTCACTGAAGATAAAGTTATTTAAAAGTTTGTTTATAGATGTGAAATTTAATATGAACAACTTTAAACTGATTTACCTATTTTTAACAACGGTAATATATTTAACAAATGAATATTACTGTGTATATGTATAACCTTTTAGTGCTTTGAATTCTTTTTTAAGTAAGGAAAGTATTTTAACAGTGCTAATACATGATGCATAAACTACATACTCACTGTCAAACGTGGTACACCTTTGTTAAAAAAAAATCTTTTTTTTCGGCCTTGACGACAAATGTTTACCTTTATTTACCTTGACTGGGCATAATTTGAAATCTTCTAAATAGACATAACGTATAAACATGATATGGGTCGTATAATATATATTAAATGCACAAAATTATTGATCGGTTTTGCTGACAAGTTATTGATTTTGTGATGATATCTTTAAGGTTAACCTTTTCGTAATATATTAAGATATATCACTTAACCTAACTATTATATTACAGTCTACTGTATTTGAAGTGTGAATTCATCGTTAATTTATAATGTATAAGGTAACATGTGTGAAATGTTTGTACTGATTTAATGAATGTACAAACACTTATCGAATCGGTAAATGAAGCCTTTAGTTGTCTCGTTTGAATTGTTTTACATTGTCTTATCCGAGCCTTTTATAGCTGACTATGTGGTATGGACATTGCTCATAGCGGAAGGCCGTACGGTGACCTTTAGTTGTTAATGTCTGCAGTGTCATTTTGGTCGTTTGTGGATAGTTGTCTCATTGGCAATCATACCACATCTTCTTTTTTATAAACCGATAGTATTTCAAATTGGTATTTTCCTACTACCTAATCATCAAGGAATTATCCCTTCTTTTATGATAGATTAATTTAACCTTATATTTGTATAATTCACCTTTTATGCAGCACAATCAGTATGTGTGTCATCGAGAAAAAAACTAAGCTTACTATGTCTAGTAACCTTTTGAGTTTACGCACTGATTGTAAAGGTGTTTAAGAAACGTAAATTCTTCTCTAACATTTTTTTTTTTTGGCTTGTTATAACATAAAAATATTGGAAGAAAAACGGATGTCACATTTTGAGCATAATCTGCTTACCTATCTGAAAAAAAGCAGTACGTAGCCGAGGACAACACCGTCCTCTTAACATGTGATAGTGGTGTAACATTATTACTTAACAATTAGCTATGAATTTTTTTTGAAAAGGCTTAATTTATCAGATGAACACAATATATCTAACAAAAACATAGAGTGGACATGGCTTTACATGAGTACTTATGACTCATACCTTTACTTGCATCTGGAAATTTATAATGAGGGTCGGTTAAGAACAAGACTTTTCGAAAAAGAGATGGTTAAAGCTTTTTAATAATGATATCCATTTCTATGTAGCTACATTCAAGCAACGTCTGCATAATGATATATATATATGTTGTCTCTTTGACACATTCCCCATTTCCATTCTCAATTTTATACATATATATATATCTATATATACAACTCATCTAAACATCAACCCAACAATGTTAGATCTGTAAATTTAATTTCTTTACGTGTGCATGTCAAACAAATTTCGTTGTAGAAGGGTCTAAAAACAGCACAAGACCAAAAAAGTGAAAAAGTATATTTAAACAAAACGCATTTGACTAACAGGTCGAACAACTGATGTTCTTTAATCCTGGTGACTGCCATTGGCAATTGCCAAATAAAATTGATCAAAAGATGTCACAAAATGGATCTTAAAATAAATTTAATACGTCACGGAAAACAAATTTGTTAGCTTGTGGCCACGATGTTGTGCCACAAACATTCGTTGTCAATATTTCTTTAGTACACCAGATCTAGATTTCGACAATATATGTCTCTTCAGTGAAGTTAGGGATCGGAACGGTATTTGGAAGGCCATATAGTTTACTCTCAATTTAAGATTGACTCTTGAATTTAAAAGTCAATATAGGATGAACGGATCATATAAACCGGAGGGAAAATATGATACATGCCCAAACAAAAAATATAAACGAGTCTAAATTGAAAACTTCGTTCAAACCTATGATTGCGTTGGATAAAAATCGCAATTTTTATACGTGAGCTTGTCAAACAAATTTCGTTGTAGAAGGGTCTAAAAACAGCACAAAGAACATTTTTTCTGTGACGTATTAAATTTATATTAGGATCCATTTTGTTACATCTTGTGATCAATTTTATTTGGCAGTCGTCAATGGCAGTCAGCAGGGTTAAAGAACATCAGTTGTTCGACCTGTAAGTCAAATGCGTTTTGTTTAAATATACTTTTTCACTCTTTTTGTCTTTTGGGAAATGTTGTTTGTGCTGTTTTTAGACCCTTCTACAACGAAATTTGTTTGACATGCACACGTATAAAAATTGCGGTTTTTATCCAACGCAGTCATAGGTTTGAACGTAGTTTTCAATTTAGACTCGTTTATATTTTTTGTTTGGGCATGTATCATATTTTCCCTCCGGTTTATATGATCCGTTCATCCTATATATTGACTCTTAAAATTCAAGAGTTAATCTAAAAATGAGGGTACTTTCTCTAAAAATGAGGGTACTTTTTATATGGCCTTCCAAATACCGTTTCGATCCCTAACATCACTGAAGAGACATTTATTGTCGAAATCCGGATATGGTGTACTAAAGAAATATTGACACCGAATGTTTGTGGCACAACATCCTGTCCACAAGTTAACAAATTTTTTTTTCTGTGACGTATTAAATTTATATTAGGATCCATTTTGTTACATCTTGTGATCAATTTTATTTGGCAGTCGTCAATGGCAGTCATCAGGGTTAAAGAACATCAGTTGTTCGACCTGTTAGTCAAATGCGTTTTGTTTAAATATACTTTTTCACTCTTTTGGTCTTTTGGGAAATGTTGTTTGTGCTGTTTTTAGACCCTTCTACAACGAAATTTGTTTGACATGCACACGTATAAAAATTGCGGTTTTTATCCTACGCAGTCATAGGTTTGAACGTAGTTTTCAATTTAGACTCGTTTATATTTTTTGTTTGGGCATGTATCATATTTTCCCTCCGGTTTATATGATCCGTTCATCCTATATATTGACTCTTAAAATTCAAGAGTTAATCTAAAAATGAGGGTACTTTCTCTAAAAATGAGGGTACTTTTTATATGGCCTTCCAAATACCGTTTCGATCCCTAACATCACTGAAGAGACATTTATTGTCGAAATCCGGATATGGTGTACTAAAGAAATATTGACACCGAATGTTTGTGGCAAAACATCCTGTCCACAAGTTAACAATTTTTTTTTTCTGTGACGGATTAAATTTATAATAGGATCCATTTTGTTACATCTTGTGATCAATTTTATTTGGCAGTCGTCAATGGCAGTCAGCAGGGTTAAAGAACATCAGTTGTTCGACCTGTTAGTCAAATGCGTTTTGTTTGAATATACTTTTTCACTCTTTTGGTCTTTTGGGAAATGTTGTTTGTGCTGTTTTTAGACCCTTCTACAACGAAATTTGTTTGACATGCACACGTATAAAAATTGCGGTTTTTATCCAACGCAGTCATAGGTTTGAACGTAGTTTTCAATTTAGACTCGTATATATATATATATATATAGATAATTTAGCTGATCTGTAACAATAACATCTTCAAGCCTTATATATCATGTACTGTTGTACGCCGCTAGATTAAAACTGACGTGGAAAGGTAACACATGGCCAGCGAAAGCTCTTTTTTTTTGAGAGCCCAGGTGGTCGTGTGGTCTAGCGGGACGGCTGCAGTGCAGGCGATTTGATGTCACGATATCACAGTAGCATGGTTTCGAATCCCGGTGAGGGAAGAACCAAAAATTTGCGAAAGCAAATTTACAGATCTAACATTGTTGGGTTGATGTTTAGACGAGTTGTATATACATTATGTACACAGCCATGTATCACCATCATTGATGGCGATCCGATGGATACATCTGTTGTAGGGTTGTCACTGACTCAGACGTACTTATGAATATAATTGTTTTCTGTGACTGTATCTTACAATAATTTGTAGGACCCTTTACTATAGATAATTTAGCTGATCTGTAACAATAACATCTTCATGCCTTATATATCATGTACTGTAGTGCGCCGCTAGATTAAAACTGACGTGGAAAGGTAACACATGGCCAGCGTAAGCTCTTTTTTTAAGAGCCCAGGTGGTCGTGTGGTGTAGCGGGACGGCTGCAGTGCAGGCGATTTAGTGTCACGATATCACAGTAGCATGGGTTCGAATCCTGGTGAGAGAAGAACCAAAAATTTGCGAAAGCAAATTTACAGATCTAACACTGTTGGGTTGATGTTTAAACGAGTTGTATATACATTATGTACACAGCCATGTATCACCATCATTGATGGCGATCCGATGGATACATCTGTTGTAGGGTTTTCACTGACTCAGACGTACTTATGAATATAATTATTTTCTGTGACTGTATCTTACATTAATTTGTAGGATCCTTTACTATAGATAATTTAGCTGATCTGAAACAATAACATCTTCATGCCTTATATATCATGTACTGTAGTACGCCGCTAGATTAAAACTGACGTGGAAAGGTAACACATGGCCAGCGTAAGCTCTTTTTTTTAGAGCCCAGGTGGTCGTGTGGTCTAGCGGGACGGCTGCAGTGCAGGCGATTTGGTGTCACGATATCACAGTAGCATGGGTTCGAATCCGGTGAGGGAAGAAACAAAAATTTGCGAAAGCAAATTTACAGATCTTACATTGTTGGGTTGATGTTTAGACGAGTTGTATATATATTAAATATATATATAATGACTGAATAAATAGTCAACGATAAATATTACGGGGCGATGGATCATATACACATGATGCAGTACACTACATAATATAATATATAACAAGTCTAAAAGAATACAACATCACCAAAAACACAATAAAACGAACAATATGTTAGATATTTCGGATAACAGATATCCTTCTTCGGTAATTGCACGATGAAAAATGAATCATGTCAATTCAAATTAAGACTCTATCAAAATCTTGATTTATACAATTTAAGCGAATGCTGGAACAATTTTAAAATTTCCAAACACATCGCAAAGACTACAAAAATATGCCAAAAAAGTTATTTACGATGTGAACTGGTACAACTCTTAATTCCCAAAGGTGTTGACAGTTGAGATGTTAAACAACTGCGTGGAAATACAGTCCCAATAAACAGTCCTGACCGAACTAAACTGGTATGATATTTAAAATATGACAACGGTAGGGCAGTTGCATCAGAGAATGGGTAGTTAAACATCCCAAAAATATAGTAATTTGATGATAAGAAAATGGAGTAATAAATGTTTACTTAGGTTAAGTAATAGAACGTGGCTGCGTACTTACACATCCTTGCCAACTGTAATCAAAACTAATATAATTCAAAAATTCCTGAAAAGTGTAAGGGTCCTGTACGGAAGCCGTAGTAACTGGCCACAAGTGATGGCAGGAAATTAGTGATGGTAGGAAAAATGAGTGACTCTTCTATGTTTTTTCATTGATGCCCTCTGGGGAAACTGTCCTCAGCTTTCTTATCCAAAAACTTTCCCGAGCAAGTCTGTCGGCCTTTGACCAATCCTCGTTGTGATCTATGATAGTGATGGTAAGTTTTTTAAGATCAGCTTGGGCGTGCCCATTTGATCTTAAATGACGACTTACGGGGAGGTCGGGCTTGCATGTGTAGTCGCTATGATGACCATTCATGCGTTTGTTGAATGTCTGTTCTGTCTTGCCAACATACTGCATGCCACATCGACACTGAAGAATGTATACAACATTCTGGGTTTTGCAAGTTACATTACAAAATATTGTGTACACATACCCAGTGGAGTGGCAAGTAAATGTTTGAGTATTCACTATTTGTTGGCAAATCAGACATCGTTTGTTACCACAAGACTTGCACCATCCTGTAGTTGAACAGCTTTTATTAGAGGAGACGGCAGCTTTTACAAATAAGTCATTTAGACTTGCTGGTCTTCGAAAAGCTAAGACAGGAGGATCGGGAAAGATTTTGGATAATTTTGGGTGATTGGCAATACTTTGCCAATTGGCACGGATCAAACGTGAAAGGTTTGAAAAGGCGGGATTGTATGTTAACACAAATGGAACTATTTTGCTGCGCCTCTTCTTTTTGTACTGTAACAGGTCTTTGCGGCTGTTATTGTTAGCACGCGCAAACCCCTTATCTATGTCCCATTTCTTATAACCTCGTTTGATTAGAAATCCGCGAAGTTCCTGTAACCGCTGAGTGACAGCCTCCTCAGAGAAGCAAATCCGCTTTACTCTGAGAGCTTGACTGTACGGGATACTTTTTGTACAGTGTTTGGGGTGACAGCTTTGGGGAGAAAGGTACTGATGTTTATCTGTAGGTTTACAGTAGAGGTCTGTTGATATGGCACCGTCCTTTATAGATGTAGTTGTGTCTAAGAAAGATATCTTAGAGTCGGAAATATATACGTACATTTTAATGACTGGTGGGCGTTGTTTGCATGTCTGATAAAAGCATCCAATTTTTTATTGGGATTCGATCCATTTCATGTCAACATCATCGATGAAACGGAACCAAGACAGAGGTTTGGATAATGATGAAATTATATGTCTCTCTAGTTTGCACATGAAAATATTGGCGTAAGACGGTGCCATTTTCGTCCCCATCGCTGTCCCGTTTATTTGAAGGTAATTATCACCATTAAAGGTAAGGTAAAATTGTTGTATTTAAGGACCAGAGTAAGCAGCTGGACTAAACATTTGGTTGGTGGTTCTAAAGTGTCCCATATTTCCCTACACGATTGTATTCCGTCATCATGAGGTATGTTGGTATACACCGGGTTTTTACTCACATGACAGTAAACTCTATTATATAAAAGATATGAGAATGTTTCACTTTTCATCGAATTCTGTAGTTTGATAATATTTAAAGTGCCATAAAGTTAATATATGCATAGATATTGCCAATGCGACAACTACCAACGGAGAGACAAACGGAAATAGTTGTTATAATTAAGCTCATTATACCTTCAACAGAAAGCGTACCTTTCAGCTAATATCAAAATCCTGCTACCCCGATAAAAAATGTTGACACCAAACGTGTATCCGTTAACTGAACACTTCAAGTTTACTTTCAAATTATTAAAGATTATTATACCTTTATTCAGTAGTATAACATGTATAACCAGTCGATGTTATGCACAAAATATTTTTTTCAAAATTGGGCCAAAATGTTATCATATATATTCAAGAAGATCAGTTTATGCATAAATAGAAAAGTCTTTTGCCTATTTTTGTACCGCATCGTATTTGTTCACTTAACCTACGCAAATATGTAAATCGTTAATGAATTTACACTTTTTCAGAAAGCAATCTGAAGGTTCCGAATGGAGTCCAAATTCAGCGTTACTATGTGTCCCTATGTGTTGATCTTCTCCTGTTGTACATGCAACAAACGACTTTGGTATCTGCCTCAGTCAAAAATTACATTTTTCTTTTCAGTGATGGCAAAGACTGTAACCAAACCTGCCATTTCTTAATAATTTTTTTTGGTGCATGACATTCTAAACACTATCTCTTTTTTTAAAACTAGTGTATTTTTGACGATCAAACGGTAAATGGAGTGCATGATATGGATGAACATAACCAGTATGCTCACTGTCTACTCGTCGCATTGATTGTTGAGTCGAATTTGTTCTCAACAGAATTATAACAGATTGCAAAGAATTATAAGGACTGATATATATTCTGTCGTTTCTTAAATTTGGAAGAGATATATATCCTCTGCTCTCCTCGTTAAGGGTTCGATTATTTATATGCTCATTTGGATGTGGTAAAGATAATCTACGGACTTGTAATGGTGCAATATCAGAATTATCTGGTAAGTCTTCGAGTGGAATTTCATCGTAAGGGTTTATTTCATCATAATGATAAATGTCAGGTAACGGTCTCCCGGAATTTGTATTAACACTTTCTTGTGCATGTTTCCTCTTAAAAAAACAGACAGCTAGGATAATTGAGCATATCACTATCAAAGATCCTCCAGAACATGAAACTGCTATTACAAGTGTGATAGAACTTCTGAAATGGAAATAGTAATTCATTAAACGTTATGGCGTATTTAATTCAATGAACGTATAAAAATATCAACAATTTATTGAATACATCTCAATGCATTGACGAAAATTGATAAGACATGCTTACTGTTTTAATTCATCACACTTACAAGCTTTCAGGAGCATGTAATTCAGTGGTTGTCGTTTGTTTATGTGTTACATATTTGTTTTTCGTTCATTTTTATTTTACATAAATAAGGCCGTTAGTTTTCTCGTTTGAATTGTTTTACATTGTCTTATCGGTGCCTTTTATACCTGACTATGCGGTATGGGCTTTGCTCATTGTTGAAGGCCGTACGATTACCTATAGTTGTTAATGTCTGTGTCATTTTGGTCTTTTGTGGATAGTTGTCTCATTGACAATTATACCACATCTTCTTTTTTAATATTTTCATTTCTTTTACGATCTTCGTGTAATTTTGAACAAATATATTATGTTAAGGAGGGGTATTTGCAAAACATACTATATCTGTTTAATTAAACCGAATGTTTACATTGAAAAACGCATTGATGATCGTGACGTTCCAAGCGTCCAGTAGGATAGAGTATTTTTTTGGCAAATACCACGGCAGAGAGGGTAAAAAAGGCATACTCATTTTTGCAAATACCCCAGCGGCGTGAAAAATGAACGATATACATATTGTATAATATAGATGATTAACGTATAATAAGGTAACTACCGCGAAAAGACGGAATCAGTACGTGAAATTAAACTTCTTAACAAATTAATATACACAATTATGTCGTATCATGGAAACAACACCCAAAATAACAAAATACAAGTCTTACATTACAAGCAACATAAGATATCTCACTAACATATATCGTTTATCCTAAATACTATCAAGAAACTATACAGACATAGATGAACTATAAAAAGGGGGGAATGCCGGCAGTGAACAGAATTATATGCAACGTTTAATCAGTTATATCAAATTGTATATATTATTAATTCATTTTTTATCAATCATCTGTTTATGTGTACTGTTTTATATTTTGGATTGTTTTCTCATCAAGGGTCGTTTCCTGTAATTGATATATAATTTTACAAATACAATGATTTATATTGAAATTAATATTAAATGTAGGTTTAGGACAAGGAAGTAAAAAAACTGAGGTCAATTGCGTTTAACAGTGGTAATTTTACAATGATAATATTTTCCTGTTCAGGAAATTAATGTTATTGAAAAAATATTGTTTGTTATTTGAAAATGTAACAAAAAACTGATTAAAAGCATTTGCATTATACATTGTATAACCTTTTGATAATGGTTTAAAAGTGACCTTTATTCAAGTCAACCGGATAGTTGTTTATATTTCTAACAAACCACATAAATTCAAATTGTAATTTGCTTAACACCAAACATTTAATACATTTTATGCATATCACTTATAACCGGTTTTTTTTTGTTCATTTACATTTTCAGTTTACAAAATTATATATTTAAATCTATAATCAGTAGAAAACTATTATACAATTAAAAGTTTTGGGTTATAAAGTTGGTATCTTAATCAAGTACCATCTTTATTCTTTCCAAAATTATTCAACACATTCAAATCAAAAGAAAAGTTGGTTTGCCCTGTTTTTTACAACATAACCAAACCAGGTATATTGATGATATTCTGTTACTCCATATTCAGTATTTTATCTAGGACTTCCATCTGCACTTTTAAAATAAAAAAGGAAGATGTGGTATGATTGCTAATGAGACAATTGTCCACAAGAGACCAAAATGACACAGACATTAACAACTATAGGTCATCGTACGGCCTTCATACCGAATTGTCAGCTATAAAAGACCCCGAAAAGACAATGTAAAACAATTCATATGAGAAAACTGACGGCCTTATTTATATAATAAATATGAAAGAAAAACAAATATGTAACACATAAACAAAGGATAACCACTGAATTACAGACTCCTGACTTGGGACAGGCATATACATAAATAATGTGGCGGTGTTAAACATGTTAGCGGGATTCCAACCCTCCCCTAACCTGGGACAGTGGTATAACAGTACAAAAATAAATCAACGGTACCAATTTTGTTGCACCAGATGCGTATTTCGACAATACATGTCTCTTCAGTGATGCAACATAAGAACGAACTATAAAAATCAGTTGAAAAAGGCTTAACTTATCAGATGGACAAAATACAAGTACAAGTGGCCGGGTACTTGTACATCCCGACACAAAGAGAGAAAATGGACAGATCTGAGAGTATTCGCTGTTATCTGACAGCTAGTTCAAATCCACTAACAACTAATAAAAAATTCTTGCATTTTAAACTAAACTTTAAGTTAACTTGGCATTAGGGATATTTCCGATCAAAGTGATCTGCTTCAAATTAGCATAACCTTTTATATGAATATGGACTTGTCTCATAGACTAAAGGAACATTCATGAGTTAAGAGGTCAATATGTGTTGCTGTTAATATATTTCTTTTTTGTTTATTGTTAAGTGTATTAATCGCTTACTCATGTTTCTCGTTTGAATTATTTTACATTTGTCAAGTCGAGTCTTCTTTAGATTGATATGCATATGGGTGTGTTCAATTTGGAAAGATGTGCACCATTGGCAATCATACTATATAGTTTTTTAAGGCGAAATCAATATAAATATATATATAATATATTGATATAAATAAATCACGTGATCCACAAATTGGTTCACTCATATATTTTACAAACCATCTTTTCTATGTCTCAAACAACAAGGAATTCTAAGGGTTAACTTGGGTATAGAAATATCAAATAAAGTCATTCATTGCGTGCCTTCTGGCAGTTTGAAAAAATCTATGTCAAACTTGAGATTCTGTTTAGCTGTACAAGATGTTAACATCCGGTGAGATAAAGTATGTCGAATCCAATGCTTTTATTATATGAATAAATCATAACTCTTTTGTGGTGGCCATAAATGTCATGTTGGAAGGATACAGTTTGACGGTCCTGATAAAGTTAAGTACGGAGAACCGCTTCGGATGCATAAAATTTATTTCGTTTCTTTTGAATTTTTTTTGTTTTTTTTTGTTTTTCTTTTTGGCTTATCGAATATTCCCTCATTTTTCCGAATGTTTAACTCATCAATAGAGGGATCGCCTACTGTTTTTAATATTTATTCTATCTCATCATCAACATGCACACTATATTTGCCACTGAACGTATAGCAAATATTCATTCAACTAATTCAAACAGCGATGCACGTCAATTTACGGTCTTAGTTTTAAAACTATCAAAACGTTCGTCTCCAAGGTGAAGGTTATTTTCTATTCATTAACTTAGTCTGAATCTTGGTTTTATATGTTCAAAATAGATCTAGGTGTTTTATCATCGGTTTACTACATTTACCTTTCCTTAATTGCATTTAAAATCAAAACACAGATACATATATGATAAAAAGAGTTCGTAGGTTGTTTTTTACGTAGTACTGTAATGCCACTGTCAAATGTAAATAAAGGGTTTAGGGCTCACATAAATGCTTTCCACCTTCACATTCCATATATAAGCCTAAACTAAGTCAGGAAGTAGACTCTGTTACATACTTGGCTCATTTTCTCATATTTTTGATGTGTTTCTCTCAGTTTTGGTGTGTAACCCGGATTTGTGTTTTTTTCGATCGATTTAGGAATTTCGAACAGCGGTATACTACTGTTGCCTTTATTTGACATCATACCATTTCAAAAGCATACCATGTCAAAAGTATTGTGAAATTCACCAAGCAATGATCTCGTTCAACACTAATGTAATACATTGACGTATAAAACTTGGATATGTATTTATGTTTACTGGCGTTTATGTCATCTTAGTGATTCTTATTTTTTAAGTATCGAAGGAAGAAATTATCTTTGAGAGAATATTACCTGCTACTATGATTCGGTTTGTCGCAATCGTAGGTACCGTTTTGGCATCGGCATGCTCCATGAACTGGGTGGCATGAAAGACCATTTTTGCATTCACATCTTTGAGAACAATTCTGTCCATAAAAATTACTGCTACATCCTACAATTTACATAAGTTTCCGAATTTTTCAATTTCGTAGGACTGTAGGTCTGTAGTGGCATTTTGCACAAGGGTATTTAAAGCAATATAAAGTTTAATCTTCAAAAGTCAAATACAAAACTATTGATGTGACACAGAAAAGTCTCCTTCTTATCGCGTTAATGCATTAATAAATACTACATAACACATTTCTTTAAATGCGATAATATGGTCATAAAGTTACTTATTGGAGGTCTGTATGTTCAAATTCATTCGTTATTCAGTCGTAAGGCTTTAGATTTGATAACTTTCAATTGTCTATAGTCTAACTTAATTCATTGCTTCGATTTTTGGTTATACTGAAATAACTCAAACTACTTCATCATGTTTATATCGAAACTTATCTTTTTTGTTCACAAAACCATATTACACGTATCTAGGTACTACTATATCAATCCACCATTCTTGTAGAAAATGTTATACATGTACTCACTTTTGGAGCAGGTTTCACCTGTAAAACCAGGTCTGCATGAACAATTACCACTTACACTGTCACATACAGAATAAGTTGGACAAGAACAATTGAAAGAGCAATTTTCTCCATACAGGCCCTCAGAACATTCTGAAATAGACACAAGCTTACGCTTTCATTGCTTAGATCATTTGATAAAGTTTATTAAGAAAAGATTATAATTAATTAGAAATTGATGCATCGACAAATTTAATTAACAACAACTATGTAAAATTCTATTATAATCGATGTATTGTTATTGAAGGAGATGCTTTCACAAGTCAAATGAACAGACACACGGGCAACGAATTGATGCAATTACATGTTTGGAATCATATAATCCCTAACAACGGTAATCTTTTGATATGAACCAAGTTGTTTTAATCTTAGGAACCATTTGATTTGGCTTCCAAATAAACTTCCGTCAAAAATAGTCACCTGTACGACAGACATTAATGGATTGATTTGCCCCGTTCTGCTTTTATCTTTTATTTATAAATGAGCGAAATATATGACTGGTAATACTAACCTGACGATTTAAAGTGAGATTTGTGTTCGATTCACTGCTGTTACTTATTTTCTTTGAACAGATATCTGTGTCTGTGTTTTGCTTTTACTCTTGTGTTATCTTCGTAAAGGGAAGTTAATCTTTTATTTCTTCAATCACATTCTCATAAATACATTATATTGCCATTAGACATGTAACATTTGAACAGAAAATGACATTGATTTAACAGGTATTTTGCAGGCACACTTTACTAAGATTAATATTTTGAAAGAAATCGACACAGATAAGGCTGTGCAACTTACTTGTTGAACATGTAGGACCTGTTAATCCAGCAGGACAGAGACAACTTCCTGATACAGAGTCGCAACTTATTCCACGTAAACAATGGCAGACATTTGCGCAGTTTTCTCCGTGGTATCCTTCTGGACATCCTAGTTTAACCAGGTATAAGAATCGTTATTCATGAATGTTAATGTCGTTCTTACACGAGTTATAGTTCATGATTTTGAAGGCAACACTATCTGATATTTAAAGATGTGGATATCATTTAATACTATAAATCTCAATATGCAAAAGCAACATGACATTTGACACATTGATGTCTTTAATAAAAAAAAACTGATACTCATTTAATATTTGAAAATGAATTTTATCTCAGAGACTCCGCTTTATTATGTTCTACATGTTAAGTATACATCAATAATAAAAAAAATATCCAAGTTAGATTTAATTTTGTAAATAACAATTAAGCTTACTATATTTACAGTTTTTCCCCGTAAAGTCTATACATTTACAACCTTCCACTGGATCACAACCTTCATATTGGGTACAGTTACATACATGTTTACACTGAATACCGAAATATCCATGTACGCATGTTTCCAAACATTGACGTCCAAAATTTCCGGGTCTACAAGCTGAAACAAATGTCGAAGAATGCATTTATCAAATATAACATGTTCAATGAATGTATAATTCTGACCAAAACCTTAATTTTGTAAACGACAAAAAGTATCCAATAAGAACGGAGATCATCATGATTATAAAAAGGCGTAGTGTAAATGACAATTATACCGCAATCCACTGTCATCTAAAAAGTAAAACACAGCATTTTTTATCAGGCCGGTAAGTTTTGAATAGTAGCTATTATATATCTGCAATATGTAAAATAAAAAACAAATACCAAACTCCAAAGAACATTCAAATCGAAAAAGGCCACCACATAAAACGCATGCAATCAACACGAAATAATAAAAAAATGTGTATAGTTTAGCGCCTGTCCTAAGTCAAGAGCCTCTTAAATATTTCGGAGTTTAGTATGACGTCCATTGTCACTGAACAAGTAAAAATCATTGTTTCGGGGCCAACTAACACATGCCTCCGTGTGCGGTATTTTCTCGTTGTGTTAAGGACCCCTTGTTTGATTTCGTCTGTTTTCTGCTCTTTGGTTGATTTGTTGTCTTTGACACATTTTCCATTTCTATTCTGAATTTTATGAATGTTATTTATGTGAAGTTACGCTTTATTGTTCAAAAATAAGGTTAATACAAATAAATGTATTTACATATTCTAACGCATCCTAATATATATATATACTGAAAAGCAAAAATTTACATACGTTTGCAGATGTCTTCCTCTTCGTAGTAATTGACACAGCATTCCACTGTATATGCTTCAGAGAAGTCATCACTAAAGTAAAAAAAAAACACTACCAATACACTGTATAAAGAATAGAAGAAAAGGAGTAGGTTCAGTAAGACCCCTTTTTGGCCCCAAAATATAGCAGTTTTAGAAAATTGGGAAAAAGTAATCTTTAAGCTATGGTTTGGAAAGCAAAATGCTTCTGCTACATAAATATGAGCTGTTTTTGACAAAACAATGCACAAATATCGCGTTCTAGTATCATTTAGTCATGCTAAATTACTGAAATCTTCCAAATTTTTGGTTATTGTTTAGACGGTGTCCGTCTAAAATAAAAGTGGCCGCATTCGTGCTCATTCATAATATTGAAATGTAAGTTGTATTTGATGATAATACAGAACATATATAAAGGTTTAGGATGAACACGGATGCTCCCACTTTCATTTTTGACAAAAACCATCTGACAAGTGACGTTTTTTGGCATATTTGATAGATTTTTCATGTTCAAGCTTGAATCAGAGCGTTTTTAATTACTTAATCAGTTAAAATCTTGCACATTTACTAATCGAATCAATTGAAATAGAGACTGTAGTGGTTAAAAAGTGTTCAAAAACTTTTGTTAGGTGAACCTGAAATTTGAGTTCAAAATTGGCCCTTATCGGACCTACTCCTTAGCACTATATGCAGGTTAACGTATGTTTAAATTCCCTTATGCCAGTGATGTCTAGAAATTACTAACCTTAAAAACTAGTAACACATGTTGGATTTGATATTTAAATAATACCCAAAAGTCAATCTCAACACAATCACTTTAATGACAAAAAATGTACACGAAAAAAAGTTAATATTGGTTGATTGAGTGGTTGTTGTATGTGTCATTGTAAAGGCATTTACAGTTATTTGAAATATTTTCAGGAGAAAAAAAAATGACAGTTAATATGTTGCCTCAGGTTAGTTCTTAATGTAGGCCGATGAGGCTGCAGGACAGAATTCAATTTCACTTCAACTTGCAAATAAAGGAAAGACGTTTGGAATCTTACCTTGCTACAAAGCAGTCTTGTGAAATATATGCAAAGGATTTTTTAGGGCTAAAGGTGTGAGACTTTCCTTAAATGAGGCGTGAAATTTAACTTTCCAAATCGACTCTATCAATACATCAAACACAAGAAAAACACTTTGTCTTCAGATTTATGATACCGGATGGAAGAACCTTCAAATGTATTTTAGTTTTATTTCAACCGCCAAATTTATATTGTCCAGGTGAAGGAAAAAATATGTGTCAAAGTGACAACAAAAAAAACCCTAAAAGTGAACATTGATTTCTAGCTATCATTAGGATTTCTGGATGAACAAAAACAAGTCAATTAAATATATGGCACACAGTATCGACATCATGTGGAAGATTTGACTTCATTTTAGTGGAATTTGTTCGTATCTTTCTCTCTCCTTAAATCGTTTTATATAAAAGACTTTTTTTAATGTAACGGAATTTTTAACCAATATGATTACATTTATCGCTATTGTCAACGTATTTGTGATTCTAATAACATCATTTACTCGAAATAATTTCTAATTTACAATACTTGAGTATTTGTTCCAGTTGAAATTTCTTCCGGTTGAAAAAGTATTAGCAAATATTTCTTTCTTTTGGATTACTATTAATTATAAAACAGCTTATATTCCGTGACATTATTTAATTGCAAAAACCAAGTCATAACTGGTTTAAAAATTTAATTGCACGGGTATTTTTTACCAAGAGATTGCCAGTCAGTAGTCTTAGATTTGTTGATGAGATGCTAACTCTATCGGAATCGCAAAGCATAGGAAAAATTATAAAATTACTGCTACAAATGACTTTTGACTGATAATTATAATAAAACTAGACCTTGGATTTTAGATACAAGAAATTTCTTCCAGACATTTGTTTTTATAGAAAAATAAACAATGTGAAGCTTGGATTAATTACTGACGACGTTGCTTTGATCTGAGATAAAAAAAAAAATACTTACCCTCCAGAAGCATATATTTCACACACATTCGGGTCTTTTCTGTTCAATAAACATAAGATTTCCCTGCTCAAAAACAATAGACATGTCACTTTCACGAAAAACGTTTTGAAATACATAGCACTCATGTTCTTGTCTGTCCAAAATCAAGGAAATATGATATAGCATTTATCAATTCCAAATAATACACTGTACTTATATCATACTTCCGTATGATGGGTTGTTAATTGTATGACACTGATTTTAGTAATTTAGGAAATAAACATATTCAATATTGGCGTCGTAATATCTTTTTTATCAGGGGAAGGGTATATGTTCGTTCGGTTTCAATTTGAGCCTTGAGTTATACAAAATATTCTATTTTTATCTAAATCAGCTAGTTTAATTCTTTCTATTGCATCCTCTTCTTCTGGATCTGTACACAGAGTAATTTTATGTTTATAAATGAGTCTTAATATATTATGGTTACTCGAAAATACATGTAAAAGAGAGACGAAATATACCAGAAGGACAGTCAAACTCATATATCGAAAATAAACTGACAACGACTACAAATGAAAAGACAAACAGACAAACAATAGTACACATGACACACATAGAAAACTTAAAAATAACCAACACGAACCCCACCAAAAACTAGGATAATCTCAGGTGCCCCGGAGGGGTTAGCAGATCCTGCTCCACATGTGGCATCCGTCGTGTTGATTATGTTATATCAAATCCGGTAAATAGTCTAATTCGGTAGGTCACATTCGTGAAAGGGAAGTGGATTGTAGTTACGACGTAAGGAACATATTCGATATCATTCGTGAAACGGTTATTCCATAACGGTCAACCAACTCGTGATGGCGTCCGTAAAATTTACGAAGGGATGATTTAAACTTCAGCATTTGGAACTCGTGGTTTAATAGCTTCCTTATGAGCAGCAACCCTCTATCAAGAAAATCATGATAGGAATTACAAGCACGGGAATATCGTATAAATTGGGAGTTATTTACCCCGTATGCAGGTGCTGCTTGAATGTTGCTACTTCACAATTGGAAAGCTGAAATCATCCCTTCTGTCGTAAAGTTTTGTTTTCAACCGACCCTCATGTCAATTTCTAGATGTAAGTCAAGATATGAGGCCGAATTAACTGTTTCTGTTATCCTTTATCTCTAGTTCGATGGGATAGATGCATTCAACAAAGTCACCAAATTTTAAGTTATTTAGTGAAAGAATATCATCTGTATAACGGAAAGTAGAGTTAAAGGATATTGCTAACTTCTTATCCTTCTTCCTAAGAAGTTCCTGTATGTAATCAGCCTCATAATCATAAAGAAACCAGTCGGCAAGACTGCCGACAGTCTGTTGAAAAATGTGTCCTCCAAACGTATCAAATATGTTATCAATCAAGTAATCAAGCATCTTGATAATGTCAGTTTCAGATAATGTTTTGTTTGAATCAGAGTGATCCTTTATAAAGTAGGATTTATCCCTCCATAGGACAAGATAATTGAAACTACGTTGGCCATTTTTTTTTTATGAAACCATGCACTACCACCTCTTTCAATTTGTTTTTTAGTTTGGAATGTGGAATAAATGAATCATAAATATAGTGTATATTCTAAATCACTTCGGACGCATGAAATTTATAACTTGTATTTTCATTTTTTTATGACTCTGTAGTACAATTTGTTAGTAGAAAAATTGGACCTGCCTCTGACATCAAAACCAAAAATTATGAAGTAAAGAATTCTGATCGAATATTGACATTTTCTTCTGATCTTAAAGAGAGGGACATGTGAAATACCCATTTTAATTTGTTATTTATATTTGAAATACCTATGTTTGTCAATGTTTAATTTGTTAAATTTTTTACAAAGATGGTGTTGTCTGTTGTATGTTTTATTCACAATTTCAAAATTCAACTGAATTATTGCCTCTTATAATTAGTGATGTTTTGGAAAGTATTTATCTTTTCACTGTCGTGTAATATACATCAATCCATCATCAGCACCACCAGTCACGTCTCAGTCATTGCAGATGATAGGACGTGCTTGGTAAGCTCTTCTGTGTCCGCTATATAGGTAAGAGAAGATGTGGTATGGGTGTCAATGAAACAACCAAGTCACAATTTGGAAAAGTAAACCATTATAGGTCAAAGTATGGTCTTCACCGACATACTTCTGTTGATGACAGAAACCAATCCAACGTTGTAAATCAGCATACACTCAAACCCCTATTATAGTTTGGGGTGTCTTAAACCGACTGATGTCCGAGGGGGTATTAATGGTGTTAGATAATAAACGCCATTTTACTGTCTCTAGACTTTGATCCTGATAATGCTTTCTGTCATCGTCCAAGACTCATCTACCAGTACTTCAACATCGTGAAAAGTGGGCTGCACATCTGACCAATCTGCATTGCTCTGAGTTCATACAACAATTTTTTATTCCCAATTTAAACTCTAAAAACATAAGAGCAGATTTGAATTTAGTGAAGTGCACATTTCATATTCTTTAACATGCGTGGTTACTTTTGACCACATGTTTTTTTTTTATCATATGGCATTTATATTATGATGGTTTCTTTGAAATTCACTTAAATGGGTTAAATAACAAAATAATAAGATTGTGTTGCTTTACGCCAAGAATACTGTGTGACTTATATTGATTACAAAACTATCGAGTTGTCCCAATATGGGTGTGCTCAATCACACAAATTTACCGACATTCATAGACAAAATCATTGAAAAATCTTGGCGAAACTACGTTTTGGAACATGTTAAAAATGGACCCTCATAAAGCTACGTAACTAAGGTTTGATATTTATTTTTTTTCTCACAAAAACAAATATACAGTCTAGATTGGCAGTTATTAAGACACCCTATGTTGATCAATAAATTGTTCAATTAACAGCATATTTGGCAACTAAAACATAATAAATTATCAAATTCAGCTTTTAAAAAAATGTATATAAAAAGTAAAAACACAAAAATACCGAACTCCGAGGAAAATTCAAAAAGAAAATCCAAAATCAAAAGGCAAAATCAAAAGTCCAAACACATCAAACGAATGGATATCAACTGTCATATTCCTGACTTGGTACAGTAAAGTGTTTGTATAAACGTTATTTCATGGTTTTGTGTTTTAAGGGATATTCATCCATATGCATAATGAGTTTTATGTGTTATAATTTTATTTTTTTTTCTATCAGAAGAGTTACTTTTCTATTCTTCTATTGTCACTGGAAATTCGACTGAAAAAGCAAACGCCAACTTACATAAGAAAGAGTTTTGTTTGTTTTTCTGATTTATACAATATTGTGTACTTTTTAATAGATGATTTCAAGACTTTCATATATGAAAAACCTGTCGATTGATAAGTATAGAAAAGAATCCAGGTAAAAAGATGAAATTCAAAGATCAGGTGTGTTACAGTAACACTGTAGCTGTTTCGCTGACTCATTGATGCGTACCTAGCCCGGACCTCACATGTATGTAAACCATACGCGTATATTCATAACAGTTTGTGTATACGTACTGTATATGGTCCGACCATAAGCGAATGGTCGGACGATATGATTATATGCTCGTTTTTTTATTAACGTGCCAAACCATATGAGTATTAAGACATTATAGACTATACGTGTATTTTCGAATAAATTATTACATCCTGCGTAGGTCCTGCAAACCATAATCAGAACAAGTTACTTACCGCAAGTCTTTTATTTTTGGCGTGTTATCTAAATCTTGGTGTTTCTGTACTGTTGTGTTTTTCCTTGCGTGAATTTATAGCACCTTTATGTCGTAAAACTACCAGCGTATACGGAATGGTGTTTAGAGCATTTTTATCACCTTCTTTTTATTTATACTTCAATATTTATATGTATTGATGTGTTCTTGTTCCTTTTCATAAAATCTTACAATAACAGTAGTTTATACGTTTTGTCCATCTATTCTTCTTTACTGAATAGTAATATAGGGGACACAACGTTTACACAACTAAGACGGCAAAATCGTATGAATAGGAACATGAACATAAATTAACAGAAAACATACAAAATATAACATATCAAAGACAATTCAAATTATTAAAAACAAATTAAAACTCCAAAATAAGGAAAATATAGGGTGCAATGTCCTAAGTGGCCATGAGTTCGAATGTTTACTTGTTATTATCGGTAAATGTGGTTCGTAAGGAAAAATTGCTAATGATCATATTAAAATGTTTTAACTATAATTCAAACTGAAGAGTAAAATGTATTGTATTCCATTAATGATATAACAATGATTACCATTTGATTAAATATGTCACAATTTAAATTAAGAAACTGTTAGTGTATTTTACCTTGAAGGGTAAAACCTAATTCAACGTTCACGTAATAAATGCAAAGGCTGAATGGGTATTGTCAGACCATATGGGTATATTCCTATATGATCATGACTATACGCGTATTGTCTAGATACTCATATGGTACGCTTTTTGTTTTAATGTCCCAAGATAAAAAAAAATGTTTTACAATTATTTCTTTTCTGTTTATATTTAAAATTTGTGCTTTTACATTTGATTTTTCCAATATGACAAAACATCATAATGTACTTTATGTTAACACCTATTTAAACCAACAAACACGAAATAGATACCAAAAGGCTTGAAATATCAATAATTATTATTTCTGGTATTTTGAATCATAAATCAATGTTACATGTATTAGGAATTTAAATAGTGCATACACAACGCATTGCTTTAATTTCAAACATGTATGAATACAATATTTAAACCAATAAACACAATATAGATATCAAAAGGCTCAAAATATTAATAATTATTATTTCTGGTATTTTGAAACATAAAGCAAGGTTATTAGGAATTTAAATATTGCATACACAACGCCTTGCTTTAATTTCAAACATGTATGAATACAATATTTAAACCAATAAACACAATATAGATATCAAAAGGCTCAACATATTAATAATTATTATTTCTGGTATTTTGAAACATAAAGCAAGGTTATTAGGACTTTAAATATTGCATACACAACGCATTGCTTTAATTTCAAACATGTGTGAATACAATATTTAAACCAATAAACACAATATAGATATATCAAAAGGCTCAAAATATTAATAATTATTATTTCTGGTATTTTGAAACATAAAGCAAGGTTATTAGGAATTTAAATATTGTATACACAACGCATTGCTATAATTTCAAACATGTATGAATACAGATTACATGTACTTTCCTTTTATTAATCAAAAGCTATAAAACCAAACACTTACTTTAAACAAACAACAACCGACTGTCTGATTAGTGATAAGGCTTTTATAATTCAAATTATGTCATAAACACACGATCTTTTTCCACAACCTTCAAATTTTATCAAAACAATTTTGAACCGGACATAGCTTTTGACCGTAGAGGCGAGGGACGTTGCATTTTATCTTCATATATATTTCTGAATAGCGTAAACATGAGTTCACCATGATCATGTCGGCACATGATGGCATATCCTTGTTAAGTGCAAATCTGTCAAATCGGACTGGGTTTGTGAAATATTCATTTTACCAGTCAAAACAAATGATAATCCTCGTAGAGCTTTTGAAAATTTGATATTAGGCTGTTAAGCGAATATTTCAATATTTTATGAAGGAAGTTACAATGATTTAAAAACGTATTTACGAACATTTAGTGTATTTTTTCTGACATGAACAATTTGATTTTTTTTCTTTTGATACTTGGGCTCAATGTTTAAATGATTAATAAAATTGTTCCACTCTCCGCAATGTTATAATAACCACGAAACCGCAGTTACGCAAAAGTTGACCGGTGTTGTCGATTGTCCTTAATTTTTACCTTTGCAAATAATGCATTTTTTTTTCTAGATGTCAGCATTTATTTAGGAAACAAAATGGTCAATATGATCGTTCAAAGATAGTTGTCAAAGAAAATACGCTTATAAACAGTTGAAAAAACATTTGATAGAGTTCCTAGCTATTTAATGTGCTTACCCGGCCACGTCCACTTGTATTTTTTGTCTATCTGATGAGTTAAGCCTTTTTCAACTAATTTTTATAGTTCGTTCTTATGTTGTAATGTTATACCACTGTCCCAGGTTGGAGGAAGGGTTGGGATCCCCCTTACATGTTTAACCCCGCCACGTTATTTATGTATGTGCCTGTCCCAAGTCAGGAGCCTGTAAATCAGTCGTTGTCGTTTGTTTATGTGTTACATATTTGTTTTTCGTTCATTTTTTTTACATAAATAAGGCCGTTAGTTTTCTCGTTTGAATTCTTTTACATTGTCTTATCGGGACCTTTTATAGCTGACTATGCGGTATGGGCTTTGCTCATTGTTGAAGGCCATACGATGACCTATAGTTGTTAATGTTTGTGTCATTTTGGTCTTTTGTGGATAGTTGTCTCATTGGCAATCATACCACATCTTCTTGTTTAGATTTGATGTGTATCTGCAATTCAAATGTGTCAATCTACAAGTATATTTAAAATCAAAAAGAAAATTACCATGCGTGTTACTGGTCGCAAACTATAGTCACGAATGACACTAAACCAGGTTTAATTTTGAATAATCGGGCTCCCCTTGCTCACATTGAAAACAAATATGAGCTGTGTTTAAGTTCAATCCAACCAAATAATGAACTTAACGTAAAGAAAATGGAGCGTTAGTGATCCTGCGTTACCTAGAACTGGTAAAAAGCAAGGGCACAATTAAAAAAAAACACGATCATATCTCAAGTTAAGCGTTTTGTATGCCAAATATGATAATAAAAAATGTGCTATGCCAATAAAACAGCTATAAACAAGAGACCACATTACACAACAAATAAACAACTAAAGGTTGCCGTACGGACTTCAATGTTGATCAAAGCCCGTACGGCATATTCAGCTATAAAATGCCACGAAATGCCAAATGTTAACCAATTCAAACGAGAAAATAAACAGTCTAATTTTCTTACAAAATAATGTACCAAAAAACAAATATGTTACATAGCATTATACAAAAATAACTGAAGTGTAGGCTTCTGACATCCCTCCCCTTATTTCCATTCATTTTTTTTGGTGTTTTGAATTAATGAACTCTAGATAATTGTATTTCTTTTCGTTTTGAGATTTCTTCCTATTTCTTTTGCGGAATACTGAGTAAATTAGTTTTCGGACTTTATATACTGTTTTATGCGCCCTTTTCATTTCATCGAGATTTCACACACCAAACTTGTTCGACAACTTTACTACATTTAGATTGTAATATTATGCTTTGTATAAATCCTAATTCTTTGTATTTTCTTTTAGTAGATATTAGTATGATCGGTTGAGATGATAATATAGATTAATATAATGTAATGCACGGTATACATGTATTTTGAAAAAAAAACGTTATATTAAAACTGTTTGGTGTGTACCTCCTGCCATATTAGTCTTTGTTGTTTCTTTATATAGAATGAGCAATAGTTTATGTTCAGACAAGCATAGCGAGGTAGAACATAACATATTATTACTAACTCTCTCTTAATAACGAAACATTCGCCTAACAGGTTTGTAATAAACTTTCCAAATATTTTCGTGGATTGACATTCGAACTGACTGGTATACGGATATTTTCAAAACCCCATTCTGAATTGACGCTTTTACACGAAACGTGGAAATGATAACCATATGATAAATGTACTGCAACGAACATGATGAACTCTTGTTTACGTTGTTCAGAAATACGTTAAGATAAGATGCAGTGTTCCTCGCCCCTACTGTCAAAATATATGTCCGGATAAAAATTGTTTTGGAATAATTTGAAGGTTGTGAGAAAAGATCGTGTGTTTATGACATAATTTGCCATTATAAAAGCCCAATCGCTACAGAGAGCCGACAAACGATTGTTCCTGTTTCTCGTGATACACTAGTAAGTAAACGTAAGTGTTTGATCTTACAGCATTTGATTCATATATTTTAAGTACAGTTTATTCATAATGTAAATCTAGCAAAGTGTTTCGTTAAAAAACATAAGGCGAAAGAAGCATTCAAACAATAAGTCAGACATAAACTGACAAAGTCACATGGCAACAAAAATTGTTGGCTCACTTTTGACATTCGAAATAGTGCTTGACATGAATGTGACACCTCCTTTTCGTATTGCATTTGGAGATTGGGTGCTGTATTCGTATATAATTGAATGTGACGCCGCTTTGTCTGTAATTCAATCTAATATATATATTTAAACGTTTTCTAAACAAGCCACTGAAAAAAACAGGATATGGGGAAAAACCACGAATACAGAAACAAATATCCAAAATAATGGTATCTTATTTACTATAGAGGCACTCATTGTGAAAATGCTGTTCCGGTTTTGCCATACACATGTTTTTATGCATATATATGGTAAGTGATTCTTTTTACAGGCTAAACATGAAACTGTTCGTAGTTGCTTTATTGGTTCTAATGGCATACGTAAGTGGTCTTCACAAAAGAGATTTCTTCTGGATGGTAAGCTTACGTCTTTAATTTAAACTATTAAAAAGAATTTCAATAAAACAAATAAAAAAACGGATACGGGAAATGCTTTAATTTTTTGAATGCAAACCACAATATGTATCTAGAGATCATATGCAGGAACTTACCTACAATAGGCAGTCAACAGTGGATGGTCCAAAAGGACCATTTACATATGATGGATATAACACGAGAGACATTGTTTTGTCAAGCGCAGGGCACTAACATTTGTGTTAGTATTTGCAATTAAATTTGATGAAAAGCTCTCCTAATCTTTCCATTGGCAAAATATGTTGTTTTTTAATTTAAAGTTCTGAATCATATTTTCTGGTTAACACTATTATCCCCACCCTTTCAAATTTAATTGGTCATTCCAGAGGACCAATTAAATCCTAGGGTGAAACACAATGCAATGTATGTATTTTTTTTTACTAAAACGTAAAACATTAGACAAGGAACCACCACTGACCAATTTTTAAATGCTCCTTCTACATGTAAGGATAGGTGCATACAACGTGCGGTTGATTTAAACTTAATTTATTAGATTAAAACCCTCCCCTATGTAAAACATAAAGATACAAAGATGTACAAACAGTAAAATACTTTTATAATAGTGTCCGATCTACTTGGGGAACCCCAATATAGTTATACGATGAGACACACAAGAGGTATTCAAACAAGAACTATCTTTAAAAAAGATATCCGACGTATTTAAATTTGAGTAAATGTTGAAAACTATCATTTCGATAACCTTCAGAAGCACAATGACTTAATGATGCAGGACCTCTTAAATAAAATCTCCATCTGAATGTAACTACAAGAAATTCTTTACTAAGTCTTTTTATATTAAGGCAATAATATATAAGAATATTGTGATGACACCTTAAAATTTTATTTGTCAAAAAATTGGCAAATAAAAAGAAACAAATATACATTTACTTCTGTGTACATATAACTTTATTCATGGTTAATAAAGCTAGAAACTATTCGTAGTATAAGTAGTATCTTTCTGTTTACATTCACCAAAACCCCACGGAAATCTCACATGCGTAGGTGCGTTCTAAAAGTCATGTACGTTTGTACAACAAAGTTTACATTAAAATTATATAATTATATAATTGTCCCGAATAAACTGTCATGGATGCAAAGAGCTATTGGAGAAACAATTCTTTTAATAAAAATATAAATCTTTGTAAGATCTAGTTCAAATATTTATAGTTTTTCACTTGCTTTCCATCACGATATAATTTTCAAGACGTTTTTTCAAACACAACCAAATCACCCACCATGACAGCATTTTGTCCAATCACAGAAAGGATTTTCGAGCATGCGTAGTCTGTAGTCATAGTGAAGCGTCCTTAAGTTCAAAGTGCACAAACCGAAACTATACCGACTGAGTCGGAAAAATTGATTCTAGCTTTTATAGATTTCTCAAGTCTAGCATGATTATTAAGGTGGAACCCAACACTTACACTAAAATTAATTTGACTCGTTTAATTTTGTTAAAATTTTGACAAAGTATTTACTTTGATCCTTTGACAAAAATATAAAAATTTCTAAAAATTTGAACCAACCGTTTAATCAGAAAAAATATCACTGGTTATATAACAGTTTGACAAACACTTATTCTGATCATTGAGAAGCTTAATATTCTCTTAACAGCAAAATGAATTAAAAAGTTTAGCTGATTTTACAGAGTTATCTCCCTGTAGTGTTAGGTACCACCTTAAACAATGTTAACCATTGCTGCACATTATCCTATTGTAAAAAAGATGGGTATAATGATTTTGTTCAACAATTGATGTATTGGTCTTTTTCTTTAATATTTATTCATGCGTTTACTTACGGAAGGACAAATTTTAAAGGTAGTGTGGGATTTCTGTGCAATTTACTGATAGTATGGCAATAATTACTTCGAATGTGTTTCATACTTTAGTGCCTAGCAAATATTCTTACTAAATACTAGTATTATGACGAAGAACAATACAATGATGCATACATATGTCACCTCTAAATCATTCCTTATTGTTTACAGACGTATATCTTATTGGTGGCGACTGTCAGCATAGCGCAGCATGTAGCCATTGTGCGTATAGCCAGATAACACACTTCAATCTTGGAGGGCTTACCATACAGTTCTGTTGTCACACATGTGGAAAGAGCAATGCCACACTGCATATTGGCTATCCACATTCTGCCATTGAATGCGAATGTCTGTAAAGCATTTGACACGAATTGACATTTTTATTTCTCAATAAAGAAATTATGAAAATATAAAAGCACCATTGAAAATGTTTGTATTATGGTATAAAACCACTAATGCATAGCCCCATTGATTTGTATGTTAATTTCTGAAATTTCAAGCATTAATGTCTATTTTGTTTGAAGTTCAAATAAAGTGGCAGTCAAATAATGTCAAAATCGATACCTTATGCTGACTGGTGCTACAAAAATCAACATACCTCAAATTGCACATAACAGCGTACTGGTTCCAAAAGTTTAATAGTACAAAAACAGATACTTTTGGTCTGTCCAATAGGGAACATGCCCCACCAATTATAATTCTATATTTTTTTTATTATTAGAAACTTTCAACAAGGGTTTCCAGTAATCCAAAGTCCTAAATATTTCAATTCATACTAAAAGTACCCAAATAGTTGATCTAATGGTGTTTGTGTCTTGTAATGTTGTATGATGGGGGATTGTGGCGATTATTTTCGTTTAGTGGTGGAAACCTGAGTGCCCAGAGACATTCATCGACTTTCAGCAGGAAAACTTGCTTTACAGTCAAAAAAGATTGGAATCGAACACACCTGCAAAATGCAGAGTTGGAACTCACAATCTCAGTTTTGACAGCTGCAGACCACTCTCAACCTAGGTCCCACTCATTTAAGGAGTAAAGAGACAAATTCGATCATATTGACAAATTTGTGGATCTTGTCTTGCTGATTATTGTTGGCAGATAGTTTTTTTCTAACTATTGTAGTTTGAAATTAAGCAGGCAATTTTATAAAAATTGTAAAATTTATCAATCATGAGCAATAACTCATATATGGAGTAGTCTGTATTTAATGGTGCAAATTTTCAAATGACAGATATATCCCAACGTTATATCCCACACTTTTGCTCATCAGATTGTTTCAATCTACAGCAGTTCAATCAAGATTCTACGCAAAACTTTGTGCCATCATTTTTTTTTGTATCCAAAGCTAATGTGCCTAGAGAGAACTACCAACTTTCAGCATGAAAAATGTCAATAATAGTCAATAAATTGGAGTTGTAACACACCTGCCATTATTGCATTCAATTCAAGTGATGAGAATTGATAATTGGAGCTTGATTTTTACAGAGGATGACCTTGAGGTCACTCCGATGTATTGTTATCGCTTAAATTTCCGTCATTCATAAATTCTAGTCAAATTAGTTTTGGGTTTTCAACACCAGTGAAAAAAGTGCATTTTCATACCTGCGATTTCTGTTCTCCGGTTGTACGATGTTTCAACAAAATATGGAATCATTTCAGTTGTTGATTAAGTGGTGAAAATTTGACTGAATTACGATTTTATATGTTTAATTGGTGTTTCAGAAAGAGGTCAGGTGCTCTTGTTCATTCATAAAATTATCGTTCATTCATAAATTTATCGTAAAATAAAAATCACTACACAGGTTATACGTGTAGTGTAAATGACCACCTGTAATCTAAAAATAGCGGTCTCACTAATAACGTCAAGAAGAACTTTTAGCGACAAGAAGCGTCAAGAACGGACAAGAAGAATAAATTAAGCGACAAGAAGACTATTTAGCGACATGAAAACTTCTCGTACCGCATGAGGATGACCCATATCAAATGAACAATTATGTGTGGGACTTAGTTTTAAGAAATGATGTCAAAGTAACACTATTAAAATATTTTTAATAAGCTGAAATATATATTTATTTTTTACATTTTTATGTCTTGTAAGTTATTTTATTTCTGTCCCATTTTTCAACATTAGCGTCTCGAAAGGTGAAATGTTTTAACTGAATGGTTAATCTAAATTAATTATGAAAATTGTTAAAATTAAATAAATAAAAGTAATTATTGCCCAGTTACAAACACTACCAGGGGATAATCCATAATTACCCCCAACTTTAGCCTGGTAAACTTGTTGTCTCCTTGTGAAATATAAAACATATTAAAAATGATTTCCTGCTTAAGTCTTTAATTGATATAAAGTCAAAACCTTCTTGCTTTTCACTAGACAACCATGTCCTGTCAGGTTTAATTCTTATATATGTAGACAAAAAATAAAAGTGTCCCAAAACATTAACATGGCAGCAATTGCTTTTACAGCCTATTAGACTTTGATTTTTTTACAGAAGAGTGTCCACCATGCACTTGCACTGCACTATAATAATAGTAGAATAGAATTATCATATATACAAATAGATGAAAATGGCATTTATCGGTCGTCCAACTGTCTATATCAATCTGCTCAGCTCTTAATAAAACTCCATACAACGGCTTTGTGACGTCAAATACGTTGACCTGGCCTTAATAACTTTGACCCGGACTTATCAAGTTTGCGACGTCATAATGTTTGAACCGACGTTGATAAGTTTGCCCCAAACTTATCAAGTCAACTTCCGGTTGCTGATGAAACTAAGACAATACTTCCAAAAGACGCATATGCAGCCCGATAAATCGATTATCAGGTTATCGGCATATCAATATTGTAAAATATCAGCTGCTCGAAATAATATGAAGGCTTTTTGATCTCGTTCGCTGCGCTTACTTGACAAAAAGTTTAATATTATGTCTCGCAGCTGATATTTTACGATATCAACATGCAGACAACCTGATAATTGGTACATACATGCAATCGTAATATTAATAATATATATAACAACAAACCAGTGTATTCTCTACGACTATTATTATACAAGTATAATAGTCCAAGGTATACTGATTTCTTGCACTACAATATAATAGTTATTACGGTGAGGTTGAATTTCCTGTCATTTATTCATCATCCAAGCACGAACTTGTATCAGAAAAAAATATCTCTGTAAATTAACCCAAGTTTCAGGTATAGAGATGTGATCTGTTTCTGTGACATGTGCTTTTGACCATCCACAAGAACCTGCGGTCATCCGATGTTCAGTACTTCAGTACTTTGATTAAACAAGATATCCCAAGGATCAATGGTCAAGTAAAGCATTAAGCTCAAATTGGCCATATAGTTTGACAGGAAAAGATTTTTGATTTAATTGTCAGATGTCAGATGACTAGTGATGAAAATGGCAGATGAATTAAAAGAGGGAAGAAAGATACCAAAGAGACAGTCAATTAATAATTTGGGTGATTGTGATTGGATTGCATATGTGCAATAATCTGCCAAAGATCAATGGAAAAGGATATAAACAACCACAGGAAATCCTTCAACAATGACAAAATCTCATATACATTCTAAGCTTTATAAGAGAAAAGGATAATTATAGGTTAAACAATTCAAAAGAGGAAACCAATTGCAGCCTGATGTTACTGATATTTTTTCTAAATAATAAAGCACTGCACAAATTTATAAATGTACAGAAGGAAGGAATTGGGAGAATTCACAATGAAATAAAAAATACAAAACAGACTTTTTTAAGACATATCACTTTATTCAAAATAATTGTACACCATAATGTGACTTCAGAGATAATATATTTGTACAATGGCACATATATAACAAATGGATGGATTCATTTATATTTTGGACGGAGTGATTAAATAATATACAGCAATAAATATCTTACGAGCATTACGTTCATAGAGTGAACTTAAGGGGGCTCCTGGGTATAAAAGATTTTTTTTTCCTAATATAGGTTTTCCCTATATTTTTTCATAAATGAACTTTAACATATACTTAAAAGAAAAATGAAATAAAAAAATGGGGTCACCGTTCATTTAAGCTAAAATCTGCCTCTGGAAGAAGCATACATTTTTGTTAATGTCCTTTTTTTCTGTTGAACTAATAGGAGAAAAAGAGGAAATATCGAAATAAAAAAAGAACCTAATATAAGAAATCGCTTAAATTTTACAATTATTTAGTTCATGTACAGCTCATTTGAAAACAATAATAAAAAATATAGGTCACCGATGAGTTAAAAAAGATATTTCAAATTTAAGGCAAACAAATGGCATTTTTGCACCAAAGGGAGATAATTTGGAGCTTTTTCAATTTTTAAAGTCATCTGGGGCCAAACCAAATCATTTTTTGGGGTTCTTTTTTGTACCATATCATAAAGTAACAACTAATAGTGTATAAAAAATAAATTTGTAATGAAAAAATAAAGGTTTAATTTTTTGCTAAAATTTTTGTACCCATGAGCCACCTTAAATACATTATTATTGTCATAAACTAAATCATATAAAACAAAGTAAAAATATTGTTTTGTTTAGTTTAAATATAAAAGACTGTATTAAAAAGTTAGTCACTAGGTGTATTTTAAAATATAAAGAATTTAAAGCCTTCTTAATACCTATTTTTGTTTGTAAAAAATTAACATCACCCTGACCAGTAAAAAAACAATAAAACATAGAAAGATAACAGAAATTACTTGAAAAAAAATCTAACAGTACAAAAAACTGTTCAATGAAATAACCCCCTAAAAAACACATGAATAAAAATCAACTAAATTTATTATATGAATGCACCATCATACTAATTATCTAGTTAAATAACTGCTGTAAAGTCTAAAAGGCCAATGTAAAATGTATTGGTTAACAGTAAATTTACCATTAACATTAAAAGCTTATATAGTTAACAGGAGGTTAATAATCAGTAATTTTAAAGTTGAAGGTAAAACTATAGTTAACAGAAGGTTGATAGTTAACAGTGCGTTTATAGTATGTTTATAGTTAACAGTAATTTTATATTATACAGGAGGTCTATAGTCAACAGGAAGTTAATATTCAAATTTAGGTTTATAGGAACAGTAAGTTTATAGTTAGCAGTAGGTTTACAGTTAACAGGATGGTTTATATTTAACAGTAAGTTTGTAGTTTAAAGTAGGTTTATAGTTAACAGTAATTTCATAGTTAACAGTAATATAATAGTTAACAGTAATTTCATAATTAACAGGAGATTAATAGTTGACAGTAGGTTTATTATTATATTTGTATTATAGTTTACAGTTAGTTAAGCATTATAGTAATATTATAGTTAACAGTAGGTTTATAGTTCACAGTAGGTTTATAGTTAACAGTAGCATTATAGTTAACAGTAGGTTTTTAGTTAACAGCAAGTTTATAGTTAACAGTAGGTTTATAGTTAACAGTAAGTTTGTAGTTTAACGTAGGTTTATAATTTCATAGTAAACAGTAATTTAATAGTTAACAGTAATTTCATAGTTAACAGGAGATTTATAGTTAACAGTAGGTTTATAATTATATTTGTATTATAGTTAACAGTAGGTTTATGGTTAAAAGTAGGTTTAGAGTAAACAGTAGGTTTATAGTTTACAGTAGGTTTATAGTTAACAGCAAGTTAATAGTTAACAGTAGGTTTATAGTTAACAGTAGGTTTATAGTTAACAGCAAGTTAATAGTTAACAGTAGGTTTATAGTTAACAGCAAGTTTATATTTAACAGTAAGTGTCGTGACTCAAAGATAAAAATACAAAGCATAACAAATGAAGCAATCATTAACAAATATAAATTATAAATACTGATTGCATAGCAGTTTCAATGATCATATATGTATATAAAACAATGTCTTAACTCCAAAAAAAATTGGAGTAGTCAAAATGTAAAATACAACAGTCAAAACGAATCCCTAAATGGAATGAAGTTAACATACCTCCCTCAAAACAGGCAGTAAACTGTTTTAATGTACAGAAACAAAAGGTTGCTTCATACTAAATTTCAAATATAACAAACCAATTACAGGTCAATCAGTAACCAAAGACAAATGTCTTATGGCAGAAAATGCAAGCTCTTATTGCAATAAAGCTGTAATCGTATAGAAGGACTTGCTGGTCACCATAATTGATTGTGTAAAGATTCCATCATGGTATAAAGCTCTGGGTAAAATGATTGGCAAGGTTTTTGTGATTCAGACACACAAAATTAAATAAAGTGCCTTTTTTTTATTCTCCAAAAAACTGGTGAAATTAATTTTAGTGGAAAATATCCATTGTGAAAATTTTCAGCTTTTATTACAGGACAGGTTAGGCCCTTATTAAGAGAATGATATTTTTCCATGCAAAACTTGTCACAAGAGTAAGTCTCATGGTGTATAGCCATGTTGGTTGTAATTGAATTACAACAAGTGCATGAAATTTTAGATAGACCAATGAGACAGAAAACAAATATTACACATTAAAAAATACCCAACAATTTCTGGTTTTACACTTACATTATCATTCTAGTTTTAAGATCTATCCCTAATGATTTTAAAATAAAATTAACATCAAGAATTCATCATATTTTTCAGTGTAGATTCTCCACTAGAACTCTGTATAGATAATGCCTTTCCTCCATAAGTTGTCTCGTTCTCCTTTATTTCTGTCGCTTTCTTGTACAATTTGGCTGCAGCTTCAAAATCTTTCTATAAAAAAACAGGAAATAAACTGATTTTTTTTTCACAATTCTTATATGCTATGCATAGTAAGGCTAGCACAAAAAGTTTAATAAAGATTCTGCAAAAATAATTTGGTTTACTGTATATACTTAAAAGCATGATTTCTGGAGTTACTTGATATGTTAACAAGTCTATAAGTGAGTGAATAGGTAACCATACTACAGCAAGAAAATCTAGAAAAAAAACTGCTTAATCTTATTCTAGGTAAAAAGGCTACAAAATAATTGAAAATGTAATGCCACTGTATGAAAATCATAAAAAAGCTGCTTTTGTTTGTTTTATGTGTTGCCTGTTGGTTTATTTTTTTTAATTTTCGGCCTGATTTTAAGATATCTATAAAAAAAAAATTGAATATTAAAAAAAAAATCATTATAACTTTGTTAGCATTTCACACATTGTTTATCATTTTATCCTTTTATATATACCGTACCAGTTCATATTTCATGACAGCCAGATTGCGTAGAGTTTCTGCCACACGAGGATGCTGAGGTCCCAGACTTTCATCGTAAATCTTTAATGCCCTTTCATACATCGGCTCAGCATCTGCATATTTGTTCTACAATATATGAATATCAAAAGTTATAAGATAAAATCATCGGTTTCGACTCAGGACATTTCTTGGCAATGTTAGAAATAAAATAATAACATTACATGTATGTTTCATTATAATACGTTATTGTGATTGGCTTGCGTCATTTCGAAAACAAACTTTATTTCTAAATGAAATGTAACATTCATGATGACATGAGCTTCCACAATAAAGTGCACAGGTAAATAAAATAAAAACTTGATAGAAATTATGTAGCCTATCAAAAAAAAATGGAATTATAAGTATAGAATGTTTAATAATTTTATAGGGTTGTAAAAGCCTAGTTCATGCCTACATTTTTAGAACCAAGTGCGGAAACATAATGTATTTCAGTCAAAGCTTTTACACCCTAATAAATTTACAAAAAGAAGCATTCAATTCTGAAATGATTTTCAAAAACAAACATTTGCATTTTCATGCAGAAAATTGTTAAAAACATTAGAATACAAGTATCATCTATTAAAAATAAATGTGCAGTATTATATAAAATTATTTGCATTCCCTTGAGTTTACAAATTAGAAAATAAAGCTTTTCTCCTATAGGATAATTTTCAGTAAAAGTTACAATTGTTGAAGGCTTATAAAGTGTATATCTATCAAAGATACAAGAGGGACATTCAAATTCATAATTCGAAAATATACTGACATCAACATGGCTAAAAAAAGAAAAAGACAAACAGACAAAAAATAATTTGAAAGACATAACATAGAAAACTAATGACTCAGCAACACTAACCCCACTAAAATCTTGGGGTAATCTGAGGTGCTCCTGAAGGGTAATCAGATCCTGCTTTTCATGTGGCAACCAATATAAAGTTTATATCTATCAATAATACACTATTCTAATACAAAATACTGACCTGTTGAGAATATAATACGGCTAGGTTTACTAATGCCGTCGCTACAGAAGGATGATATGTTCCAAACGTTTTCTCCCTGATTTCTACAGCTTGTTTGTATAATGGTAATGCCTGATCAAATTTACCCTGTAAATAACGACATGTAACATTATAAATATTATTTTTTACATGTTTCTTACATAAACATGAAACACTTTTAAAAATAGCAAAATATCCATCAAACTTTTTAGGCAATGCTCATTGTGTTTCTTTTGATAATATATAGTTGATGTGTAACAATGAGAAAAAATGCCCGCCTAAAAGTATGTCAAAATTTGGCAATTTTCAGATCATGCACAATATTATTATTGAAATGGTACTGTGAGAATTGAAGTTTCATTCAGAGTTGTAGGGTCACAGATTCTAGCTTTAAATTCAAATACTGTGGATTCATTTATTTTTGTGGGTACAAATTTTCGTGGAATGAACAAAACTTGGACTTTCGTGGAAATTTAATTTCATGGTTCTGCATGCAAGTCTATGGAAAATTTGTAATTTGTTGATCATTTAAATTCTTGGTTCATCTGTACCCACAAAATCCACGAAAAATTGGTATCCAACGAAAAATAATGAATCCACAGTATGCCATAAGTTTACAGTTTTTCCGTGTTTTTGGTCTATGTTTTGTATATAGACTAAAGCTTTAGCATTTTAAGTGATTTTGTATTGATATTTGTTCGCTTAAGGTTGTATTCTATTCAAGGCAGGTCATATATTTGAAATGTTAACTTGCAGTCATAAAGATGACAATTTAACAATCTTCATATCTTTGATAATATTAACATTGAGGATACACATATACATACTAAAGTGATAATATTATTAATATTTTTCAGTTTACCTGTTTCCTATACAGCAGTGCTAAATGGTTGATAATGGAGGCTACACTCTCATGGTTGGTGCTTAAATACTGAAATTTGAAAAGAAATCCACTACTGATAAGAATTGATGTAAATTTTATCTATTCTTTTTCTTGTTCTTAAACATTGAACATTTAAATGACTGATAATTTCAAGTGAAATCCAACTTTGTAACTATTAAATGAGAAAATATTGATAACTACATGTATTTCTTTTCAATGCAAATTGTCACATCATTACATAAACTGGCATTTCAGTTATATCCAAGTGAAAGCAAAAAACTATTTGTATGAAAGGGCTGACTGTTTTTCTTGGTAAAGCATTTTCTCTTGTAACATCTCAAGGATTTATTACTATTTGTTGGATACCAGTTTTCAAGGATTTTCTTGGCATTTGTTAACCTTGAATTTAAATGTCCAATGTATCAGTAGTAAAATTTTCTATATGCTTTTATGCAGACTTATATATACAGCTATTCCTCAGACTACAAAAATTGCATTGGTAACCATGAAAATTAATTAAACTGTTCGTAATGTCAAGAGATGTTTCACAATTATTTATTTTTTATTTTTTTATTAAATTCTGTTCCTAAGTTTCTGCGTATTGGTGCTAATATCTGATTATTTGATGTTAAGATATTTTTAAATACTTTATTTGTTGCCTACCTTAGTTTTGATATCTAGAGCTCTTTCATACAGCGGCTCTGCTTTATTGAATTGTTTCCTGTCATTATATAACGCTGCTAGATTATTCAGAGACTGAGCCAAGTCTAAATGATCTGGTCCCAATGTGCTCTCTCTCATCTCCAAAGCTCTCTTGAAAAAAGATTCAGCAGTTCTAAAAAAAAAAATAACAATGATTTATACTTTGATTGTCATTAATTTTTTTTTTGTCAACTACAAAGCTACAGCCATTATTAATATGTCCAGGTGCTCTAGAATTACTTTGATCCCCTTACAGCATTATCGTTGGCTTTAATTTATCCTAAGATTTTTATCTTTAATGGAATTCATTACACTACAGTTTATGTGGATTATATCATGTCTATTGATCCATCGTTTGATATATATCTACTTTAAACTTTCCATTTCTTTTCTTACCATTATTAGAGTTGAACCAAGTATAAATTGGAAAAAGAAGTAAAGGTTTTGAATCTATAATATCTAAATAAATCTATAGCTAAATTTTAGTTGGTAGAAATGGTCTGCCTGGAAAAGTTAGGTCAAATATTTTGGGGTTTTCAGTGTATTCATATGCATGCGATGAGTCTTTGACTCTCTCCCTTTTTTTTTAGAAAATCCTTGATATGTCACTGGTATATATGCTGTTATGCAAACTATGTGGAGAAAACAAACACATATAACTTACTCAAAGTCATTCTGTAGGTAATATAAGACCCCAAGTTCATTGAGTATTCTGGCATTGTCAGGAGAGTCTGGTCCTAGAGCTAACTCCTCCAGCTGTAGAGCTCTTCTCTGGACTACAGTCTTAGCTTGGGTTTGCTGAAATTTACAGAATTTAAATAACAAAAAAAAACATGATGATTTTTTTTTTATTTAAATCAGTGTAAAAAGCAAAACAGTTGCCGTTCAATAACAATTGTTTTATGTTCGAGCTTTTCCAGATGATATGCAATTGTAAATATATTTGAAATCAATTAAGTTACTTTTAATTTCATTTAACCTACCAAAATGTCTTCATGGTTGTAGATTTTTTTTCAAACTTTTATGCATAGTAAAATTGATATATTTATCACAGGTTATTTTTAAGCCAATATTGATACTAAAAGCATAACCCGTCAAATATTTCTCAGATTGATTCCACTGATATATTGTAACGATAATATACAACTTAAAAATAGTTACCATAGGTGTGACTTTAGGAGATTTTTGTTTTTTTCTGATATTCACTGATCTTTTCTTTAGAGGATCAGCTTGGTCATGCCTGAAAATTAAATAAAACAAAAATATAGGTTTTACATTTATATTGTTCAAATTGTTTCATGTTTGGCACATCTTATGAAAGGCATTAAAACTCTGGAATTGTATCATCAATAAAGCCTATGATTTTTTGCTGGACTGAAAATAATAAATATACAAGAAATTCTATATGACTCAAATAACATATACCATCAGAAATTAGCTAAATATGTAACTAGAAGTTCAAATTTTAATATATTTATAAATTATATATCTGTTTGTTTTTTTCATTTTTAGCCATGGCGTTGTCAGTTTGTTTTAGATTTACGAGTTTGACTGTCCCTTTGGTGTCTTTCGTCCCTCTTTTATAAAGGATATAAATCAAGTTTTTTTCTTATAAACCTGCAAACTCACTTATTTTCATGCGTAACACTTGTTTTGTTTGAGGGAAAATTTAAATTTCACTGAAACTTGATTTAAGGAATAACAGTACTGTAGTTGAAGAGCTGCCACCGTCAATTGTAGATTTGACGGTCACAAATGCAGTTTTACTGGCGTAGCGGAGACAGTAAAACGGAGATTTGCGACCGTCAAATCAAAATTGACGGTGGCAACTCTTCAACTACAGTACTGTTATTCCGGTTCTAATGCATTTCAAAAGGAAATAATACGGTAAAACTTGGGAAAATGTATAAATTTGACAAATAAAAAAAAATCTGTGAAACTTCATGAATGATTTTGGCGCAAAAGCGTCATGAATAAACGTGACGTCATACAAATGAAAACTTACAAACTGGAGGTTATTACGTTACCTGTACGCTTCAAATTCAGATAAAATAACATTAAAACGGCGCATTGGAGGTAGGTGTTGTTTTATTTTCGATTATATAGTAGTAATCGAACATTTGTTGATTCGATCATTTCAAAACGGTAGTTCCTCCTTAGTTACGCCTGGTCAACTGTGGATTTGACGGCAACTTTCAGCCAATGAAAAACAATGTTACATACAAATTGCATTCGAATTCATGTTTTTAACCAGTTCTAGATCTGCAAATAAGCCTTTTATGAGGAAAGATTTATTTTGCAGACAACATGAAATCATACAGAATTAGACTATTCTATTAGATATCTTAAATTTCACAGAAATAGTCGAAGACAAAATCGGCCATCTTTTTATTTGTAGTTACTGATTTACCTTCTAAATTTAGATTAGGAATTACTTGATATTTTTACCTGTCTTGTCTCTGATATAACTGAGCTAGAGCCTCCAGTTCTGTAGCTACCAGAGGATGATCCATACCATACTCATTCTCATACAGAGCAAGAGCTTGTTTATAAAAGTCCTCAGCTGTGGAGAATTTCCCCCATTGTGCATACAGTCCTGCTAGTATATGGTGGGTCCTAGCTACTATTGGATGATCTGGGTGAAGGGTGGTCTCCCTTATTTCTAGAGCCTTCTGCAGAGCTGATACAGCCTAAAATGAAGAAAAACAATTTTAAATCCAATACAGTAATAGAAAGACTTTAAATTAAGTTAAAAAGGACCTCTAAAATTTCATTTGACCTATATTTGACAGTATTGACCACTTGAGGAGTATTGACCTGAGCTATATATACTGGTAAATACTGGGGGATAAATTTACTGAACAACCTTGCCTTTTCTACAGGCACCTGAAAATAATTTGGGTAGACATTGGTCATAAAAAATTATACATATTTTTGGAAAAAAATGGTTGATGAGTGATGACCATGAAAACGCATCTCGCTGTCAAAGAGGAGGTCAAGAAACTTATTTGTAGTTCCTGAGAAATGATAGGCAGAAATATGGACTAGCAGGCAGGGAAAAAACAGTATACCCTCTCCTTTCAAAGTGGATGTTTAATTGTAATAACTGTGACCAATTTATTTTCAAGGAAACCTTCTTTTTTTTTATTTATTTCTTGATCAAGACTTAATTTTGTACCTGATTGAGTTGACCTAGATCTTTTAAGAAATGCCCTAATGAATCATAAAGGTCTGCTATTCTCTCCAATGTAATCAGTCCACCATACTGGCCAACTACTACAATAAAAGGAGATGAATGGAAATAATGTGTTAATACCTCTATATGTTTAAAAATACTCTTTTATATTATTTCTAAAAACACTTTCGAAAATACTTTTTCAGATCTAAGTACGAAAAATAGCTTCTTAAATATAGTGGATTCATTATAATTTGCAGGATACCAATATTTATGAATTTCTTTGGTAACGATTTAAATTCGTGTTCAATGGTGTACAAATTTTCATATTTTTGTTTGTAGAAGTTTGTCATAACCATAAATAATCAATTATCCATGGAACTAAATGTATCCACAATCCACAAAGATAACTGAATCCACATATTAAGTTAAATCAACAGTAACTTACATTCCTCCATTTTCCTTGTAGCATTGAAGTAGAGTTGTGCCATGGTGTTTTTATCTGCTGCTACAAACTGCCAATAAGATAATATTTCTGGACATCTCCCTCTGTATATGACATGAAAATAAATAAAATATAATATAAATCTACCTATGGAAAAACATTTATTGCAGACTTCAAAAGTAAGCCTTCGGCTGTTGTCTGCTCTATGGTCGGGTGGTTGTCGCTTTGACATATTCACCATTTCCTTTCTCAATTTTATAATAAGATAAATCTGATTACAAGATAAAAATAATAATTTTCCCCTAAGATTAATATTTCCTTTGAAGAATTTCCTTTCTTTTTCTGATAAATCTGTAATTGTCCTAAACATTCTTGAAATATTTGCTGCTGGACATTATCCTTTGAAAGTCATACATGTACATTTTGTTTTAATACATACCTCGAATACAACCTTTGAAAAACACATAGATTCAGTAAACATTGTTGTAATTCCTCTTTTTCTTGTGATTGTCTCAGTAACCATGGTAACTCATCAGAAACTCTACAAGATGTCTTTCCTGGACTAAAATAAATTTTCATATTTTTTTTATAGATAGCTATAAGTTATTAAATTTTAAAAGAAGAAAATGAATACATGAAAGACTTTGTTATATGCCTCTGTTTTCAGAGGCAAAAACCATAGCAAGACTGTACTATGCTTATTTGTTTTAAATTCATTTATTACATTTGTTAAATTTCTTTTAATTAAGCTGAGCTTATTAGATTTGCCCTCTTCTATAAGTCGAAGGCCATACTGTTGCCAATAACTGATAGCATCTACTTGATTTGAACATCTTCAATATTTGTCTCATTGATGGAAGTTTTTAATGACTTTGACTTGCTATACAGCCCTTGCATGGTCCGTAAATTTATTTAATGGTGAGTCTCTTTTAATTCATAAAGCTGGTCCAAATAAATTCTGAATTTTCTTACAGTGTACATATATTGTATACATATTCACATGTTTTCTTAAAATTTACCTTAAGGAATTTGAAAAATATTGAATAAGATTTTGTCTGTATTGTGGGATTAGCTTGGCCTCCTCTTTACCAAAACAATACTCAAGTGCTGCCTTTTCCATCTGAAAGAAACCAAAAATCAATATTATTGAAAATACATGTTTTACAACATAATCTGTCAATATATAGCCTACTTTGATTGACAAGTGGTTTAACACCACTTTCAAAACTGTTTTTTTTGGGGGGAGTGAATCAGAGAAAACCAAGATAATTGGAAGGAGAACTGGCAATACTAACCAATAAGAATAATTTGTTGAAATTGGTCTCACAACTCAGTGTTAATTGGAAGTTTTGATACAGTGGTTTGACTGCTTAGACTTTTTGGCCACCAATACCACACTGTCTTAGAGAAAAGATTGTTTCTTAAAATTAATTTGGACACATGTATAACTGATTTACCTGCTGATGGGCAAACATGAGTAATCCTCCTTGGTACTTAATTATAAGATGATGAAAGAGAATTTCTGTGAACAGTGTCAGGAAATTAGATGACAAATTAGGCATCAGATCTAGTAACTCACTTTCTCTTAATCCACAGCGACTCACATATATAAATCTTAATATCTGAAAAGAGTAAAAAACATGAGATCCAGTAACTCACTCTCTCTTAATCCATATCAACTCACATATATAAATCTTAATATCTGAAAAAGAGTAAAAACACATGAGGTCAAGTAACTCAATTTCTCTTAATCCACATCGACTCATATATATAAATCTTATATCTGAAAAAGAGTAAAAACACATGAGGTCAAGTAACTCACTTTCTCTTAATCCACATCGACTCACATATATAAATCTTATATCTGAAAAAGAGTAAAAACATATTAGATCTGAAAATATGGTCTCTTTCAAACCTAAGTGACTCACATATATAAATCTTAATATCTAAAACAAAGTAAAAACACATGAGATCTGGTAACTTGTTCTCTCTTAATCAACAGCGACTCACATATACAAATCTTATTATCTAAAACAGAGTAAAAACACATGAGATCAGGTAACTTGTTCTCTCTTTATCCACAGCGACTCACATATACAAATCTTAATATCTAAAACAGAGTAAAAACACATGAGATCTGGTAACTTCTTCTCTCTTAATCCACAGCGACTCACATATATAAATCTTAATATCTAAAACAGAGTAAAAAAACATGAGATCAGGTAACTCACTCTCTCTTAATCCACAGCAACTCACATATATAAATCATAATATCTGAAACAAAGTAAAAACACATGAGATCTGGTAACTTGTTCTCTCTTAATCCACAGCGATTCACATATATAAATCTTAATATCTGAAACAGAGTAAAAACACATGAGATCTGGCAACTTGTTCTCTCTTAATCCACAGCAACTCACATATAAAAATCTTAATATCTGAAACAGAGTAAAAACACATGAGATCTGGTAACTTGTTCTCTCTTAATCCACAGCAACTCACATATATAAATCTTAATATCTGAAACAGAGTAAAAACACATGAGATCTGGTAACTTGTTCTCTCTTAATCCACAGCGATTCACATATATAAATCTTAATATCTGAAACAGAGTAAAAAAACATGAGAACAGGTAACTCACTCTCTCTTAATCCACAGCAACTCACATATATAAATCATAATATCTGAAACAGAGTAAAAACACATGAGATCTGGTAACTTGTTCTCTCTTAATCCACAGCGATTCACATATATAAATCTTAATATCTGAAACAGAGTAAAAACACATGAGATCTGGTAACTTGTTCTCTCTTAATCCAAAGCAACTCACATATATAAATCTTAATATCTGAAACAGAGTAAAAACACATGAGATCTGGTAACTTGTTCTCTCTTAATCCACAGCAACTCACATATATAAATCTTAATATCTGAAACAGAGTAAAAACACATGAGATCTGGTAACTTGTTCTCTCTTAATCCACAGCAACTCACATATATAAATCTTAATATCTGAAACAGAGTAAATGTCTAAAACATTTGGATAGACTATATTTAGCCTGGGTCAAAGGTTATAGGAATATAGGAAGCTGCAAATTCAGAAAAGTCTGTATTCACATACAATATACAGTATGAGTCTTAGAAACTTTGTACGTGCTAGATTTACAAAGCCCTTCAACATTTCGTGCTGATTACAAAAAAAAAGATTGGTCAACAATTATTTTGTCATATTTATACCTTTATACCTTTATACCTTTATACCTGAAAAAGTATTTAGTCTATGTGTGGTCTTACACTGTTTTTTAAACAGTTTTAATGAGTGACCTCTAGTATTATTAGATGGTGCTAAAGTAAATAGCTTCATCCAGTCGATGTCATCTATACCATGCAACGATTTGTAGACTTGTATCATGTCATTCCTATCCCTACGATATTCCAAAGTTGGCAAACCCAATGAACGTAGCCTGTCTTCATAATTAAGATGACAAATATTTTTCACCAGTTTTGTGGCCCTCCTTTGTAAAGATTCCAGTTTACGGATGTCTTTTTTAAGATACGGTGACCAGACGCATGTCGCATATTCAAGCAGCGGACGCACTATTGATTTATAAATAGTAAGAAACATATCTTGATCCATGTAATCAAAAGAATGATGAATAAGAGACAACACTCTCTGCGCTTTGTTATAAATATCACTTATATGTTTTTCAAATTTCAAATTAGACTCGAAAGTTACTCCAAGATCCTTTTCTTCATTCACTGTAGATAATGCAATAAAATTTCCAGATTCATCCAACATGGTATAACGATATTTCAGGTCATTGTCAGGATTAATATGCAATACTTTACATTTAGCAGCATTAAATTTTAATTTCCACATATCTGACCATTCACATAATCTGTCCAAATTTTCCTGTAACTTACTTTGCTCATAATCTGACGAGACTTTAGAATAAACTTTACAATCATCAGCAAAAATTTTCACTATGCCCTCTACTACATCAGGAAGATCATTTATAAATGTTAAGAAAAGAACTGGTCCTAAAACACTTCCCTGAGGTACACCGCTCACAACGTCTGACCATGTTGATGTTGTGTTATTTATACGAACACATTGCTTACGCCCAGATAGAAAACTTTTTATCCAATTTAAAATGCATCCCTTTATTCCAAGTTTTTCAAGTTTCAAAAATAAACGCTGATGCGGTACAGTATCAAACGCCTTGGAAAAGTCAAGGAAAATCGAGTCCAGTGGAAAACCACTATCAATTAATTCTGACCACTCATCAAGAACCTCTAGGAGTTGAGTAACACATGATCTACCAGGACGGAAGCCATATTGACTACTAGTAAAAAGATTGTTTGTAAGAATAAACTTCATAATATTGTCTCTAATAATGGATTCACATATCTTACATACCACTGATGTTAAGCTTACAGGTCTATAATTACCAGGTTTTAGTTTTTTCCCTTTCTTAAATATCGGTGATACTATGGCATTTTTCCAATCGTCTGGAACTTTCCCCTCTTTGATAGACTTATTAAAAATTAGAAACAATGGATAACAAATTGCATGTCTAACTTCATATAAAACTTTCGGATGGAGACCATCAGGTCCTGCAGATTTATCTGTCTTTAATTTATTAAGTTTCTTTATCACATCTTCCTGACAAATATTAATATCATTTAAATAATTGTTCGACACTGAATTAGTATCATAATCTTTCAAGTCCTCCGTTTGAGTAAAAACACTAGTAAAAAACTGATTTAAAACTTCAACTTTGTCAGCAGTACTGGATGCTAAAGTACCATCCGGTTTCTCAAGCGTACCTATTCCTGATCTAGTCTTGAGTTTACTGTTAACATAATTCCAAAACGACTTTACATTAGTCTTTGATTCTAAGGCCACTTTTTGTTCAAAACTAAGTTTGGCATTTTTAACAGTATTTGTACATTCATTGCGATCCTTCACATATTTGATATATGACAAATTATTTCTTGAATATTTATATTTTTTCCATGATTTACGTTTCTTGACAATTGCAGACTTAGTAGCTCTATCCATCCACAAAGGTGGGCTTATAAATTTACGGTCATTTTTCTTCTTCGGAATAAATCTATCGATGTTATCGGACATAACAGTAGAGAAACATTTCCACATTTCATTAATGCTTTTATTATTTAGCAGAACATCCCAGTCAATGTCGTTTAGAGTCTCATTAAAAATCTCATAGTTACCTCTAAAATATGAAAAACGATCGCCAGAAGTATTCTCATTATTCAAATAGCAACAAAAATCGAAAGTTATCATGCAATGGTCACTCTTCCCAACTGGCGAATCCATTTGTATAGAGTCTTTGGATATCATATTTTCTTCATTCGTGAAAACCAAATCAAGTAAATTGGCATTTTGACCAGTACGAAAACGTGTCGGTGTACATATATGTTGAAATAGGAAATTGTTTTGCATACACTCATAAAATTTAAAAGGATCTGTGTTAATACCACTTGATACTTCATTATCAACCCATTTGATTTCAGGGTAGTTAAAGTCTCCCATAATTAAATAATGGCTGTACTTTAAGTTACGAGCATGACATATTAAATCATTTAATTTCTTATTATTACAGGATACAGACGACGGACTCCTATAAATACAGCCCAATAACAGTTTATCAGTTCCTTCTAATTTAACTTCACACCACACCGATTCATTAAAAGCAGATTCCGATAAAATGTCAACTTTAAAAGCAGTCAAAGACTTGTGAATATAAATAACTACACCTCTATCCCCCACTTTGTCCGGTAAATACTTTTCATAATCAGCTAGATTTAGCATGGATGATATAGATTTATCCATAGAGTTCTTAGGATATATTTCGCATAAACCTATTATATGTGGCTTTTCAATTGATAAATGTGCCTCAAACTCTGAACGCTTATTTGACAGGGTGTCAACATTTGAAAACAAAACTCTCAACGACTTCAAATTATCCTTTGGAGTAAATTTCTTATCCTCCTTAACTGGTTGGGTATTGGAAATACCTTGCGACATATTTAACTCATTTGTACTGTCATTAACTGTAACTTTAACATAACTATTAACTGGAACAAAATTATCAACATTAACTGTTAACATATTTACATTTGAAGTATCTGAATAATCATTGTTATCATTATGTATCGGGGGCCCATGGAGGAATCCCCGATTTTGGCAATTCAACTATCTTCTCTCTACGAATGGCCCAACTCCTATGTGGAAAATCCTTTTTCATTTGACCCAGTTCAATACGTAGAGCATTATTAATTTCTCTCTGTTTTTTTGTGAGGTCTCTGCCTATGCCAATTTTCTTGTGAGCACCTATCTTGGTGTCTTTCAACTTATAAGCATTACGGAATAGATTGTTCCTAGAGGTATTATCCTTAACAACTAACCTAGTAAGCCTGAATTTCCCTGAGCCTTTCTTAGGCTTTGCACCTAAACGTGTAATCTCGTCAATAGCAATATTGTCAATCCCTAAAGAATCACTACATAGCCCCTGAATAAATTCAGTATCTTTCATTTTAGAGTCCCCCTCCTCAGTTTCAGGAATACCAAATATAATAACATTTGCTTCTCTTTTCTCTTCCTCTGACTTGTCATCAATAATCTGACTTATTTGTTGTGACACCATCTTGGGTAAGTTTTCATTAAGCTGGGATAAATTTTTATCCACTGAATTTATCCTTTCATTACAATTTTTCAGACTATTTGCTAGACCAACAACTTCTGTTTCTATCTTATCTTGTCTTGTATGCATTAAAGTCAACATCTTACAAATTTTCTGGGAAGCCCCTTTGCAACCCTTGCAAACCCACTGGATACTATCATCTGATTTTTGTAAGAAGTCATAATCTGCGACAGGAACCCTTTCACACTTGATGTGGAACCATTTCTCGCAAATAGAACATGATAAGGCTCTGTCATTAGATACCACATCCTTATTACAATTGTTACAAATATCTTTCACTTTGGGCGCCATATTGGATGCTGAGTTTACCACGTGGAGATTAGTAAAAAGGCCACAACTCAATCAAAAAATAATGTTGTTGTAGGAAAATTGTTTTAAAACGTGTATGTAGATGTAAGGTCACTCATGGCTGTATTATCTTTGAAAGATGCGAAAAACAGGGAAACTTTCACAAATTATAAGTCTCTATCTCGGAGCTTCAGAAAAAAACAGCCATCTTCTAGCGCATGCGCACACATGCCATTTATGCACTATATTTCCAGTAAGCAAGTATACTGAATTCATACAATGAATGAAACTATCATATACCTTTTCTGTTTTTAAAGCTGATCATTTCTGTTAAATTAAAATATTGTGAGGACAAGAGAAATTTTAACATGATGTGAATGCTCACTTAGCATTATAAAGGAAAGGAATCAAATCCTAAAATGTAATTACTGGTTTAAACCTAAAATTTTCCTTTTGGTCAAGATGTATTGAAGGAAGGATGTCTATTTTTATTCATTCTCATTAGTAATGAGTGTGAACTAGCCTGTTTGCACCAATAAGGCTCAAAGCAAAAAAACCCTAAAATGTAATAAAAATCACTCAATCTTTAGTTTTCTATATGTAGCATTTTGTGGGCCTGAATTTTTGTCATTTTTTTTTTTTTTTTACTCCACAGTATTGTCTGTCTGTCTCAGGCTTTCGTTTTTGTTTGCTTTTTTTTTTACATTTTCTCAGTTTTATGAGTTATAAATAATAAAACTCACCATTTTTAAATGCCCTCTGTTTTCATGAGTTTCCAGTAAATATCTGATTACATCTAAAACTTTACAATATAAACTGACACAGTCTGTACACGTCAGTAAATTCTCTAAATGCTTGCCTGGTTTAGAATCAAATCTAGTGTACCTATAAAGAAAGGAAAAACAACAGATTATATACAGTTTATTTTTAAGTTTGGTTGTACCTGTCGAAAACTTATTTCAAACATGATTGCCCATCCCATTGTTTACATTTACTATTGTCAATTGAAATTTCAATCATTGTGCTTTCAGGAAAAAATAAAAACATTGAAAAATTTCTGAATTTACAATGAGGGGCGTAAAGGGGGGTATCTGCAAGGAATAAAGCGAATTTCACAATGAACGAGCAATTTAAACGTTCTTGCACGTTGATATTTTTACCGATTTTATGAAACACGGTGAAAAATGAGCATTTTCCACGGCTGCAAGAAAATAACTCTTTACCACCCTCTACAATATTACATGTTAGAATTTAAAATATAAGATTAAACCAAGTAATGTATATCAGGTTATTTTTACCTTGTGTAAAAGGTAAGTTTATATTTCATGCCTGTTTCTTCTACTAACAATAATAGATTATTATTAGCTTCTACCTACCCTGATATATGCCTAGCTAGCACCATCACATACAGTGAACAACATGTGGACGGAGTTCTACATTGGGTCAGTATTACCTACCCTGAGATATGCCTAGCTAGCACCATCACATACAGTGAACAACATGTTGACGGAGTTCTACATTGGGTAAGTATTACCTACCCTGAGATATGCCTAGCTAGCACCATTACATACAATGAACAACATGTTGACGGAGTTCTACATTGGGTTAGTATTACCTACCCTGAGATATGCCTAGCTAGCACCATTACATACAGTGAACAACATGTGGACGGAGTTCTACATTGGGTTAGTATTACCTACCCTGAGATATGCCTAGCTAGCACCATTACATACAGTGAACAACATGTGGACGGAGTTCTACATTGTGTCAGTATTACCTACCCTGATATATGCCTAGCTAGCACCATTACATACAGTGAACAACATGTGGACGGAGTTCTACATTGTGTCAGTATTACCTACCCTGAGATATGCCTAGCTAGCACCATTACATACAGTGAACAACATGTGGACGGAGTTCTACATTGGGTCAGTATTACCTAGCCTGATATATGCCTAGCTAGCACCATTACATACAGTGAACAACATGTTGACGGAGTTCTACATTGGGTTAGTATTACCTACCCTGATATATGCCTAGCTAGCACCATCACATACAGTGAACAACAAGTGGACGGAGTTCTACATTGTTTTAGTATTACCTACCCTGAGATATGCCTAGCTAGCACCATTACATACAGAGAACAACATGTGGACGGAGTTCTACATTGGGTCAGTATTACCTACCCTGAGATATGCCTAGCTAGCACCATTACATACAGTGAACAACATGTGGACGGAGTTCTACATTGGGTTAGTATTACCTACCCTGATATATGCCTAGCTAGCACCATCACATACAGTGAACAACATGTGGACGGAGTTCTACATTGGGTTAGTATTACCTACCCTGAGATATGCCTAGCTAGCACCATTACATACAGTGAACAACATGTGGACGGAGTTCTACATTGGGTCAGTATTACCTACCCTGAGATATGCCTAGCTAGCACCATTACATACAGTGAACAACATGTGGACGGAGTTCTACATTGGGTTAGTATTACCTACCCTGAGATATGCCTAGCTAGCACCATTACATACAGTGAACAACATGTGGACGGAGTTCTACATTGGGTCAGTATTACCTACCCTGAGATATGCCTAGCTAGCACCATTACATACAGTAAAACAACATGTGGACGGAGTTCTACATTGGGTCAGTATTACCTACCCTGAGATATGCCTAGCTAGCACCATAACATACAGTGAACAACATGTGGACGGAGTTCTACATTGTGTCAGTATTACCTACCCTGATATATGCCTAGCTAGCACCATTACATACAGTGAACAACATGTGGACGGAGTTCTACATTGGGTTAGTATTACCTACCCTGATATATGCCTAGCTAGCACCATCACATACAGTGAACAACATGTGGACGGAGTTCTACATTGTTTTAGTATTACCTACCCTGAGATATGCCTAGCTAGCACCATTACATACAGTGAACAACATGTGGACAGAGTTCTACATTGGGTCAGTATTACCTACCCTGATATATGCCTAGCTAGCACCATTACATACAGTGAACAACATGTGGACGGAGTTCTACATTGGGTTAGTATTACCTACCCTGATATATGTCTAGCTAGCACCATTACATACAGTGAACAACATGTGGACGGAGTTCTACATTGTGTTAGTATTGATGTCTCCTCTTCAGAACTAATAGAAGCATCAAGAGTCGCTAACTCAGCATGGAGTAACTCCTTCACATTTTTGTTGCTCAGTGGTTCAACCCGTACTGTTGGCCAAGATCTGTAAATAGAACCATTGTTGAATAAGTGCATTGAAAAAATTGTTACGTTTTAGTGTCTATTTCTAGAAATTATTATTGCAATTTCAAGAAATGCTTCATTCAAATATTGCTTTCAGCATTATAAATGCAAGCTTTATTATTTTGCATAAACATTAATGCAGCAAAACACATTGCAAACAAGAATGTGTCCAAAGTACATGGATGCCCCACTTGCACTATCCTTTTCCATGTTCCATGGACCATGAAATTGGGTAATAATCTAATTTGGCATTAAAATAAGAAAGATTATATTATAGGGAACATGTGTACTAAGTTTCAAGTTGATTGGACTTCAATTTTATCAAAAACTACCTTGACCAAAAACTTTAACCTGAAATTCCCAATTTCATTTTCTATGTTCAGTGGACCGTGAAATTGGGGTCAAAAGTCTAATTTGGCTTTAAAATTAGAAAGATCATATCATAAGCAACAAGTGTATTAAGTTTCAAGTTGATTGGACTTCAGCTTCATCAAAAACTACCTTGACCAAAAACTTTAACCTGAAATTCCCACTTTCATTTTCTATGTTCAGTGGACCGTGAAATTGGGGTCAAAAGTCTAATTTGGCTTTAAAATTAGAAAGATCATATCATAAGCAACAAGTGTACTAAGTTTCAAGTTGATTGGACTTCAGCTTCATCAAAAACTACCTTTACCAAAAACTTTAACCTGAACGGACGAATGGACAAACGGACGCACAGACGGACGACGAACAAACGAACGGAGCCACAGACCAGAAAACATAATGCCCCTCTACTATCGTAGGTGGGGCATAAAAATTTCAGAATTTACTATATGTCAACAATTCTTCCCTACGATATTATACTATAAATATACCCCTTCTACCTTTTGACCTTGATCTGATAACGATATTTTGCTCACTTCAATGACTTATGACAAGTTTCTTTACATGCTGACCTTTCACCTTTGACCTAGATAAGTAATAGGATTTTTTCTCACCTCCATGACTGGGGACATGTCTCTTCACATGCAGACACAATTATTCTTGTATCCACTGGCAATGGATCTTTTAACCATTTTAAATGCACCTCTGCTTGCTGGAAATACAAATAATTTAAACATATATGTAGGTAAATTTAAATACTAAAATAAAACTTTTCAAGTCCAGTTTAATAAGTAATTGTGCAGAATGTTTCAAATATGCGCCCTTGATGTGAGGGTGTAAAGCTCCTACCACAAACAAATCCTAGCGTCACTCAGTAAACAGTACATTTATAATTAGGAAGCCCTCTCCTTTACCTAGTTTTATATTTAATGTTGCCTTGGGGAAGACTAGTCATTATAATTTATAAAATCTATATTTATATTTAAATATGTAAAATGCATCAAAGTGAAAAACTAAACATTCCAGGCTATTAAGTCTAACATATTTCTTGTATGCCATAAAAAAAATCCCAAAAGAGTGTGGAAATGGGTGAGGCAAAATAAAGTCAGAAAAAGACAAGTGAAGGGTATTAAGGAGATAAGAAATATAACTGCTTACCTGGAAACGATCAATGGAATCCAGTACAACAATAGCTCCACCTGGTGTCCTTGACGATATCCTCTCTAACCATCGGGGAAACTCCTCAACTATTCTGACAGGATCAGAAGTCAGTTGTGGAGGGGAATTCAGCTGCTGCATCAACTAGATTGAGAAAAAGTACACAGAAATATTAACTTTATTTGAGAATAAAAAGATGCAAAAAATATATTTTTTAAATCTGAAAATATAGCCAAAGCTGAGCTCAAGCAGTCATTCCAACATGTCTATAGTGGGCATGGGCACTGGGTGTAAAAAGATTCTAGATTCCTATTTTTTAAGAATGTTACTGTTTTTTACAAAACTTAGTGTTATATTTGAGAAGACATGAGTATGGTCCTCCACTTTATCTGAGTGGTATTTTTTAAACTGTAGTATGTATTTGTCTTTTTTTATTCAAAGGCCACATGTACAGGTCAGAAGATTTCTACCCAAGGTCAAAAAATATATAAAGACTACCTGCTTATATTAAATCAGCACTGACCATGGACTCTATACCAACAAAATACAGTAAACTCAACCACTATATATACAGAGACCATCCATATACAGAGGACAAATTACCTGAGCTGTAAGTCTTCTAATCATCATAATAGGATCAGCACTGACTGTAGACTCTCTACCAACAAAATGGTCTAATCTACCTGTATACAGAGACAGGGTTTCCCCTGGGTCAATTATTTTTTTCGCCACCTCTTTCGCCAAAACAATATATTTTTCGCCACTTTATTATTTTTTTCGCCAAGTAACATAACTATATTTTTCGTTTAAAATTTATCTTTTTTTCTACCCCTTCCCTTAAATAAGGTGATTTTGCCCCATTGTGTCTATGCTTATTCTCTCAAACTTATTTCAGAGTCTACATTTAATGAATAAACAGTTAACACTCATTAACTTAAAAGGGAAAAATATTCATTGTATTTTAAACAACTTTTCTAAATGAAGGGGCCACTATACTTTTAATAATAAAGAAGATATAAGTCCTGGAATATAACAAAATTAATGGCCATGTTTTGATTATATAATACCAGTATAGTTTGAAGGGAAAGTTTCTTTAAAAGAAAAATACTGATGTGCCCTTTTGTACTAAGAAGTGGTTTTTACAACAAAAGAAAAGCTTTTATCACATGAAATTGATCCCTCATTTCATGTGTAGACATAACATTGAAGGGCTAATCTCATTCGAGGGGTTGTTCCCAACCTTTTGGATAGATTTCTTCATAACGACAGTTTTCTTTTCTTGACCATCGTAAATGAAAAAGTTGAGACGTAAAACTATGCTTGAAACACGCGTGTCACTAAAACGACTTTAAAGTAGTCTCCCTGATCAATTACCTAGTATATTAAAGTCAAAGGATAATTAAAGTTCTAAATCAGAGATTTTTCTTGCTTTTGAACATTTTTCGTCACAATAACAAACTATCTTTAAAAGGAGAGGAGACATCAAAAGAGTTCTTCAAACACGTGTGTTGCCAAGTGGTAAATAAATCCTGTATGTGACATTTAGCGGAAGCCATTTAACCATATCATTTTGTCAAACAATTCAATCAACACCTTTATTAATTAGTCCTTTGTTGTCAATAGCTATAAAATGCAATTAGCTGATTATTGATTTTCTGTCCAAATCTTAATGAGGTCAAGGTGAATTCCGAGTATTGTCTTATGGGGTAAAGTCCGAGAAACTCTAACTAGAGGCTCTCAAGAGCCTGTATCGCTCACCTGATTCTACTTGGGTTTTTGAAATCATTTCAAAAGATGAAATTTGGCTACAAAGTAACAACACTTGGCCAGCACCTCATTAAGAAAGGAACATGTATGCTATGTTTGCTTTCATTCAATTCAGTGGTTCTCTAAAAGAAGACATTTGTATGTATTTCCCATAGGGTCCTATGTTAAACCAAGTCCCCTGCTGAAAACCACCTTGGTTAATGGATTTGCTACAAAGTAACAACACTTGGTCAGCATGTCATGAGTAACATTCATGCTATGTTTGATTTCATTCCATTCAGTGGTTCTCTAAAAGAAGACATTTGTATGTATTTCCCATAGGGTCCTATGTTAAACTAAGTCCCCCGCTGGCAGCCATCTTGGATGATGGATCAGCTACAAAGTAACAACATTTGGTCAGCACCTCATAGGGAACATTCATGCCATGTTTGGTTTCATTCCATTCAGTGGTTCTCTAAAAGAAGTCATTTGTTTGCATTTCCCATAGGGTCCTATGTTAAACTAAGTCCCCTGCTGACAGCCATCTTGGAAGATGGATCGGCTTCAAAGTAACAACACTTGGTCAGCACTTTATAAGGAACATTCATGCCATGTTTAGTTTCATTCCATTCAGTGGTTCTCTAAAAGAAGTCATTTGTATGCATTTCTCATAGGGTCCAATGTTAAACTAAGTCCCCTCGCTGGCGGCCATCTTGGATGATGGATCGGCTACAAAGTAACAACACTTGGTCAGCATCTTATAAGGAACATTCATGCCATGTTTGGTTTCATTCCATTCAGTGGTTCTCTAAAATAAGTCATTTGTATGCATTTCCCATTGGGTCCTATGTTAAACTAAGTCCCTGCTGGCGGCCATCTTGGATGATGGATCGGCTACAAAGTAACAACACTTGGTCAGCACCTAAGAAGGAACATTCATGCCATGTTTGGTTTCATTCCATTCAGTGGTTCTCTAAAATAAGTCATTTGTATGCATTTCCCATTGGGTCCTATGTTAAACTAAGTCCCCGCTGGCGGCCATCTTGGATGATGGATCGGCTACAAAGTAACAACACTTGGTCAGCACCTAAGAAGGAACATTCATGCCATGTTTGGTTTCATTCCATTCAGTGGTTCTCTAAAAGAAGTCATTTGTATGCATTTCTCATAGGGTCCAATGTTAAACTAAGTCCCCAGCTGGCGGCCATCTTGGATGATGGATCAGCTACAAAGTAACAACACTTGGTCAGCACCTAAAAAGGAACATTCATGCCATGTTTAGTTTCATTCCATTCAGTGGTTCTCTAAAAGAAGTCATTTGTATGCATTTCTCATAGGGTCCAATGTTAAACTAAGTCCCCAGCTGGCGGCCATCTTGGATGATGGATCGGCTACAAAGTAACAACACTTGGTCAGCACCTCATAAGGAACATTCATGCCATGTTTAGTTTTATTCCATTCAGTGGTTCTCTAAAAGAAGTCATTTGTATGCATTTCCCATTGGGTCCAATGTTAAACTAAGTCCCCCGCTGGCGGCCATCTTGGATGATGGATCGGCTACAAAGTAACAACACTTGGTCAGCACCTTATAAGGAACATTCATGCCATGTTTTGTTTCATTCCATTCAGTGGTTCTCTAAAAGAAGTCATTTGTATGCATTTCCCATAGGGTCCTATGTTAAACTAAGTCCCCCGCTGGCGGCCATCTTGGATGATGGATCAGCTACAAAGTAACAACACTTGGTTAGCACCTCATAAGGAACATTCATGCCATGTTTGGTTTTATTCCATTCAGTGGTTCTCTAGGAGAAGTTCAAAATGTAAAAATTAAAGACGACGACAGCAGATGACGGACGCTAAGTGATGAGAAAAGCTCACTTAGCCCTTCTGGCCAGGTGAGCTAAAAAAGTAAATAAACAAGATGGAGGAAAATAAATCATTCTATATATTTCGTTCGCCAAATTCTTTCGCAAATGACGAATTTTTATCACCACATTTATTAAAAAAAACCACCAGGGGAAACCCTGTACAGAGACCACCTGTCTATAGAGGACAAATTACCTGAGCTGTAAGCCTTCTCATCATCATTATAGGATCAGCACTGACGGTGGACTCTCTTCCAACAAAATGGTACAACAGAAGACTACTGGGAATTTTCTCCTGTTGTAACTGGATCCTACAAAAGGGGAGATAATTATAAAAATGTTACCATGACAACTAAACAAGATATCCTTTTCCTTAAAACATGTAAAAAAAATCTTATCTAGCTTAAAAATGTAATGTTAAAATGCTGTTTTAGATAATTGTTTCAGTATTTAATGAAATGTGAAAAATTTTGCTAAATAATTATATAAAATACAATAGGTTTATTGTTATTTTTGAAATACCAATTTTTGTTTCGAATTTCAAGTGGAATAGGTAAACCACAAATTTAAGGTTCAACAAATTACAAATTTTCTATAGGCTTGAATTCAGACTGACAAAACCAGCACATCAAATATTCATGAAAATGCAAGTTTTCTTCAATCCATGAAAATTGATACTGACCATTTTGGTCATGTTGATTTATTTGTAGATCTTACTTTACTGAACATTATTGCTGTTTGCAATCTATAATAATATTCAAGATAATAACCAAAAACAGCAAAATTTTCTTAAAATTACCAATTTAGGGGCAGCAACCCAACAACAGGTTCTCTGATCCATCTGAAAATTTCAAGGCAGATAGATCTAGACTGATAAACAAAAAATGTTTCTTATAGTAAATTTGATCTTAATAAAAGGCAAACGTCAGGAACAAGAACAATTAAGAGGCTCTCAAGAGCTTGAATCGCTCACCTTAATTTTTTGGGTTAAATCTCTCATCAATGATTATTTTGGCTTTTCAATTTATTTAAATGTTCTTTGAATCGTCCTATTTTCTTCAAAAGCAAAAAAAAAAATCATTTTCTCCTATGTTCTATTTTAGCCATAGGAGCTATGTTTCTTGACATACAAGGAAATAAAATATTAAATTTATACTAGATACTCTGAAACTCATTTAGCCTAAGTTTGGCTGAAATTGATACAGCAGTTTCAAAGGAGAAGATTTTTAAAAGTAGGTCAACATGATGAACAAATTGTGAAAAAAGTCTTTAAACCTAGGGCAATAACTCCTTAAGGGGTCAATTGACAGTTTTGCTCAAATTGACTTATTTGTAGATCTTACTTTGCATAACATTTTTGCTATTAACAGTCTATCTGTATCTATAATAATATTCAAGATAATAACCAAAAACTGCAAAATTTCTTTAAAATCATCAATTCAGGGGCATTATACCTGAATAACCAGTTACCAATTCGGCTGAAAATTTCAAGGCAGGTAGACCTTGACCTAATAAATACTTTAACTTCTTGTCTTATTTGCTCTAAATGCTGGAGTTTTTGAGATTTAAGCCAAAAACTGCATTTTACCCTGTGTTCTATTTTCAGCCATGACGGCCATATTTTTTGACGAAATAGAAAATAAAACAAACTTTATTTTATACACCCTACTGATCATTCAGTTGAAGTTTGGTTGAATTTGGTTGAGTATTTTTAGAGGAGAAGATTTTTTAAAGTTAGCAAATATGATGAACAAATTGTGAAAAATTGTCATTAAAGGACAATAACCCCCTTAAGTGGTCCATTGACAATTTTGGTCATATTAACTTATTTGTAGATCTTACTTTGCTGATCATTTTTGCTGTTTACAGTTTATCTTTATCTATAATAATATTCAAGATATTGACCAAAAACTGCAAAATTTCCTTAAAATTACCAATTAAGTGGCAGCAACCCAACAATGGGTTGTTTGATTCATCTGAAAATTTCAGGGCTGATAGATCTTGACCTAATGAACATATCTACCCCATGTCAGATTTGCTCTAAATGCTTTCGTTTTTGAGATATAAGCCAAAAACTGCATTTGACCCTATGTTCTATTTTTAACAATGGCGACCATGTTTGTTGATAGATCTAAACTTCGGATACAATTTATAAACTAGATACCCTAAGGAACATTCAGTTAAAGTTTGGAAGTATTTGGCCTAGTAGTTTCAGAGAAGATTCTTGAAATAGTTTACGACGACAGACGACGGACGACAACGGACGCCAAGTGATGGCATAAGCTCACTTGGCCCTTCGGGCCAGGTGAGCTAAAAATGAGCTTAGATTGCAATTCTTCTTCTTGACAGTTCCTGGAAGGGCTTTGTTGATGTTGATGAATTTTTACCCCATTTTTAATCACTTTTTATCGAATACATCTGCTCTCTAATAACAGTCAAAATTGACGATTGTCAGGATAAGCTCAAAGAAATAAGGGCATCTTTCCAATTGAAGACTATTAAAACTGGTACTTTCCTAAGTAATTACTATTTTCCCACCCTCCTGCCTAAATAATTAAACTAATGCAGGAATAAACAATTGGTAAACTTCTAAATTAGCAGACCTAAATGTCAAAATACAAAATCAATTGTCATCTAATGTTAAAGATCTGAATGCATCTTTTGGCTTTGAGATAAGACTTTACAAGAATTACATTGAAAAAAATAGCAATGTTAAAATCAATTTCTTTACAACTTGTCAATTCTTATTTTTTCAAGGTAGTTAATAAAAACTGTGGTTTGTCAAACATGTGTCATAACAAGTTTTGTTTTTGGAATATTTTGAATTTAAAGAGAATCATATTAGCCAGGAACTGTTAATGCTGTATTGATGACAATGATATTATTATATTTCTCCTAGAAGAACCAGATGCTCCACAGGGCATAGCTTTATACGACCGCAGAGGTTGAACCCTGAACGGTTGGGGCAAGTATGGACACAACATTCAAGCTGGATTCAGCTCTAAATTTGGATTGTGATTAAATAGTTGACACAGCATAGGTTTCTGACACAGAATGAATGTGTTCTAATGAACTTAAATTTTTTGTTTTCTCTTAGAGCAATTCACTATGCTGTTGAATATTAATCCTCTCAAAAAAATGTTTGAAGAAATTTTCTTTTTATTTATGAAATTTCAAATGAGAAAAATTGAACCCAATTTTTTAATCACATCCCCCTTTCCCTTATTTCAAAACTAATCTCAATTAAAATATTCTAATGGAGTTTGCAACAATAACTACTCATTTAAATACATCATAAAATATTAAGATGTAAAAAAACTGCTTGTTATCACTGAATGGTAAAGGTTATTTAAATTTATCAGTTGGTAGTAAAAAGTGAATATACATTGTATATTGTATCTAACAAAGATTTAAGTTGATTCTGGACAAAGAAAGATAACTCCAATTAAAAAAAAAAATCTTGCTATTGCACATATTGTGCAATAAGATATTTCTTGCTTACTATTCTGGACAAAGAAAGATAACTCTAATTAAAAAAAAAATTGCTATTTCACAATATTATGCAATTAGATATTTCTTGCCATTGCACAATACTGTGCAATTGAAAAGACTTGCTATTGCACAATACTTAATATAATAATTTTATATCCTGATTTGGACCAACTTGAAAACTGGGCCCATAATCAAAAATCTAAGTACATGTTTAGATTCAGCATATCAAAGAGGCCCAAGAATTCAATTTTTGTTAAAATCAAACTTGGTTTAATTTCGGACCCTTTGGACTTTAATGTAGACCAATTTGAAAACAGGACAAAAAATGAAGAATCTACATACATGACATACACAGTTAGATTTGGCATATCAAAGAACCCCATTTATTCAATTTTTGATGAAATCAAACAAAGTTAAATTTTGGACCCCAATTTGGACCAACTTGAAAACTGGGCCAATAATCAAGAATCTAAGTACATTTTTAGATTCAACATATCAAAGAACCCAACCAATTCATTTTTTGTCAAAATCAAACTAAGTTTAATTTTGGACCCTTTGGACCTTAGTGTAGACCAATTTGAAAACAGGACCAAAAGTAAAGAATCTACATACACAGTTTGATTCGGCATATCAAAGAACCCCAATTATTCAATTTTGATGAAATCAAACAAAGTTTAATTTTGGACCCTTTAAGCCCCTTTTACCTAAACTGTTGGGACCAAAACTCCCAAAATCAATACCAACCTTCCTTTTATGGTCATAACCCTTGTGTTTAAATTTCATAGATTTCTATTTACTTATACTAACGTTATGGTGCGAAAACAAAGAAAAATGCTTTTTTGGGTCCCTTTTTGGCCCCTAATTCTTAAACTGTTGGGACCTTAACTCCCAAAATCAATACCAACCTTCCTTTTGTGGTCATAAACATTGTGTTTAAATTTCATCGATTTCTATTAACTTAAACTAAAGTTATGGTGCGAAAACCAAGAAAATGCTTATTTGGGCCCTTTTTGGCCCCTAATTCCTAAAATGTTGGGGATGAAACTCCCAAAATCAATACCAACCTTCCTTTTATGGTCATAAACCTAGCTTGTGTTAAAATTTCATAGATTTCTATTCACTTTTACTTAAGTTAGAGTGCGAAAACTAAAAGTATTCGGACGACGACGACGATGACGACGACGCAGACGACGACGCCAACGTGATAGCAATAATGACGAAATTTTTTTCAAAATTTGCGGTCGTATAAAAATTCAATGCAATGAAATGTGTTTTGAAAACAAAAGTACTGCACCAATTTCTGCAACAATACAAAAAGAGTTGTAGTGATCAGAGTTTTTACATTTAAGGTCCATCTTGTTCTTGATAAGCATTGATGAAAACTTTCATATCCAATTGGAATATAAATGAGGGTGGGTGACACAGGGGTCCTGATCCCAAAATCCCAGGCTTAAAAACATGAAATCCTGAGGTCCCAAGTTAAAAATAAATCCAAACATCTGGAAATTAGAAAAAAGAATTGCGGGATCTGGATCAACCCGAAATCCAGAGCTTTAAAACACCTGAAAAAGGCCCCCCTCATAAGTCAAAATACCTAACAGGTGATTGCCCAGCAGATCTGAAAATGTTTTAAACAATATAATTTTTCATCAATTTATAAAGTTCCAAACCAAATAACTAATCATTTATAATAATTATAAACTGAATGATTTAATGCAACAAATGTTATGGACCTTTGAATGGATAGAAAAGATGACAGACTGACAGACCAAGGCAAACCATGTAGTCATGTGAAGTTATAAATGTATTTTGAACTCATGATTGTTTGTTTCATTGTTACAGATAAATATTGATTGAATTTGATTGTTGGAAGCTTAATGTACAGTGGCAAATATTTCATGCATGTTCAGAATGATTTGAAAATTTCATTAAAAGATTCTAGACAAAACTTTCTTTCTCAGCTCTCTGACTCTCCCCAATTATTCCCAAAACAAATAAAATTGAGAATGGAAATGGGGAATGTGTTAAAGAGACAACAACCTGACCATAGAAAAAACTCTCCCTCATATTTAATCTGAAATGCATCATGATTTACAAAAAAATAAGAAAATAGCATACAAATAATGAAATTAAGAAACAGTTTTTTGGTAATAATATGAAGAGATAAAATGGAAGATTTTGGAAATATCATCAACAGATAGGACAAAACTTCTTTCTGGCTCTCTCGTTTTATTAAAAGTAAAACTTGTTCTAAGATTAAGAAAATACCATCCAAATAATGAAATTTAGAAACAATTGTATTTATCGGAAGATAAATGAATCTGATTGTTTCTGTTGTACAGACTATTACACTTCAGTGTCGGAAACTGATAAATTCCCAATACAAATTAAAGATTACTAAATTAATCACACAGAAGGGACTTGAATGAAGTGACCCAGTCCAACAGATAAATTAGATCTTATAAGGCCAGACTTTTTTTATTATCTGTTTAACGAGAAAATTTGTAAAAAAATAGGGTCGAGGGGACGAAAAAAAAAAAAAATAAAAGTGCAAAATTGGTCCAGTCGACACTAAAAATAAAAATAAAACCAATCTAAGTGACCTTTTTTTTTTTTTTTTTTTTTAAGAATTTATCAAAATACAAGAACAATGGAAGAAAACAGACCTCTAGATTGTGAGCTGGGCTACTAAAATTTTGATAAAATTTAGTTCAAAATACAAACATCATTTAGGAATAATTTGGTCTGGGCTACCAGCTTGAGTTTCCTAAGTTTTATTCCGGTGTAGGGTGCAAACGTGTACTGTAGGGTGCGAAAGTGAAAGGGGGTGAACGTGAATAAAAAAAGTGGTTTTTCAAATGATTTGGTCCCATCCAGACACAAAATTCAAAAGCATTATTGATTTTAATTGATATATTTGATACTATTTTAATATGCATACTACGATACTACTTCAAAGGAAAAATATAAACCCAAACTCTTCCAAAACGTTGACCGGCATGTCAGGTTCAACATCTGCCTCGTTGGTTATAATGCGGCTGATGCCAACATCTTCCCGTAACTCATTGGACAACATGACCCCGATTGCCTCATCTCTATTACACTTAACAAATTTGAGTGAACACGAACTTCTCTCTAGTGATCGGACTTAAAGTTTAATGTAAAAAAACAGTCCCTTCCCGGAAGTCGCCGTTTTGTTTGACCATGCGACAAGAGATAAGTACTTTTTTTTTTTTTTGAGGATTTCGTAACAGTCGGCGGAAAAAATAAAAATAAAAGTAGGAAGCACTATAAACAGTCACAATTAATAAAATAGTCAAAATATGGGTACATTAGTCATCATCGTATAACAATTTTAAAAGGAACAATTTAACAGGACACAAAAACATCTACTATCTACGAACACATGGATTGATTTGAGTGTCTGACGTCAGAAAAATTATATACGTCACATAAATTTGTCGTTCAATGTGCATACAAACAATTTTAAAATTTACATAGGCAAATTTATGTATGCATACAGGGTTAAAAAATCAAAAGTATGTAAGAATAAATTACAGAAATAGACCGAGATTCAAACTAGTCCAAAAGTTATACATAGAATTTATGAGAATCCAAAACTTTTAAAAGGAACAATTTAACAGGACACAAAAACATCTACTATCTACGAACACATGGATTGATTTGAGTGTCTGACGTCAGAAAAAATATATATGTCACATAAATTTGTCGTTCAAAGTGCATACAAACAATTTTAAAATTTACATAGGCAATGTACGCATACAGGGTTAAAAAATCAAAAGTATGTAAGAATAAATTACAGAAATAGACCGAGATTCAAACTAGTCCAAAAGTTATACATAGAATTTATGAGAATCCCAAAATTGTTAATTCCACTACGCCATTGATTGATTTTGACGTTTGTGGTTCAACGTATATAGTAATTCATAATAGAAATATATCATAATGACATATTATAGACAAATATCATACTGACGGGATCTTTAAAAGTACAGAGTCACGTTATAAGCACAAAAGAAATACAAAGAGTCACATATACAAAACAAATCACCAAAAAATGAAAGCCAATACAAACGACGAGATGTATAAGTACCGAGCCACGTCAAACGGATATCACATAAAGCATTCAACAGTAAAAGTAATCTTAAATTACATTCTCTCCTATGAATACCCATTCATTCATTCATTCCTTCATCAAACAAAATACATAAAAGGAGAGTTCAATTATTACCACGTAACAAAAAATGCTTTTCAGATGAAAATAATAGGTTTCAAATAAACATGGCATTCAGATTGTCATTAAAATCCTAAAATCGGTGCTTTAGCATTTTATGGTCATAAACCTAGCTTGTGTTAAAATTTCATAGATTTCTATTCACTTTTACTTAAGTTAGAGTGCGAAAACTAAAAGTATTCGGACGACGACGACGATGACGACGACGCAGACGACGACGCCAACGTGATAGCAATAATGACGAAATTTTTTTCAAAATTTGCGGTCGTATAAAAATTCAATGCAATGAAATGTGTTTTGAAAACAAAAGTACTGCACCAATTTCTGCAACAATACAAAAAGAGTTGTAGTGATCAGAGTTTTTACATTTAAGGTCCATCTTGTTCTTGATAAGCATTGATGAAAACTTTCATATCCAATTGGAATATAAATGAGGGTGGGTGACACAGGGGTCCTGATCCCAAAATCCCAGGCTTAAAAACATGAAATCCTGAGGTCCCAAGTTAAAAATAAATCCAAACATCTGGAAATTAGAAAAAAAGAATTGCGGGATCTGGATCAACCCCGAAATCCAGAGCTTTAAAACACCTGAAAAAGGCCCCCCTCATAAGTCAAAATACCTAACAGGTGATTGCCCAGCAGATCTGAAAATGTTTTAAACAATATAATTTTTCATCAATTTATAAAGTTCCAAACCAAATAACTAATCATTTATAATAATTATAAACTGAATGATTTAATGCAACAAATGTTATGGACCTTTGAATGGATAGAAAAGATGACAGACTGACAGACCAAGGCAAACCATGTAGTCATGTGAAGTTATAAATGTATTTTGAACTCATGATTGTTTGTTTCATTGTTACAGATAAATATTGATTGAATTTGATTGTTGGAAGCTTAATGTACAGTGGCAAATATTTCATGCATGTTCAGAATGATTTGAAAATTTCATTAAAAGATTCTAGACAAAACTTTCTTTCTCAGCTCTCTGACTCTCCCCAATTATTCCCAAAACAAATAAAATTGAGAATGGAAATGGGGAATGTGTTAAAGAGACAACAACCTGACCATAGAAAAAACTCTCCCTCTATTTAATCTGAAATGCATCATGATTTACAGAAAATAAGAAAATAGCATACAAATAATGAAATTAAGAAACAGTTTTTTGGTAGTAATAATATAAAGAGATAAAATGGAAGATTTTGGCTCTCTCGTTTTATTAAAAGTAAAACTTGTTCTAAGAATAAGAAAATACCATCCAAATAATGAAATTTAGAAACAATTGTATTTATCGGAAGATAAATGAATCTGATTGTTTCTGTTGTACAGACTATTACACTTCAGTGTCGGAAACTGATAAATTCCCAATACAAATTAAAGATTACTAAATTAATCACACAGAAGGGACTTGAATGAAGTGACCCAGTCCAACAGATAAATTAGATATTATAAGGCCAGACTTTTTTTATTATCTGTTTAACGAGAAAATTTGTAAAAAAATAGGGTCGAGGGGACGAAATAAAAAAAAAAATAAAAGTTCAAAATTGGTCCAGTCGACACTAAAAATAAAAATAAAACCAATCTAAGTGACCTTTTTTTTTTTTTTTTTTTTTTAAGAATTTATCAAAATACAAGAACAATGGAAGAAAACAGACCTCTAGATTGTGAGCTGGGCTACTAAAATTTTGATAAAATTTAGTTCAAAATACAAACATCATTTAGGAATAATTTGGTCTGGGCTACCAGCTTGAGTTTCCTAAGTTTTATTCCGGTGTAGGGTGCAAACGTGTACTGTAGGGTGCGAAAGTGAAAGGGGGTGAACGTGAATAAAAAAAGTGGTTTTTCAAATGATTTGGTCCCATCCAGACACAAAATTCAAAAGCATTATTGATTTTAATTGATATATTTGATACTATTTTAATATGCATACTACGATACTACTTCAAAGGAAAAATATAAACCCAAACTCTTCCAAAACGTTGACCGGCATGTCAGGTTCAACATCTGCCTCGTTGGTTATAATGCGGCTGATGCCAACATCTTCCCGTAACTCATTGGACAACATGACCCCGATTGCCCATCTCTATTACACTTAACAAATTTGAGTGAACACGAACTTCTCTCTAGTGATCGGACTTAAAGTTTAATGTAAAAAAACAGTCCCTTCCCGGAAGTCGCCGTTTTGTTTGACCATGCGACAAGAGATAAGTACTTTTTTTTTTTTTTGAGGATTTCGTAACAGTCGGCGGAAAAAATAAAAATAAAAGTAGGAAGCACTACTTTTATTTTTATTCTGAAATCGGACAATGTGGAGTCGGCGGATCTCGTTAAACAGATAATAAAAAAAGTCTGGCCTAAAGGCAGGGGATTAATTGACATAGGCAGAAGAAGTCAAAGCAAGAGAGAAGTTTACAGATACAAATTACTGTCCAATAATAATAGATATCTTGTTCTGAGAATAAAACGTATCATTGTATGCTTCACAAGGGATTACTGCATGGTATATTTCAAGTGTCAGAAGTTAAAAAAAATTACTGAGTATGGCAGAATTATATGGGGACGAAGTCCCCAATTACGGTAAAAAACCTTTGAATGGATAGAAAAGATGACAGACTGACAGACCAAGGCAAACCATGTAGTCATGTGAAGTTATAAATGTATTTTGAACTCATGATTGTTTGTTTCATTGTTACAGATAAATATTGATTGAATTTGATTGTTGGAAGCTTAATGTACAGTGGCAAATATTTCATGCATGTTCAGAATGATTTGAAAATTTCATTAAAAGATTCTAGACAAAACTTTCTTTCTCAGCTCTCTGACTCTCCCCAATTATTCCCAAAACAAATAAAATTGAGAATGGAAATGGGGAATGTGTTAAAGAGACAACAACCTGACCATAGAAAAAACTCTCCCTCTATTTAATCTGAAATGCATCATGATTTACAGAAAATAAGAAAATAGCATACAAATAATGAAATTAAGAAACAGTTTTTTGGTAGTAATAATATAAAGAGATAAAATGGAAGATTTTGGCTCTCTCGTTTTATTAAAAGTAAAACTTGTTCTAAGAATAAGAAAATACCATCCAAATAATGAAATTTAGAAACAATTGTATTTATCGGAAGATAAATGAATCTGATTGTTTCTGTTGTACAGACTATTACACTTCAGTGTCGGAAACTGATAAATTCCCAATAAAATTAAAGATTACTAAATTAATCACACAGAAGGGACTTGAATGAAGTGACCCAGTCCAACAGATAAATTAGATATTATAAGGCCAGACTTTTTTTATTATCTGTTTAACGAGAAAATTTGTAAAAAAATAGGGTCGAGGGGACGAAATAAAAAAAAAAATAAAAGTTCAAAATTGGTCCAGTCGACACTAAAAATAAAAATAAAACCAATCTAAGTGACCTTTTTTTTTTTTTTTTTTTTTTTAAGAATTTATCAAAATACAAGAACAATGGAAGAAAACAGACCTCTAGATTGTGAGCTGGGCTACTAAAATTTTGATAAAATTTAGTTCAAAATACAAACATCATTTAGGAATAATTTGGTCTGGGCTACCAGCTTGAGTTTCCTAAGTTTTATTCCGGTGTAGGGTGCAAACGTGTACTGTAGGGTGCGAAAGTGAAAGGGGGTGAACGTGAATAAAAAAAGTGGTTTTTCAAATGATTTGGTCCCATCCAGACACAAAATTCAAAAGCATTATTGATTTTAATTGATATATTTGATACTATTTTAATATGCATACTACGATACTACTTCAAAGGAAAAATATAAACCCAAACTCTTCCAAAACGTTGACCGGCATGTCAGGTTCAACATCTGCCTCGTTGGTTATAATGCGGCTGATGCCAACATCTTCCCGTAACTCATTGGACAACATGACCCCGATTGCCTCATCTCTATTACACTTAACAAATTTGAGTGAACACGAACTTCTCTCTAGTGATCGGACTTAAAGTTTAATGTAAAAAAACAGTCCCTTCCCGGAAGTCGCCGTTTTGTTTGACCATGCGACAAGAGATAAGTACTTTTTTTTTTTTTTGAGGATTTCGTAACAGTCGGCGGAAAAAATAAAAATAAAGTAGGAAGCACTACTTTTATTTTTATTCTGAAATCGGACAATGTGGAGTCGGCGGATCTCGTTAAACAGATAATAAAAAAAGTCTGGCCTAAAGGCAGGGGATTAATTGACATAGGCAGAAGAAGTCAAAGCAAGAGAGAAGTTTACAGATACAAATTACTGTCCAATAATAATAGATATCTTGTTCTGAGAATAAAACGTATCATTGTATGCTTCACAAGGGATTACTGCATGGTATATTTCAAGTGTCAGAAGTTAAAAAAAATTACTGAGTATGGCAGAATTATATGGGGACGAAGTCCCCAATTACGGTAAAAAAATCATTAAAAAAAAATTAATTAAAAATCGGGAAAATTTTCCCCGATTTTTCATTGTACTAATGAACTCAAAATCGTTAACTTTTTTTTTCAGATCTACTTCCTGTTCTGGTCTTGTTGCTGCCTGTTCCGGTCTTGTTGGCATGAGATTTTAAATAAAATGTATATATTTATCAACATATCAACAAAAAAAGGAAGGAATTCAACACCCAATCATTTTTAATAATTGTTTGATATGAAAAAAACGTTACCTGATAACAGCGTTTCTTTGTTTACATTGAATATGACGTCATAACTTAAATAACGTCACAATCAAATCCCTAACAACAGAACCAATATCGGAAACGTTACGGTATTTCCGTTTATCAACATGTTTGAATAAAAAAGAAATAATACTTCGTCCCCATTCACAGGTAATGCCTGCCTCATATTATAAGGACATATATTCCATAGGTGCATATATGTGAATGTTCCTTAGAAGAGAACATTTGCCATTTAAGTATGTAGACCTTATTTCAGGGAGATAACTCCTTAAATCAGTGATACGTTTGTAATAGTCAAGTTTAATCAATATATTTTAAGCATTTACCTGAAACAGATTGGAAATAATCTATGTAACCTAGAAGCTTAGAATATATTTATGAAAATGGTTGACACAAAAGTACTGATGATTTTTGAGAGTTATTTCCCTTAACTTAGGTCTACCTCCTTAATAAGCTGACCTCACTCCATCTGAGAATAAAGTTATATGATACTTCAAATCTTTTTCATAAAGTTAAATATGTTTTATAAAATGGCTAAGTTATCTGTAAATTAAGTGTACATTGACTAACTTGTACACAAGACCTCTGATTAGAACTTAAATGGCAATGGTCACATGATGAAAAGAAAAGTTTTAACAAGTGTGTACTGGAAGGATTGAGCTTACAGGTGTATATATAAATAAGGAGATCTGGTATGACTTCCAATGAGACAATTAGCCACTAAGTAATTCAAATGAAGTTGACGAAAGCAATCAAAGGCAACATATGGGCCTTCAACAATAAGAAAAACCCATACCGTATGCTTGTCTATGCATTTGTTCAATAATTTTCTTAAAAATTGCACCAAAAATTTCAAAATTGCATTATTATATGTACCAATAGCATATAAATCAGGTGTTTGCAGTATTTTCTAAAAACAGCAACAGTTTTTCCAATTTTTGGTCTATTTTTCAAAAAATTGCAATATTAAATGCACACACAAAAATTCTAAATTTATGTAATATAACATTATGTGATTATTTTCCGTTATGGTGTCCAGAATAAGAATATTATCTTTATTTCTGAAATATTTAGGTGTTTTATTCTATCATTGATTTAATCTCTATATATGAATTTTCCCAAGGTCAACCATTCCTTAGTTACCAGACACCTTCTCTAATCATTTTACCTTTCCATTTGAAATAACATATTTCCCTTTAACACTCCTTTCATATATTTTTAGTGGAAGTAATCATTTTCCTTACTAATTATACCTTACATTAGATAACTCTTTATCTTATTCATTGTGAAAAGTAAAATCACAAAAATACTCAACTCAGAGGAAAATCAATTTGGAAAGTCCATAAATCACATGGCAAAATCAAAAAACAAAACGCATCAAAAACGAATGGACAAGAACTGTCATATTCCTGACTTGGTACAGGCATTTTCAAATGTAGAAAATGGTGGATTAAACCTGGTTCTATAGCGCTAACCCTCTCACTTTAATAACAGTCTCATCAAATTCCGCTACATTTACATGATGCGTTAAATAATAAACCAGTCACAATTAATAAAATAGTCAAAATATGGGTACATTAGTCATCATCGTATAACAATTTTAAAAGGAACAATTTAACAGGACACAAAAACATCTACTATCTACGAACACATGGATTGATTTGAGTGTCTGACGTCAGAAAAATTATATACGTCACATAAATTTGTCGTTCAATGTGCATACAAACAATTTTAAAATTTACATAGGCAAATTTATGTATGCATACAGGGTTAAAAAATCAAAAGTATGTAAGAATAAATTACAGAAATAGACCGAGATTCAAACTAGTCCAAAAGTTATACATAGAATTTATGAGAATCCAAAACTTTTAAAAGGAACAATTTAACAGGACACAAAAACATCTACTATCTACGAACACATGGATTGATTTGAGTGTCTGACGTCAGAAAAAATATATATGTCACATAAATTTGTCGTTCAAAGTGCATACAAACAATTTTAAAATTTACATAGGCAATGTACGCATACAGGGTTAAAAAATCAAAAGTATGTAAGAATAAATTACAGAAATAGACCGAGATTCAAACTAGTCCAAAAGTTATACATAGAATTTATGAGAATCCCAAAATTGTTAATTCCACTACGCCATTGATTGATTTTGACGTTTGTGGTTCAACGTATATAGTAATTCATAATAGAAATATATCATAATGACATATTATAGACAAATATCATACTGACGGGATCTTTAAAAGTACAGAGTCACGTTATAAGCACAAAAGAAATACAAAGAGTCACATATACAAAACAAATCACCAAAAAATGAAAGCCAATACAAACGACGAGATGTATAAGTACCGAGCCACGTCAAACGGATATCACATAAAGCATTCAACAGTAAAAGTAATCTTAAATTACATTCTCTCCTATGAATACCCATTCATTCATTCATTCCTTCATCAAACAAAATACATAAAAGGAGAGTTCAATTATTACCACGTAACAAAAAATGCTTTTCAGATGAAAATAATAGGTTTCAAATAAACATGGCATTCAGATTGTCATTAAAATCCTAAAATCGGTGCTTTAGCATAAAGCAACAGTATCATTCATTTTATTTATTTATTATTTTTTTCTTTTGGGGGGGGGCAAATAGCAAACAAACAAATCCACAAAAAAAACATGAAATTCATACAAGATATAGATAGAAAATTTCTGTCACGTACTTTACACTTATTTGTAAAACTTGGCTTGTTGATCATTTTACTATCTACAGCATCTCTCTGTTTATCATAACATTTAACATTCCCATTGGGCAATAACTCCTACAACTTTTTGGAAGATCTTATCTTGTTTATCATTTTTCTTTATAGTTTCACCATATCAAGGAAATATTTTACAGTTTGTTTACAACAGGTACATCATCTTAGTACATTTGAACTCAAGACATTAGGAACATGGTTAGAACACAAATAATTTCTTCCTTTGTAACGTTAAAGAGGGTTGTAAAGGGTTATTTTCGTGCAACGGTTTTTGTCATTTTTATTTCACATGCAGCCGTGAACAAGTTTCCTTTAATTCACCTTGTTTCACGAATTCGGTTAAAAAAATCAACAATCAGGAAATTTTTAATTGTTCCTTAATCGTGAAATGGCAATTATATTTCACGTTCTTCCATGCGAATACCCTCCCTTTATACCCCTCTATAAAACTAGATAATAAGACAATGTCTGGACACTAATGATATTGTTAGCCTTCAAATCTATTAATATTGCACCAGTAGTTAATCTGGTCAAAGATATGGAGCTTAAGGTGGTACCAAACACTTGAACTAAAATTAATTTGGCTCGTTTAATTTTCATAAAATTTTGAAAAATTATTTACTTTGACCCTTTGAAAAAAATATAAAAATTTCAAAATATTTGAACCAACCAATTTATCTGAAAAAATTACACTGGTTATATATAGCAGTTTGACAGACACTTATTTTGATCATTGAGAAGCTTAATATTCCCTTTACAACACAACGTTATTAAAACGTTTAGCTGACTTTACAGAGTTATCTCCCTGTAGTGTTAGGTACCACCTTAATATGGTTTTAACTGTATTTTTTTATTATTTCATCGATATATTGGAATTACAGAAATATATATAATGCATGTTAAATCTGTCTTTTCCCATTAAAATATGTGACTTGTGTTGAATTTTTAATTTCTTACGGTACTATAACTTAGAGGTTAACAAAGATTGTAATTACTTGATCTATAAAGTATAGATTAACCACCATTATGTGAGTAATATTGGTCTGAGGAAACGATGATAGTGCATCGGGAGGGGACAATAAATGGCTGACCTGTGTTATTTAGAGAGCCATATCTCTTGCACATAAAAGACACCATTGTAGATTTTGAAATAGAGTAGGCTTAGTAAATGCCACTACAAGGCAGCACTTGCACCCATAAAGTGAAAAGGGATTAATAAGTTGCAATGCCTTGCTTCCAATCCACTATAAATAAATATGTTTAAATTTAGAATAAAGCATTCATACAGTATTACTTCCTTTTAATATGACTCTGTCTGTCTGCATAAACTATACATGGAATAATTGTTTCACAAAGGATATCGAATATGTTCCTTAAGCTGTAACTACAAACCCCTTCCCTTTCATGAATGTGACCTACCGAATTAGACTATTTAACGGATTTATTATAACATGAGCAACACGACGGATGCCACATATGGAGCATAGTCTGCGGACCCTTCCAGAGCACCTGAGATCACCCCTAGTTTGGTGGGGTTCGATCGATCATGTTGCTTATTTTTTAGTTTTCTCTGTTGTTTCATGTGTACTATTAAAATTGAGAATGGAAATGGGGAATGTGTCAAAGAGACAACAACCCGACCAAATAAAAAAACAACAGCAGAAGGTCACCAACAGGTCTTCAATGTAGCGAGAAATTCCCGCACCCGGAGGCGTCCTTCAGCTGGCCCCTAAACAAATATATACTAGCTCAGTGATAATAAACGCCATACTAATTTCCAAATTGTACACAAGAAACTAAAATTAAAATAATACAAGACTAACAAAGGCCAGAGGCTCCTGACTTGGGACAGGCGCAAAAATGTGGCGGGGTTAAACATGTTTGTGAGATCTCAACCCTCCCCCTATACCTCTAACCAATGTAGAAAAGTAAACGCATAACAATACGCACATTAAAATTCAGTTCAAGAGAAGTCTGAGTCTGATGTCAGAAGATGAAACCAAAGAAAATAAACAAAATGACAATAATACATAAAAGACAACAGACTACTTGCAGTTAACTGACATGCCAGCTCCAGACTTCAATTAAACTGACTGAAAGATTATGATTTCATCATATGAACATCAGGCACAATCCTTCCCGTTAGGGGTTTAGTATCATACCATCATAACATATATGAGAAGAACATAACCCGTGTCATGCCAACAACTGTTTTTAGAATAAATGTGTTTAGTTCCGATGCAAAGACCTTATCAGTGACTCAATATTAACGCCAAAATATGCAATCTTTAATGACTTGACAACAGTATCGTAATTATATCCCTTCTTAATAAGTCTATTCAAAGGTTTTGTAAGTTTCTGAGGTGAATACTGACACCTTTGTGCTTTATAAAGAATATTTCCATAAAAAATAGGATGTGAAATACCTGAACATATAAAAAGTCTGCATGTTGAGCTATATTTACGAATGATGTCTTTATACCGATGATAAAATTTAGTAAATGTTTTGACTAGTTTGTGATATCGAAAACCCTGGTGTAATAATTTTTCAGTAATACATAAATTTCTCTCGTTAAAATCTAAAACATTGTTACATACACAAGCGAATCGTACAAGTTGAGATATATAAACACCGTAAGATGGTGACAAAGGAACGTCACCATCTAAAAACGGATAATTAACAATAGGAAATGAAAAATCATCCCTTTTATCATATATTTTAGTATTCAGCTTTCCGTTAGTGATATAGATATCAAGATCAAGGAAAGGGCAGTGGTCATTGTTAGTATTAGCTTTATTCAAAGTAAGTTCAACAGGATAAATTTCATTAATATACATACTGAAGTCGTAATTTTTGAGAGCCAAAATATCATCCAAATATCTAAAAGTACCGTGGTATTATTAAATTTGTTTATCAGATGTTGTTTCGATGGGTCTTTGCTTATTTTTGTCATAAATTGTAACTCATAACAATACAAAAACAGGTCCGCAATAAGTGCATGGTGCACATGCAGTTACTCCCCATTGTCATTCCGATAATCTGACGATATACGGAATCCCCAAAGCGAACAAAAATGTTAATTAGTAAAAATTCAAGGGCATATATAGTATCAAAGCATGTCCAATTAACATAGTTTTTTTGTTTATTGCTACTAAAAAATGACCTAAAAGAGTTTGAACATATATATTCACATTCTGATTTTTTGAATGCCAATTTAATTAGGTGTGTGAATTTTTTCTTAATGAGAATGTGAGGCAATGTGGTATACAGGGTAGAAAAATCAAAACTTTGAACAGATTCAAAATCACCAATATAAGCATGCAATTTATCAAGTACTTCCAACGAGTTCTTGACACTCCAAAAGTAATTTATTCCACTATTTTCGAAGGCCTTATTTGAACAATTTAATTGTACCAAGTGTGCTGGTAAGAAGAATAGACAATTTAGTAGTTGAACAATGGCTTGAAGACGAAATAAATCTATATTTGTAAGGGGATTTGTGTAGCTTAGGAAGCCAATACATAGTTGGGATTTTCATTGTATTTGGCTCTGTAAAGCGGTGGCTAAAAGTTTTCTGAAAATGGAGTCAGTTGGAATGTTGGTGAATTGGTGATTTCCTTTTTGAGAACCTCAATGTAAAATTTACGTCAAACAATAATAATATTATTAGCAGCTTTATCGGCCGGGACAAAAACAAATTTCTAGGCTAGTTCTTTTAGTTTATGTTTGATACGAGAAATAGGTTTATTGTGGTTATTGTTACAGTGACTTGACTGTTAGTGTTGCTCTCCACCAATTGCAATTCATTCAAAATTTTAACCAAATAGCAATTTGTATTATTAAACCAAATTGTTCAACTGGTGAGAAATTTGAACCAACTGCTGTAGAAAACCACAGTCGAGTTGCGAAAGTGCAAGGTGATAAAATAGAACATACTTACAATTCTATAAGACTTTAACTCCACTGTATTGATGTTATTACTAAATCAGTCTATCAATCTGTATAGTTATATTATAGCCATTACCATACTTAAGGTGAACTGTTTTATTTTCAATTGCTATAAAAATGTCTAAACATACTTTTTCATTTTTAGCCATGGCGTTGTCAGTTTATTTCAATTTATGAGTTTGACTGTCTCTCTTTCGTCCCTCTTCTATACCAAATATAGATCAAATTCTTCCAATTTCATCTAATCATTTCAAATTTTTCAAAGAAGATCACCCATTAATGGAATGGATTTGTTGATGTCTTTAAATAAACAACTAGTCACATTTAATGATAATCTATATACCCAATAAGCCAGTCATTCTGGTAAAATCAGGCCTAAAGTCTGGGTCCTGAGGGAATAGGATTTAAAACAAAATTTTGGTTTTTGATGGGATCACTTAGCTTAATCTTTCTTTCCCATGTATCGGGTATTTTAAAGTGTACACCATATTTTTATGTTATTTTGAATAGACAGAAAAAAATATTACAGTCTGACATTCCTTATAATTTAATTTCTAATTCCATTTTAAGCCAGAGTAAATCATGAAAAAACGATGATGAGGTCACAGCCACATGACAAAATTATGTCTATGACCTGATAGACAAAACACTGTCAGCCAATCTGAATATGTTTTACATCCAAAATCAAATTATTGTAGATAATATGGTTTTCTTGCATTCCATTAAGTGTGCAAGAAAACCATATTAATACATTTAACTATCCAAGGGCAATAACTCAAATATTTTACACCATTGATGTCAATTTCATAAAATTAGAAAATAAATGTAGGAGAACTAAACAATAAAATACAAAATTATTTTTCCAAATTTAATTTGAATACCTATAGAATGCTACTGTAAGTAATTATTTAAAGTAAAAGTGTTTAATTTTGCCTTTTTCCTAAGTGCCTCTATTATCTTTTACTTCAAGCTACCTAATACAAACAGATTTTAGAGAAAGATAAAATAGACATGCAAGAAAAAAATTATCACTGCATTAAAAGAAATTTATTCCAATCTTCTTTTTATTATTGTATATATCTTTCTGTAAAACTTACATTTTTAATTAAATTTTAAAGTAATAAAGATGTAAAATTCAAGTTTTTTTTTTTTTTTTTTTTTTTTGACTCATCAAAGATCTGAATTATTTTTATTTCTATTCCCAAAAACAATTATCTAATTTAACATTCTTATACTTTATAAAATTAAATTGAGGATTGAATCTTGTTTTTATACCAACTTCTACTTTATCAGTTTAACATGCACTTCCTGTTTACAATGGAATTTCTATATATGAAGAGACACAGTCATGCAACACAAGAAATTTTCAAAGAAATCTAACAAATCACTTCACACTTTTTTTTTCCCTTTCTTTCTATTTATTCTAATCTAGATAAAGCACTTGTATTAAGTTTGAAAAGTAGCAATAAAATACCACTTGATAGTCATGCATCTGTCAACGCTTCTACAAGTTCCATGGCAGAATTAAGACACATCAACAATATCAAAACTAAAATAAATAGAAGAATAATGTGTCTGAGGACATGAATTTTATAAAAGGGACATAACTCTAGAACAGTAAGTGACTCGCTGCCCAAATTTGAACTCTGTCTGCTTGTTTTGATTCTTAACATTTTGTATGAATTATATTAAATTTTGGATGAGAAAACTTGAGTTAAGAGTGCCGATACATTAATGGGATGAACAGACAGTAGAAAAGACGGATGGACAGAAACCCTGTCGAAAATAAAACTTAATGCCCCTGTTGTCTATGCCAGGAGCATAACTTCCAGGAAATAAATATATGGACTGATCATCAAACTCATACCTAATCAGAATGTTCAAAAAGTAATTAATCGAAAAAGCAAAAAACAAATCCGGGTTTCAAACTAAAAACAAGGGAAGCACATTAACTAGTTTTAAACATATTTATTTATAGTGGATTGGGAAACACGTTTTGCAACTTATATTAATCCCTTTCCACTTTGCGGGTGCGAGTGCTGCCTTATTTTAATCTTTAAGATTGTTTGTGAAAAGGGCTACAGACTTCCTTTTTACCATTATACAAATTGAAATCTCAACCTTAGAACTCAATTGTCACCTGCATGGAAGGTCATAATGTCCTGAGATAAGAAATCAAACTATTTTCACTCTCTTTTGACACTTTTTTTCTGCTATTGGTTTTTACTTTATTACAAAAGCAAAAAAAAACAAGTCTTATTTACAAAGACATGTGATGTATGAACTTGTAATCATAAGAACAGACCAATGATAGTTTTCTAATTTTCCTTAGACTCGTATTATAAGTAAACACCTATGTTCTATTTTTGGCCATGGTGGCCATGTTCATAGGATGGCAGGGTCATTGGATACAGTTTTCAATCAAGATATTTATAATACTAAAATAACGAGGTCCAATTTGTCAGCCGTCATCACGTAGAAACAATGAATCAAAGAATTCAACTTTATATATAACAAATACAGGACAATGCTGTTGATTAAAAATTGCACCACTCCAGACCCTTTGTTTTCCACATAATTAATATTGCCAATAATAAAGACGATACCGATACCAATAGTATATTCACCTGTTACCTATTACCTTATCTGGTAATGTTCCGCATCTGACAGGCGCACCACCAAACGCTGCATTTAGGATTTTGCCATATTCACGGGTCGTAATCACAGGGTTGACACTACTAAATTCAATAATTGTCACATTGTTCCCGATTGTAGTATTTTAATCAGTATGACTTTCTAAGATCACAATACGAATAATAAAAATCTGGACTTAAAATCAGGCGTATAATTACAGCATGTATTGTTTTCAATTTGTTAGCCTGAATGACGTAAAACAGTGAATCAAAGAATTCAACTTTATTTATAACTCATAAAGGACAATGCTGTTGATTAAATAATACTCCTTTACAGGCCCTTTTGTTTTCCAAATAAAATTAATAATACCAATAATTGATAAGTTCCAGGTTGACGGGTTCAAGCAGAAAGATGTTGAAAGCAGAGAAAACTGTGCATCTTATATTGATATCGGATATTTTCCTTACGTCGTAACTACAATCCCCTTCCCTTTCATGAATGTGACCTACCGAATTAGACTATTTACCAGATTTGTAATCACATAAGCAACATGAAGGGTGCCACATGTGGAGCAGGATCTGCTTACCCTTCTGGAGCACCTGAGATCACCCCTAGTTTTTGGTGGGGTTCCAGTTGTTTATTCTTTAGTTTTCTATGTTGTGTCATGTGTACTATTGTTTTTCTGTTTGTCTTTTTCATTTTTAGCCATGGCATTGTCAGTTTGTTTTAGATTTATGAGTTTGACTGTCCCTTTGGTATCTTTCGTCCCTCTTTTATAATCGGCATTACTTTATCAAATGACAATACCAATACTAAAATAAGGCTTACGCATAGTTATATTCTTTAATTCAGTCACAGACCCGCCATATCACAGGTGTTTTCTAGGTCTATTAAAAATTGTGACCAAGATTAATTTTATTTGTCCCATGATAATTAAGTGGAGACGATTTTTGAAATAGCTAGATAACAAAAAGTTATGAAAATTGACTATAACGGGCAATAACTTCTTGAAGGGTCAATTGATAATTTTGGTCCTATTGACATATTTGTAGATCCTACTTTGCTGAACATTATTGCTGTTTAAAGTTTCTCTCTAACTTTAATAAACAGCTGCGCCATGAGCGCATGATACGCCCGACGTCTTGTGTGGAAGTTTTATGCAATAATCATAAATAGTTTCTGAGAAAGTTTTAAGCAATTACCATTTATTGCTTTTGAGACACGGCGGGACATGTGAAACCCCCCCACCCTGTTTTTTTTTTTACAAATATCACTAAAATGAAATTTTGAATCATCACCAAAAAGTATACAGATCTTTAGATTAATATAACAAAGAAGTGTGTAAAGTTTTAAGCAATAATCATGAATCGTTTTTGAGATACGGCACGACATGTAAAAAAAACCTCCCCCTTTTTTACAAAATACTCAATAACTCAAAAATGAAATTTTGAATCATCACCAAAAAGTATACAGATCTTTAGATTAATATAACAAAGAAGTGTGTAAAGTTTTAAGCAATAATCATAAATTGTTTTTGAGATACGGTGCGACATGTAAAAAACCCTCCCCCTTTTTTACAAAATACTCAAAAAATGAAATTTTGAATCATCACCAAAAAGTATACAGAAATTAAGATTAATATAACTAAGAAGTGTGTAAAGTTTTAAGCAATAATCAAGAATCGTTTTTGAGATACGGTGCGACATGTGAAAAAAAACACACCCCTGTTTTAGTTACAAAGTGCCGTAACTCAAAAAGTTTAAATCTTATTTTCACCCAAAAGTATACAGATCATTTGACCATCATAAAAAACAACTATATTAAGTTTCATGAAATTTAGATAAGTCGTTCTCAAGTTACAGTGCGACATGTTTACGCCGGACAGACAGACGGACAGACAGACAGACAGACGGACGGACGGACACCGGACATTTGTATACCATAATACGTCCCGTCAAAATTTTGACGGGCGTATAAAAATACTTAAGATAACAACCAAAAACTGCAAAATTTCTTTAAAATGACAAAGTCAGGGGCAGCAACCCAACAACTGTTATCTGATTAATCTGAATCATTCGGGGCAGATAGATCTAAACCTGATTAGCATTTTTACCAATTGTCAGATTTTCGTTAAATGCTTTACTTGCAGAGATATAAGCCAAAAACTGCATTTTACCCCTATGTTCTATTTTTAGCCCTAAATATCTACATCTACAGATTTGTAGGATTCTCAGTCACTAGATGTTTGCATAATATATCACAAAATTATTGTTTTACTTTAAAAAATTAAAAGCCATTTAAATTTTTTTTTAAATTTTAATATATCCAACCATTCAAATGTTGACCTTTAATTTATCTATATATAGATATGTTTTGTTCTCAGTAATTGTACTAATTATTGGACATTTTACTTCCCTTTGGAAATTCCTTTTCTAGAGCACCAGCATTTAGAATATTACTCAGGTAAGAATGCTGTTTCTGAGATAATAGGTTCAAATTATGGGACAGCAATCCAACAACACAAAAACAAATAAAAATCTGCAGGACAACAAATAATCTTCAATAAACCTCAGGAAAGCAAATGTCTATCCTATCTCTGTCAAGTTCTTAATCAAGTCCAGACAAGTAATGAAAAATTCTATAGATCACTTTCAAGTCTAATTACATTCTAAAAGTCATGTTTTATTTGATATAATTTTACATTTAATACCACTTTTTATTATGTTTTCTCTTTTTGTCAAATTTATTCTTGCTGTTATTGCTTTGATTAACTTTTTTTTTCTTCAAAAACATTATTTTTTTTATTTTACACTTAATTTCAGAAATTAAGAAAGAATATGGCCTCTTTAGTAACAGACTATTGTACCCTCTGTAATGATGATGGAACATCTACAGAAGCTGTCAGGTGGTGTATAGAATGTGAGGTGTTCCTTTGTACAGATTGTGAAAAACATCACAAGAAATTAAGAATGTCTAAAGACCACAATACAATGTCTACAAAAGACTACCACAATCTACCCAAATTTATGCAAGAAATTAGTAGCCAGTGCAGAGATCACAAGAAGAAGTATGAACTGTACTGTTCTTTCCATGCCTGTCCCTGTTGTGTTACCTGCATCACAGATAAACACAAAAAATGTCAAGAAATGAAACCACTGTCAGATATCCTAAAGAAAGTAAAATCATCTGCCTCAGTTCAACTTTTTGAAAAAGATTTGAAGGATGTAAAGGAAAACTTAGAAGAGATTATAAAACATCTAAACCGTAGGATTAATACAAGTACTTTTCAAAAAACAAAAGCTGCTGAACAAATTCGATCTATGAGGAAGTCCATAGATGATTTCTTAGACAAATTAGAACAAGAAATTCTTGATGATCTTGATTCAAAACAATCAAAGCTGAAATCTCAGATGAACACTCTACTACAACAACTGAAAACACAAGCCAATCAGATGAGCCAATTGCAAACTGAGTTTTCAAAGATGCAATATTCAACTAAGCTTCAAACATATGTTGGTCTGAGAGAAATTGAGAAAACTACATCTGAAGCAGCAAAATACTTAGAAGATTTAAAAAGTGGAAGCCCATTGGATGAAGTTAACCTAGAACTTACCATCTCTTCCGAACTTCAATCAATTCTAAAAGATGTCAAATCATTTGGAGATATACACATCAATACCAGCCCATTTACTCTTCAACTTAAAGCAGTAAGAAAAGATCAAGCACAGTACCTAGTTCATACTATTCCTACAATTGAACAAATCAAGCCGTCCTTGTTAAGACAGCTGACAATTCCACAAGATAGGAAAAATATTTTTATAAAGTCCTGTATAATATTACCTGATGGTAAATATTTAATTCTTGATGACCAATTTTATAATAGTTACCTGCTGCTGTTCAGTAATGACGGAATGTCCATGAGAGAAGTAGTGAAAATTAAAGGAGACTCATACGATTCTTGCTTCGTCAGAACTAATACAGTTGCTGTTGCATTAAGATCAGAAAACCAGATAGCATTGGTGGATGTAGAAAAAATAAAATTTTCAAATCAATTAACCTTTCTCATTCCTGTGTTTCAGTAGCTAGTGATGGTCAAATGTTGGACATAAGCAGTAGTAGGGAGAAAAGTGTAACAATCGTAAATCTGAATGATATGTCTCATACAATCTTAGAAGGAGTAGTGGCAGAGAAAGTTGCATTATTCAAAGGAAATATCTATGGTACCTACTATAGTGAAAACAAAGTCTGCTGTTATAAAAGTACTGGAGAAGCTCTCTGGACATTTCAGCACAATGATATTATCTGTCCAAAAGGAATAACATTAGACAAGAATGGCTTTGTTTATGTAGTTTCTACGTCCAACAATAGAGTTGTAGTAGTATCACCAGATGGTAAAACCTGTAAGACAATACTATCAGAGGCTGATGGAATCAAAGATCCTTGGGCAATAGACATTGACAGAGAATCAGGAATTATGATTGTATCTAGTAGAATAAGGGTTGATGATGGAAATTATAAAACAGCTTTTGTTTATAAACTCTGAAATGTAATATTTATAATTTTACAAATTAAAGTCTATATATTAAAGACTATATCTATATATACATGTATACATAATCTCTTGGATATACTGCTAGTAACAGATACATGTAAAAGTTAACAAGATATGGTTTCATTGCCAATGAAAAACAAATATCCACCAAAGTTAAAATGAAATGGATGTATAAAGCAATTATAGGCAACCAATAGCCTTCAACAATGAAAATTAACACTGCATATATAGTCTGCAGTGTTATAATTCATACACCTCTGACCCAAAGACTTTACCCCCTTCCATAACAACTATATATTTAGTAATTTTTACACAAACTAAAATAGTTTCTTAATAATGGTGATCAAAATTACAAATGCAAAAACGACTGACACATAATTATAACAAAACAACTTGGAAGTTGAAGAAAAAGCAGTCAAATATTTGAGTTAAATCATCATAAAGAACAGAGCCTCATTCTGAAGTTTTCATACCTTAAATTCGAACTTAATTCAAACAAATGGTCCTGATAATGTGATTGAATTGTTCCAACCTTTTCTTGAAAGACAACAAAGATGAAGTCCGACCTGCTACATACATTGTGACATAAACATAAGAAGATGTGGTATGAGTGCCAATGAGACAACTCTCCATTCAAGTCACGGACCCTTGGCTCACAACGAACAGCAAGCTATAAAGGGCCCCAAAAATTACTACTGTGCAACACCATACAAACGGGAAAACCAATGGTCTTATCTATATAAAATAACAGAAACTTGAAACACTTATGAACCACATCAACAAAGGACAACTACCCACAGAACTTCAGATTCCTGATGCAATTTTACATGGATACAGTACCAGAAACCTTGCTTTAGGTAAAACAGTACTGTTGAAGCAAAATTTGAAATGTTTGTGTCTTGAAGACAAATTTGAAGCTGATTCCAACTATTCTGTCACTGTTGGAAAATTTAAAGAAAATCAAAAATCTGATAAGAAGTGAAGATATGGTATGAGTGCCAATGCAATAACTATCTACAAGAGACCAAATGACACAGAAATTAACAACTGTTGTTCTTCAACAATGAGTAAAATCCAGACTGCATAGTCAGTTATTAAAGTTCTGAAACAAAAAATGTAAAACAGTTCAAACTATTCAATTTAGTGGCCATAACCCAAAAAATGATTGTCACTTCAGAGCGGGTAGTTCCTGGCCTAATGAATACTTTTGCCTCATGTCAGATCACCTCTATAAGCTTTATTTTTTGAGATATAAGCCAAAAAAAACTGCATTATATCCCTATGTTCAATTTTTATCCATGGCAGCCATGTGTTTTTACAAAACAGAAAAGAAAACACAAACTGGATACAAGGTGATCTAAGGATCTTTCAGCTTAAGTTTGTTAGAAATTGGTTCATTAGTTTTCAGAGGATTATAGATTAAAATAGTTTACACCAAACAGATGCCAAGAAAAGGCAAAAGCTTACTCTTAGGTGAGCTAAAAAGTATAAAAAAAACTCCAAAAATGTTTTTCTCAAATAATATATATATATATAACAATTACATCTTCATGCCTTATATATCATGTACTGTAGTACGCCGCTAGATTAACACTGACATGGAAAGGTAACACATGGCCAGCGAAAGCTCTTTTTATGAGAGCCCAGGTGGTCTTGTGGTCTAGCGGGACGGCTGCAGTGCAGGCGATTTGGTGTCACGATATCACAGTAGCGTGGGTTCGAATCCCAGGGAGGGAAGAACCAAAAATTTGCGAAAGCAAATTTACAGATCTAACATTGTTGGGTTGATGTTTAGACGAGTTGTATATACATTATGTACACAGTCATGTATCACCATCATTGATGGCGATCCGATGGATACATCTGTTGTAGGGTTGTCACTGACTCAGACGTACTTATGAATATAATTATTTTCTGTGACTGTATCTTACATTAATTTGTAGGATCCTTTACTATAGATAATTTAGCTGATCTGTAACAATAACATCTTCATGCCTTATATATCATGTACTCTAGTACGCCGCTAGATTAACACTGACGTGGAAAGGTAACACATGGCCAGCGAAAGCTCTTTTTATGAGAGCCCAGGTGGTCGTGTGGTCTAGCGGGACGGCTGCAGTGCAGGCGATTTGGTGTCACGATATCACAGTAGCGTGGGTTTGAATCCCGGCGAGGGAGAACCAAAAATTTGCGAAAGCAAATTTACAGATCTAACATTGTTGGGTTGATGTTTAGACGAGTTGTATATATATATATATATATATATATAAATTAAATTAAATTTCGAAATGCTCTTAAAGTCCTTTAAAGTCCTTTAAAGGACTTTAAGAGCATTTCGAAACTTTATTTTATTTATATTTCTAATAGTGTGGACACAGAATTCAATTTTTAGTATTATATATATATACTTATACAACTCGTCTAAACATCAACCCAACAATGTTAGATCTGCAAATTTACAGATCTAACATTGTTGGGTTGATGTTTAGACGAGTTGTATATACATTATGTACACAGCCATGTATCACCATCATTGATGGCGATCCGATGGATACATCTGTTGTAGAGTTGTCACTGACTCAGACGTACTTATATATTTTCAGAAAGCTATTTCTATGGTTTACCAAAAATTCACAAAAGTGAGGAAATTTCAAATGCGATATCAGAACAAAACAGTGAATACATCGAACTTTTAACACCAAATGATTTAAAATGTCGACCAATTGTGGGTGGACCCAACAGTGTTACACAGAATTTAAGCCATTTTATAGACATTGTGCTTAAACCTTTATGTCATGAAGTTCCAAGTTTTATACGAGACGATTTGGAATTTTTAAATCATCTACCTAAAACTGTAAACCCGAATTCAGAACTCATTACTTTTGATATTGTCAGCCTATACACAAATATTCCTCATGACTTAGGAATTACAGCCGTAAAATATTGGTTAGAAAATACGGAAAACGTCATTGAAAACAGATTAACAAAAGAATTTATCCTTGCATCTTTGAAACTTATACTAGAAAGAAATATTTTTTACTTTAACGGAACATACTATCATCAGAAAAAAGGAACAGCTATGGGTACTAAAATGGCGCCTTCATATGCCACTTTGGTACTTGGATATTTGGAACAATTATTATACGAAAAAATGAGTCACAAGTACGGAAATGAATTTGCCATTTACATACGTCAAAACTGGAAATGATTTCTTGACGACTGTTTTATAATTTGGAATTCGAATATATCTGTCTCAGATTTTCATTCTGATTTAAATTCTTTAAATCCATATATTCGTTTCACTATTAACAGAAATGTCAGGGAAATGCCGTTTTTGGATATTTTGGTTATTATAACGGAAGACAATGAAATTGTCACAGATATCTTCTCAAAAGACACTGATACACATATGTATTTAAATTTTTACTCAAACCATCCAAAACATGTAAAATTAAATATACCTTTTAATCTAGCGTCAAGAATAATCACTATTACAAGTACAGACATTTTACACAATAAAAGACTGGAAGAATTAAAAGCAAATTTAAAGAAGCAACACTACCCGGAACAAGTAATAAATTACGGAATTCAAAAGGCACTGACAAAAGGACCAATTGTTACAGAATCACGGCGATCCGAAACTACCGAGGAATCATCGAACAATTTAAACAAAATTATTCTGTTTGTCACAACTTATAATCCGCGAGATTATGACATTTTTAGTTTCATGCGACAAATTGAAACAAATTTACACAAAAGTGAAAGAATGGACAAGGTCTTACAGAAAAAGAAGATTATCAACAGCAAAAGACAGTCGAAAAGTCTGAAACGATATTTAACATCTTCAAAATTTGACTTTAATGAAACTGTGCCAATTGTAAAAAAATGTACCGATAAACGATGTATGACTTGTCCAAATTTAATAGAAGAAAGTTCAATTTATTTCAAAAATGGAAAGCATTTTACTGTGAGGCAAAATATGTCTTGTAAAAGTTCAAACGTCATCTATTCTCTCATATGTTCAAATTGTGAGGAATTCTATGTTGGAGAGACAAAAAATGAACTGCGGACTAGAATGACTTTACATAGACAGCAAACCAACCATGAAGATTTAACACTCATCAGGGCAAACGACCATTTCCATCGTTGTTCTAATGGACGATTTAAAATATTTCCATTGTATATGGTCAATCGTCAAAATGATTTTCTCCGGAGGAAGAAGGAAGAATTATTCATAAACATTCTCAACCCGGGATTAAATGATAAATGATATTCTAATTTTAACGTAACATTTTAAAGTCTTAAAATGAAATTAGTAGTCTCCCTTGTATTTGTTAACGTCATACTATTGTTAATGTCAATCAATTGTTTTATTTATATACAAGTCACATTACCTGAAGATCTGCGGAAGCAGTGAAAGTACTAGTAAAAAAGTGATGCATTGAAACCGTTTTTATCTTTTAATAATTTTCTTATATATATATATATATATATAACTCGTCTAAACATCAACCCAACAATGTTAGATCTGTAAATTTGCTTTCGCAAATTTTTGGTTCTTCCACTGACTCAGACGTACTTATATATATATATAAGTACGTCTGAGTCAGTGACAACTCTACAACAGATTTATCCATCGGATCACCAGCAATGATGGTGATACATGGCTGTGTACATTATGTATATACAACTCGTCTAAACATCAACCCAACAATGTTAGATCTGTAAATTTGCTTTCGCAAATTTTTTTGTTCTTCCCTCGCCGGGATTCGAACCCATGCTACTGAGATATTGTTACACCAAATCGCCTGCACTGCAGCCGTCTCGCTAGACCACACGACCACCTGTCTTTTAAAGTGAAGCCCAGGTGGTCGTGTGGTCTAGCGGGACGGCTGCAGTGCAGGCGATTTGGTGTCACGATATCTCAGTAGCATGGGTTCAAATCCCGGCAAGGGAAGAACAAAAAAAATTGCAAAAGCAAATTTACAGACCTAACATTGTTGGGTTGATGTTTAGACGAGTTGTATATATATATATATATATCTGAACTGTACAATGATAATATATATATATTGTTAAAAATATGACCAAAAAAAACAACCTTCATAAATATTTTGAAATTTGGAATTGGAAGATTCTTGTCTTTATAGGAAATGTACATTCAGAGAGTTCCATAAACTTGAACACATTATTGGTTACAACTAGAAAAATTCTTGTTTATTTTGTCCCTTTTTTGCCCCTAATTTTCTAGATGTTTGGGACGTTTACTCAACACTCAATCCCAGCCTTCCCTATGTGGTATGAAAGTATTCTTAATGGGTATAACATGTGAGACTTTTCTTGTCTCAATCATAAATGAAACTAAATCTGTAAATCTTATATCATGAAAAAAATAGCAATAAAACTATTAAAGTTAAATCAATAAAAAAAGGTCTTCTTCACAATTTGATCCTACTTTAAGTTTTTATAATGAAAAATAAAACTCAAAGAAACTCCTTATTGCAAGAGCCAAAGTCGTATAAATGTCATTAAATATAAAACAATGACCTCCAGTAATGTTGCATCACACCAAATATCATCCACACTTTATCATATTATTCTGAATGATAAGATCACACTTAAGACATTTCTGAAACTGTCAAAATCAACACTTTTAGAGTGGTCTTCCAAGACTTTCTGATTAAATAATTCCAAGACATGCTTATATGGAATCAATAGATTATCAAAATAGTAGAAAACATTACTTAATGTTTAACAGACATTCTATTTTCATCTTTCGATGTCAATGGTTGCTGTCTAAGGATGTTGAATTCAGGAAATTGGATCTGACAAGACAAGAAATAGAGTACACCCTCATTATATTGTATAATACCAGATCATTTTCATATCAGGTTTACTAACAATTTTGGGCAGAAGAAGAGGTATTTAAAATAATCCTTATTTTTCATGTTTCTTTGTCTGGTTCAATTGTATTCGGAAAGAATTGCAAAGAGAAAATTTTGCATGAAAATGCAAACCATATGTCAGAACGTCTTGCAAAAATTCCCCAAAAATATCCAATGGCTACTACCTAAAAAGAAAACTCTTAATTTTATACTTTTTGCTTTTTACTTTGCAAAATAACAAAAAAAAAACGATTAATTCAATAAACTAGAGGCTCTAAAGAGCCTGTGTCGCTCACCTTGGTCTATGTGAATATTAAACAAAGGAAGCAGATGGATTCCTGACAAAATTGTGTTTTGGTGATGGTGATGTGTTTGTACATCTTACTTTACTAAACAGTCTTGCTGCTTACAATTATCTCTATCTAAATGAACTTGGCCCAGTAGTTTCAGTGGAAAATGTTAATAAAAATTTACAAATTTTATGAAAATTGTTAAAAATTGACTATAAAGGACAATAACTCCTTAGGGGGTCAATTGACCATTTCTGTCATATTGACTTATTTGTCAATCTTACTTTGCTGAACATTATTGCTGTTTACAGTTTATCTCTATCTATAATAATATTCAAGATAATAACCAAAAACAGCAAAATTTCCTTAAAATTACCAATTCAGGGGCAGCAACCCAACAACAGGTTGTCTGATTCATCTCAAAATTTCAGGGCAGATAGATCTTGACCTGAGTAACAATTTTCCTTCTTGTCAGATTTGCTCTAAATGCTTTGGTTTTTGAGTTATAAGCCAAAAACTGCATTTTACCCTATGTTCTATTTTTAGCCATGGCGGCCATCTTGGTTGGTTGACAGGGTCACCAGACACAATTTTTAAACTAGAAACCCTAATGATGATTTTTGCCATGTTTGGTTACATTTGACCCAGCAGTTTCAGAGGAGAAGATTTTTGTAAAAGTTAACGACAAATGATGACGGATGCCGGACGACGACGGACGCCAAGTGATGGGAAAAGCTCACTAAAAAAAGAGAGATTAGTAGGCAAAGGATTACCGGACACAATTTTTAAACTAGATACCCTAATGATGATTTGGGCCATGTTTGGTTAAATTTGACCCAGCAGTTTCAGAGGAGAAGATTTTTGTAAAAGTTGACGACGGACGACAGACACCAAGTGATGGGAAAAGCTCATTTGGCCCTTTGGGCCAGGTGAGCTAAAAACCTAACCAAAAAGGCTCAAGAGAAGATTTTTTATTTCAAAATTTATTCCCTGAGTTAAATAAAGTATTATCTAGTACTCACCATTTGGCTAGAAGAAGAGATCTTCCACACCCTGATGGGCCTAAAATCAACAATGGTGGCAATGGTCCTGCTGACAACACATGACCATTCAGTCTCTCGTAATGCTGAAAAAACGACAAATTTATAATGGTACATGTTTTACTTGTTTTTGTGTATTTACTTTGGATTCATTATTATTTGTTGGATACCAATTTTTGTGGTTTTCATAGGTAGAGGTAAACCACAAATTTAGATTTTCAACAAATTATAAATATTCTACTAGATTGTACTTAAGCAAAACCACAAAATTACATATCCATGAAAAGGTCAGTTTTCCACTATCTAGGAAAATTGGTACCCAGGAAAATAAATGAATCCACAGTAGTTTATTCTCTCATTGACATAAAGACCAACATCTGTTTTTTGTTCATTAATAAAGAACATTAAAATTATTTAAAATTTGGAAACTTGGGGAATCTGTTTCTATTTATATGATTTTTAGATAATAAACAGACAAACTAATCATTCCAATGATCTACAACCAACATATTTTTATGAGATTTCGTCAGGCGTGGTTGCCATTATTCGTGATGTCAAAATAAGAAACTCAGAGAAAAACATGAAAATTTGACATCTGGATTTAACCAATAAAGAACTGAGATCAAAGGAACCATATGTTGATGAAATAAAAATTATCAACAGGTCAGGAAAACATAAATTGATATAAACAAATTAATACCCTTTCAAATCCTAATTCACAACTTGAGCTTTTAGCTAGATTGATAGCTTCTAATTGTTCATTGTCACTTTGTACATCCCAAACATGGCCGCCACATAACTGGTCTGGACCATCATCCTCATTCTCATCCTCTTCCCCTTCTGCTCTCGATTCCAACCCAATCTCCTGTAATAAATATCAAGTGTGGATACACAAAAATGTCTTGTGAAATCTAATTTTTCATGAATCTTTAGGATGTTTGCTCCTGTTTCAGATTTTTGGCCAGATTAAGGGCACTAACCCCTACTTTTCTTTTTACAATTTTATTACATATAGTTTTAAAAGCCATATTTGAAATGCTATAAAATTAAATGCTACTTACTGTGGATAGAATTTTTTCAATCTCTGAGCTAGCTTGCTCCACACCTCGACTAGGACTTGTATACCCATCTATGATCTTAGCTGTCTTCTTCTCTCTTATCTTTGATTTTAGGTCTTTAGCATCACTGTGACCGGTTTTGATCCTGTAATAAATAGTAAATAAACTCATCAGAGATACCAGAATTAACTTTTGTATTTACGCCAGACGCTTGTTTCATCTACAAAAAACTCATCAGTGACCCTCAAATCCAAAAAAGTTAAAAGGGCAAAATAAAGTACAAAGTTGAAGAGCATTGAGGACCAAAATTCCTAAAAGTTTTGCTAAATACAGCTAAGGTGATCTATTCCTGAGGTAGAAAAGCCTTAGTATTTCAAAAATTCAAAAGTTTTGTAAACAGTTAATTCATAAATATGACTGTCAGTGTCACAAACTAGGTTGTCTATATGAGTTTTGAACAGACTTGGGATTCGACAGAAAGTAGAATTGAGTCCAGCTGGTACCAGACTTTCTTACAATGCAGGTTATAACTTTAAAGACAACTCTTCTTTATATTTAATAATATATTTAGGAATTAAATACTGATACTTACCCTTTAACATCCCTAAAACAGAATATCGCTGACTTGGCAGTTGGATTGTCTAAATATCCTATCTTATACTCTATACTTGTAAATCTGGAATATAAAGAATAAGAAATCTTTTAATATTTGTTCTCTTGATATAAATTAGTAAAATCAGAGGAATATAATGTGAGTATTTCTTGTAATAAAAACTCTTTTTAAAGTGATTATATAATTACTAGAATTTATTATGCTGTATGCACAAAACCTAACTTAGGGCTGTTCCAGAAAATACTATGTCCCCCCCAGGGAAGGCAATTTTTTTAAATATTATGTGGGTGGTTGTATTTGAAATACCAAAATGCAAAGGGAGTGCTGTTCTAATTTAATTTTATTTCTGTGGGTGGTGGGGGTTAAAAAAAAAGTGCTGTCCCTGGGGGGGACATAGTATTTTCTGGAACAGCCCCTACATATAAATTGTCAAAAAAATCATCAGCTTTTTTTCATAACATTTTTTAAACCGTTATGCATTTACTTATTTACTTATTTACTAGACTAAAAACTGACAAGAATATACAAATAGATTTGATATGCTATAAACATCCTTTCTTATCATGATTCAAATCAATTTTTAAATCTTTAGATAAATGTTTTCACTTATAGCCTTAAGGGCATACGATACAGTTACAGGGGAGGTAATGACGTTGCTAACGTAAAATGTTATTTTCGCGACGTCAAACTGTTAGAAATCGGGAAAAGATGCATTTTTCAACTGATTTAATTTGATAGCGAGTGCATGGACCCCTATTTTTCAAAACAACATTTTGTTTCACTTTGCAAGGAGATTATGTGGACCAAATTTTATAAAACTCTAAATAGTGCAATTTTTTTAATTTTGAAAAATATACAGCAAAAAATGAAGTTTTTTTCTCAATTCATGACCATTTGATAAATATGAGTTATTTCTGAATAAAAAATGCATAAATTTTAAGGATATTTATGAAATACAGAAGTTACAAATTATTTAACAAAAATCAATTTGTGTTTATCTTTTAAAACAAAAAAGTTATGTCTTTCTTTCGAAAAGGAAAATACGGCCACAAATCCGAATTTTGAGCAAATATACCAAATTTCGACCTCATTTAACTCAAAAAGTAGCACATGAATGTATATTTTTTATCACATATTTGATTTAATCAGGCAAAAAATAGCCTATTTGGAAATTTTCATCAAACTTTAAGTACGGGATCAAAACTGTATCGTATGCCCTTAACATTACCAATGATCCTTGACAATGAGAATTTTTTTTTAACATGGCTGCTGGATAAGAATCTCTGGTCAAAATGTAACAAGCCCATCAATTTTGCAATAAGCAGTGCAGCACATATTGTGGATTCATATATTTTTCTGGTAATCATTTTTGGTGGAAATGATGAAAAACTGTATTTTCATGCATAATTAATTATGCCAATGTGTGCATACAAGCCTTAAGAAAATGTGTATTTTTTTAACAACAATTAAATTTGTGGTTCACCTTAGTAAATCATGAATTATCATGAATCTTTAATAAAGTAGTCATTTTTGTGTCTGTCCCAAGTCAGCTTAGTCTTGTATGATTTGTTTTTATTTAAGTTCATTTATATTTTTTTTAGTTTAGCATGATGTTTATTTTCACTGAACTAGTACACATTTTTGTTTAAGGGCATACGATACAGTTTTGATCCTGTATTTACAAGTTTGTGAAAATTTGCATATAGGCTATTTTTTACCTGATTAAATCAAATATGTATTAAAAAATATACCTTCATGTGCTACTTTTTGAGTAAAATGAGGTCGACATTTTGTATATTTACTCAAAACTCAGATTTTCGGCCATAACTTTTTTTTCGAAAGAAAGACATAACCTTTTTGTTATAAAAGATAAACACAAATTGTTTTTTGTTAAATAATCGGTAATTTCTGTATTTCATAAGTATTCTAAATAATTATGCATTCTTTATTAAAAAATAACTCATATTTATCAAATGTTCATGAATTGAGGGAAATACGTCATTTTTTGCTGCATGTTTATCAAAATAAAAAAAAATCCTCTATTTACAGTTTTATAAAATTTGGGTCAACTAATCTAGCTGCAAAATGAAACAAATTGCTGTTTTGAAAAATAGGGGTCCATGAACTCGTTTTCAAATTAAATCAGTTTGAATGATAAAAATCAGTCGAAAAATGCATCTTTTCCCGATATGCCACAGTTTGACGTCGCGAAAATAACATTTTACGTTAGCAACGTCATTACCTCCCCTATAACTGTATTGTATGCCCTTAAAGGTTTAAACTTACTTATCAGTTGAATCTCCTAAGAAAGCCAAAAATATACAGGATTTGGATATCTGTTGTTTTCTGGAAATCTGTTGATGCCATAAGAACTGTAAGAAAAAATACAATTACAAGTGAGTATGACTACTGTTTGGTGATTGATGTTTAACGCCACTTTCAACATTATTGGCTATATTGGGCGAGCAGTTATTTTAATTGGTGGAGGAAGCAGAAGTGACTTAGAGAAACATGACTTTGAGCAGCAAAACTGACAATCCAAGTCAATTGGATTGGAGTAGAATGCACTTGCCAAAAGCAGGGTTGAACTCGCAACTTCTTTGTTGACCAGTAAAAGATAAAGAAGATGAACTACTGAACTGTTTTACATTGTCATTTTGAGATCTTTTATAGCTGGCTTTGCTCATTGTTGAAGGCCGTACAGTGACCTATAGTTGTTATTTTCTGAGTCATTTGGTCTCTGGTGGAGAGTTGTCTCATTAGCAATCATACCACATCTTCCTTTTTTATATTTGGCCATCAAGATACCATTGAAGTAAGTAAATCTAATGTTGAATCATGGTCTGCCACATACTGGGTAAGATGAAATGTATGTCTAACTATATGTATACCTGTTGTGATACTGTAGATGTGTCATCATAAGGTAGGTGTGCCATCACTAAACTTCTGCCCTCTGTTTCACACATGGCCTGCAGACGTGGATAATAATCCTAAAACAAAAACAGAATTTTTAACAGTAACTGCAAGGGGAAGACAATCAGTAACACTGGTTTGAATATAGTCCACAAACATTATTTATTTTAATGATTTATTTAACTTGACTCCTTAAAATCATGTTCATTGATAATGAACTGTTGAATCAATGAATCAGGCATCACTATCAAATGTGCAAAAATCTTTCTGTCTGAATACAAAAATGCATAGACCAGGATTTTAAACTATAAGCAAAAGTGATATTAATCATTAGCATGGAACTAAAAGACAGTAGTAACCATACCTTGATCAAGATTTCAACTTCAGTATGTGTATCTCTGGGAGCTGATATGTAGATTCTAAGTACAGGACTGAGTGAATGTTCAGGAACACTAGGTAAATTTTGTGACAAATTGGATAACACAGTACTCCAGTCCTCTGTAAGTATATATATATGCATATTTTCAATTAAACAAATATCCAACAGTGTCTAATGATACAGATTTCAACAATTACTTTTAGGTCGAGTGATTTACAGTCATTTTATTTGCATGAATTCACTAAGAGCTAATATTTCTTCATGCCCGCGTCACACTGTCCCGATTTTTATATACGATGGACACCCGAATGCTAAAATTGTAAGTTCGTACGAAGTTGGTCCCGATCTCGTTAAAATACCAACAAGTGACCGAAGCAAGTACGATGAGTAATGAAGTCTATACGGTGGTGCCGAAATTGTATACGATAGCAAAAGATGGACATACGAAGGTTAACCGAAGACGGGTATTTAAGCTTCATATCTCAGCCGTAGCCTACACGATGGATCACGAAGGCTACACGATGGATTATGAAGGCTATATGATGGATTAGGATGATGGCGCGATGGCCATACGATGTCTAAAAAATACGAACAGAATTTCGACAACATATCGTTTCTGTACAAGTCTGCCATGCATGGCGGGTAATCGATCTTTTTGTCTAATTCTTATAAAACTTAGTTTATTATCCCCTCGCCTACTACATGTAAGTTGCGTGTAGATAAAATTGTTATGGACACTCTAGAACCAAAATGCTCAAAACTTGGTATGGTGTTACTCGTTAAGAATATCTTAAGCGCTATTGACTTTAAAGTTCAAAGGTCAAGGTCACAGTGGCAGTTGTAATACAAGGCAATATCACCCTTGTGGACACTCTAAAACCAATATGCTTCAAAAGATTTTAACCACATTTGGTATATTGTTTCTCCTTGTAATGATCTGACATTTTTTACGTTCAAGGCCAAAGGTCAAGGTCATGCAGATGGACTTGTTTTTTCTCCTTGAAATAGCATAATACACAGGAAATTGGTTGCTCATTTTTTTACCTGCTGGTTCTAAAGACAATATTAAAGGTATTTTCAGTTACTAAATGTTTTGGTTGATTTCTAAAAAAATAGTTTATGTATCAAATATGCATATTCAATTTACCATTTTCTGCATGTGTCATATACAAATATAGTTCGGCACGTTCGGCATTGCCTTGTTTGAACTGTCCGAATAATCACCCATAATTATGCCCATGTTTACTGATCTATCTTAAAGGTAAGGTAATGGGTTCGTTGATCCCTTGTATTCAAAAAGAGCTCTTTCCAGGAGAATATCACAATAATATAGACAAAAGGAAGGATGTGGGGAAAGCAACAAAGGAGGCAAAATATGACATATAGAAAACAAAATGGTTATGGAGTAAACATTCGTGTGACAACAACTCAGACGATACATAAAAAATCAGAATAATGAATAAAAAGTTGGTTTCCCTTTATACGTGTACCTGCAGTGTTGGTGTACGAGGCGCGTTTATTTAAAGGAACCCCAGCATGTAATGATATGAAACAATCCAGATGGAAAAGGCCTGAACATATCGCTCTTATCATAACTAACGTTTTTGTCTTTTCGTGTTGTTGTTGTGAATAGAAGAAATTGAATATGTTCCGACATTGTCTAATATAAATTAAAAACTCTAAATTCTTTGTCACCTTTAATTATGTTACTTGATATAAAAAATTGACAAAAAATAATATTTTACTTGTAAAAGTAAATCTGAGCCTGTAATAGCTGCTCTTCTTGTTCCATTTGAATTAATAGAAACAACACTGTCGCCTTTCTTGTTCTCATAGAATCATATGATATGAGCTCCATGTTTTGTGAACGTCTTTCTTAACTGTCGTATTGGACTGACCAGTGCATATCGCGCATGGCACTTTAAATGTATTTTAGCGCGAAAATTAACTTACATTTAGCTGGATTTATTGCCGTCGTAGTTCCATCTTGTCGCCTTCGTACTTTTATTCGAAGGCAACACGACGGGATTACGAGGTCTTCACGAAGTCGTGTTGCCATCGTAAGACCTTCGGGTATCTTCGTGAATTATTCGTGAAGACATCGTAATGTCAAAACTGCCCGATGGAAACGATTGAAACACGAATGCAATACGATGTGCAAAGATGCATTCCCGGTGACATTACGATATTGAGGATGGTGCTACGAACTCAATACGAACCCTCAATATCGGGCGCACCTTCGGGGATTTTTTAACATGTTAAAAAATTTAGAACCCTTCCCGAAGTTGTCCCCGAAAGCTAGAAAAAGTGGCCGATGGTTACAGATGGTTAAAGATGGCACTACGAATTGCCCGATCTGGATACGATCAGCCCCGATTTTGAAAATTTCCATTATCGTGTTGCCATCGGCGTAAAAATCGGGACAGTGTGACGCGGGCATCAAGGTGGTATGGGAGTCTAAAATAAAAATGATAGAATTTGTTCATACTTCGCCAAAGCGTAGTATCTATTGATATATGTTGAAAAATATAATAAAAATGATAGGTCACCGCACATTTTCTCAAGCTACAGGTCGTGACAAAATGACACATTTTGTATGGATTATACAGAAAAAAACACCATTTTGTGATTAGAAACTTAACAAAATGATAGAATTGTTAAAAACTTAAGAAAAAGATAGGGTCACTGTACGTTTTTTTCCGTTTAAAATACAAAATAGGAAAATTTCATGTAGAATCCTTAAGAAAATGCACTGTTTTAGAGTTACCTCCCCTTGAAATATCAATTTATTTATTTTTCAAAACAACAAAAACTAATCAATATTTGCAAAAATATTAATATTTGTAAGTTAGTTTCTTATAAATTGGTTCTTTAAAATGAAAATTCACATTAAATATCTGCGTTCCTGCATCACATTTTGCTAACTTGATAGAAAATATGGACCTTTGGTTCTCTGTTTTTTACAATCCAAGATGGAGGAAGACACCCACACCACCTTGATATATAAGTTAACAGATACTTTTACAATCTCAACTTGATTACCTTTCTTTCTTTCCCCGTACCGGCTCAAGCGAGAAAATCAATTTTATTGAGATAATCAACAATAATCTATAATGATACAATTATTGAACCCTACAAACAAGAAAGATAACTCTTGATAAAAAAATATGTTTGAATCAACATAAATTCAAAGGGAGATAACTATTCTAAAATTACTATAAATTAAGAAATTATTGCATGGTTTTTATTAATGACAATAATGTGACAATGGTGATGAGTATTGCAATAAAAAAGGAAACAGATTTTGATATATTTGATACAAATATCTGAATGCAGTTTTCCCAAATAACAATAACAAATCTGGCATTTTTTCCCCATCTTCAAAATAGCCAAAAAAAAATGCACCTAATAATTTCTTATAAACATTACCTTTATTGACATTGGTAAACATGCCTTCTGGTTCTACCATACTATGGACAAACTCTGGTAACCTTGGTGATGGTTGTTGTAGCTGCATTGTACTACTGAGGGATGGCTCTCCATCCATATTGGGCCACCACTCACCAGGGTTGTTGTTACCTGTGGTGCAAAAAAAAATGGTCTTATAGCAAGCTCTGTTGTACTGTGATTATTTTTTATGTATGTCTTGCTAGATGTTAGTGGTTGTTTTGCGATTCAGGCTGACTTGATGCCCAATTGCCAACTGATTTTTATAGCTTGTTCTTATATTATTATGTTACACAACTGTCAGGTAGACTGCACACAAACATACTTAAGTCATGCACATTTTTTTGCTTGGCCCAAGTCAGAAACTTAAAATTCATTGGTTGCAATTGGTTCGTAATAAAAAAAAAAATGTGTTTCTTGTTTTGTCATAAATGAGCAGGGTACTGTATACGGTATTGAATTTGTTGAATGTTGAAAGCCATATGGTAACACACAGTTGCTTAATTCCATGTCATTTGAATTATGTTGGATATATAGATTCTTACACTGCAACAAGTGTATTACGATATTTCTCCACTCGAGACAGTTAAATTTTATTATTTAAAGCGCGAGGCTTGCCGAGCCCTTTAAATAATAAAATTTAACTGTCGAGAGTGGAGAAATATCGTAATACACGAGTTATAGTGTGTGAATCTGTTTCTCTAATGCTTTTTTTTCGTTCTTTTTCAAAGATTTTTTTAGAAAATTGTGCTCTTTATATGCGACGTCATCAGGCAAGGTCGTCTTTTTTCATGACGTCACAATAGGAAAATTGAAAAGAAAACAAAACATTTTGACGTCATAATCAAATTTCGACTAATCATTTGTCGAGAACAGATTTTTCACTAGTGAGGAGAACTATTTTTCTCACACCGGTCAGCAAATGTGAAAATAGCACAAAAATTAGAGAAAGTTGTCTCATTGGCAGTCATACCACACCAACTTATGTTTACCACCAAAAGCAATATTTGTCAACCCATCTTACTTTTTAAATCAAAGTAATTTTGGTGGATTAAAAAAGCAAGGTGAAAGATACCAGAGGGACATTCAAACTCATAAATCGAAAAACAAACTGACAACACCATTGCTAAAAAAGAAAAAGGCAAACAAGACAAACAATAGTACACAAAACACAACATAGAAAAATAGAGACTAAGGAACACAAACACAGGCCTCTACAATAACTTTTTTTTCAACTTGTCCTGTAGGACAAAGTACATACCAAAATTTACTTGTCCGAATGAAATTGTTACTTGTCCAAAAAAATTCTATTAAAAAAAAACTTTTTACATTTTTAGTTTGATTAAAGTTCAAAACGAATTTAAACAATATAACAGAGTTTGATGTATTTCTTTTGAAATACTTTTCAAAAATATGGGTCAAGTACAACTGCGAAACTAGTCATGTCACAGGAATTGAGTTCTAGTTTTCATCAATGCTAGTCTCACCAGACTCATGAGGCACCATCTGATAGGCCTGTACACTCATTGGATTTGTATTCTGTTTTGTTGAAAAAAGTTTTTTCAAATGCAATCAATAAAAAGAAGCAGATAAGCCATCATAAGATCTGATTGCCAATGAGACAACTCTCTGCAAGAGACCAAATGACACAGAAATTAACAACTATAGGTCACCATATTGCAAGTATTGTTTTCTTCTACTTATGATCAAATATGATTTTGTGAATTTTATGGTAACTAAAAAAAATTATTTTAGTGAAATAGGTATGGTATTTATTATAAGGAACAGAATAAGGTAGCAAAATGAGGTTCTGATTTGTCTTGGTCTGAAATGTCTCCTGCCTTGTCAAACTGTCTATCAATCATGTCTTCTAAATATGTCTCCTACAGTGCCAAACTGTCTACTTGGAGCTGAATCTTTTGAGGTGACGAACTGTCCTGTAAAGTTACCTTATCTACAAAGCGCATCATTGATTCGGATCAGTAAGACTGGATACCTTTTACCTGTTAAAAAGTACCCGACAAAGAACCAGTTAAAAGTTATCGATTGCAAGTAAACATGTTGAGGGAAAAGGTTTTGCATTTGAATAAACAGAATACAGAAACATGTCAAATTAATATTTGTTTTCTTGTTTTTTGTTTATAATAAATTACTTTGTTCATTAAAGTTGGATTAAATTTATTTTCTGCAGATTAATTGTACTTGTCCCGACGGACAAGCTTGATACAGCTTTTACTTGTCTGACCTTTTTTCCCTCTGGTACCGGACAATCAGACAAGCGTTATTGTCGAGGCCTGAAACACCTACAAAAACTGGGCATGATATCAGGCACTCCAGAAGGTAACGCATATCCTGCTCCACATGCAGCACCTGTCGTGTTGCTCATGTGAGAACAAACCCTTCTGTCAATGTAAGTTCATCTTATCAACAAATGTTATTACAATGTCTTTGATAAAATTATTAAAAGTTTCAGGTTTAAATGTATGTTCTATTAATGGAATCAGTGGTAAGGTCAGTTACAAAAGAGCATACTTATCTATACTTACTATTTTCATCATATTCCTGTCTGGACTGAGCATCAACATCCTCTATGGAATAACCTAATGCAATTTTTGCCAATTTATTTTCCAACCTTCTTTTTTCTCTTAAAATATTCTGTAACTCTCTCTCCATTGTTTCTCTGAAAATCTGAAAAGAAAAATGTTTATTCATAAAATTATCAAAAAGGAAATATCAATATAGTTTTTTTTTATACACCCCCCTTTTATTCTACACTTTTTGACATTATTCTCTATGCTAGAAAACCCCATTCAGACCCCTATTCATATTTCTTAGCTGTTTTATGTATACGAGTAGGGCTGGGCTGATCAGTAATGGAATAGAATGCATTTTTATTATTTAGTGTCAAAATCTATCTAAAAAAGAATTACTCATTGTCGCAAGAAATAAATTGGACAAAATAATTTTATCATCCAATCAACTATTTTTCACCATTAAAAAGTATAGACATGTCAAAAGTACTTTAAAATTTCTCTGCAGTTTTCCTCGTTCATCTTCAAATGTAGCAGCCCTGATCAATGCATGTTGTTCTGCTTCGAGTGACATATCTCTTTCGCCCCGGAGGTTAGTGCAGGTTTTCTGTAGTACTACTAATTCTGCCTTCAGTTTCTTGTTTTCTCTAATCAGTTGCTGTTCTTTCCTACTTGAGTTGGCCATTTCATTGTCTTTATTAATTCTGAAATGATAGACATCATATTTTTTGTAATTATTCATGTTTTATTCTGCTCATCATTTCATTATCTTCAGCATTATATATACTCAGGCAATGAATGACATTTTTGGTGAAAATAACTAATCAGTTATTCAAATAGTCCCTACCTATAGTATCTAGTGTTATTTTTAAAGGCCCATCATGAGAGTATCCAATTAATCACAATTTTTTTACCAATATTATCACATAATCATTAATTATTTTTCTAAACAAGATACTGTAATTTCAGATCTTATTGCGTGCATTTATATTGTGATTTATTCATTTTAGGCTATAATGCGATTTTAATTCTTGCATCATGCAAAAAAAATCCTGTTTAATTCATATAAAATATTTCAAAATGCGAGTTTAAATTATTGCTATTACAACCCTGTTGCATTTTTCACAATAATGAAAACATGGCAATAATTTCTGAATTTACAGTAATTAAATAATCAAAATTACAGTCCTTGAATATCAAATAATCAAATAATCATGAAATATTTAGTTTGGAAATTAAATAATCATTAGTAATCACATAATCATAAACCCATCATCCATGAGGAGACTCTTTTATCAACATGATGGACATTTCATGAAAAGATTAACCATAAATTCTAAAACAAGTGACAATTTTTATATTCAATGTTCAATGAGTAAGGGGACGACCATATGACTACCATAACAAAAAATAAGCATACATGTACATATGCCAATCGAGCCAAAATAAACAATCCATAAATTTCCTCCTTCTGTATTTAAGCAAGCTGTTCCTACGCTACAGAAATGCAACTCTAGTTTGTAAAAAAACCTTGCATGGTTATCATATATTCTTTTCTTATCCTCTCTACTATCCCTAAAGAAAGATAACTCTGGATGGAAAGGGAAGTAATATAAATGAAACTATTGAATACCTGTACATCTCAAACTCTTTTCTTATTCTCTCTACTTCTGTGTTCTCTATCTCTACAGAAAGGGCTGAGCTAAGACTTCCTCCCTTTGGCCCTTTACGACTGGACCCACTTTTTAGACCAAGTCGTCCTCTTGGTCTAATTTCTATCGGTATTCTTTTGATGACACCTCTACTGCTTCCATCCAGGTCCTTTCCAAGGATGTCATCATCCTCAGGATTATGTAGAAATGACCCCCCTGTTCCCATGGTCACAAAAGTTCAACCGAATCACATGTCACCTTGAAAACTTTGTGAAAGCTAAAAAATAAAAACAAAAAAATATATTTTAATAACAGTATACATGGTAAAAGAGATTGCTTTTCTTTCTCTTTCTGGAATGACATACTTCTGTGAATTCATTTATATTGATGCATTTTTAGTAGATTGAGTAAAAAAATGCATTTTGATGGATATTTAATTTTCTGGTTTTGCAAAATTCTGCATACATGCATACAAGCATATCAACAATTTGTACTTCTTTAGATATTATAATTCATTGTTTACATTAAATCCACGAAAATTGGTATCAGATATTAAACTAAAATTAAAAAAAACATTTTTGATGGTTCATGATTGGCAGGTGACACCTTAACTCAGGTCAGAGAACACAATTATTTCTTATAAGTGCATTCATTTTAGACAATAAATGGAATTTAAAAAAAACACCTGCACTTTCTCAATAATATTTTTACAGTGTTTTGTTCTATTTTTGGGACAGATTATATCAAAATTATAGGAAACTTAATCAGCTCTAACTCAAAATATTGACAACTTTATGTTGAAGGGGGCCTTGAAATCTTTTAAAAGCTTCCAAAATGCAAATGTTAAACCTGGACCAAACCACTACTTTACTTTATTCATGACCCAAAGTTTTTACCGTGTTTTTTAATCCCTCTGCTTGCTATTGAAGCATGAAACATGAAGAAATAAATTTGGAAGGGGTTACGGGTATAAAAAAATAGCAAGTAACACACTGTCCACACTAGGGACTATATTTGAGGGCAATGAAAATCTTAGGCCGTGTTCACACCAAACGCAGTGTAGAGTAAACATGTTTACAATTAGTTTAGTGTAGTGTACACTGGTTTCACATTACATTTGTTCACATCTATACATCTTGTTAAGCTACCTGTACATTAGATTTGTTCCCACTTGTAAACTATATGTCATTTAAATGTTCATTACGTAGAACTGAATTCAAAATTTTTGGACAATTTTTCTAGCGGTAAGGGAACAACCATTTGTCTTCAAACAGGGGGTGGGGTGGAAATGGAAATATTCCGATCCCCGATTTGATAAAAAAAAATGGTCATGCAGATGATAAAAAAAAGGTCATACAGATGATAAAAAAAATTATTCTGAATCAAGAGTTTCCCCATACATGCCATACATTAGTAATAGTGTTAAATATTGAAAAAAAAGTATGTGATCACCAGCATCGAAAAAAAAGGAATAAAAACATACACGCGAAAAAAATTCTGACTCAGATAAAAAAAATAACCCTCCTCCTTTTTTTAAGATAAATGGTTGCTACTTAATGAAAGCCATTTTTATTATTTGTAGTAGTTTGAATATACTAGAGATGTCTCGATTACGCATTAAAAAACGTTAGCTGCAGCAGCATGCTTACAGCCGAAAAAAAAGGATTGAGATATTAGGGATCACTACATTTTTATCTTTTCTGTTTGTTTCAAATGGTATTTCTTCTCCGCAAGCAGTATTTGGTAAAGGAATAGGGTAACGTTTTTTAATTTTTTTTAAGAGTTATTATTGGATCTGAGATACTAGACAAACATATCATTTACCTCACACTTTTTTTAGTCCTGCATTTAAGCGTGAATCGTTGTTTGAGTAAAGACCAGTGGCGAATATTTCTGTGTACGTCAAGTCGATTCGGGGAGACCTTTTCAAATGAATTAGGCAGCAACTATTTACTTCATTTTTTTGGGAAGGGGAGGGGGAGCGGGGGGGTGGGGGGAGCGGGGGGTGGGGGGGAGGGGGTGGTTGGCTTTTGATTTTATTCAGGACAAATTTTGGAGACAAGTCGAATCAATTTTAGCATTATATATATAGTGGCAGCTGAGGGTGAAACAAACAAACAAAAATTCAGGGCCAAAAACTGGAAACATTTTTGGTTTCCCAAACAAAATCTGTAGCTCACCACCCCACCACCTTGCCTTTATGTTTTATACTCAACTATAATAGCCCCCCACCCCCCACCCCCCCGACCGAAATCACTTAGTTGCTGCCTTATGGGTTCGGCAATGATGCTGCTTTGAGTCTTGATCAGGGTTAATAAAGAACGTTAATTTTTTTTAACAAAAAAAATCTTTAAAATTTAGACAATAATTTCTGTAAAGAACTATACTAATAATTATCAAAAATAGTTTCCTCCTTAAATATATACACAGTAAAACTAATGTCCTAAATGCCTAGTTTTGTGTACACTTAACCTACACAAGGCCTACATTGACTATCGACTGTGTGTAGATAAAACATGATTTAAACTACATGTAAACATTGAGTTTTATCAATGGGAACGCAATTGTATTTAGTTTACGTGTGAGTTACACTAACACAACACCGAATTTAGGTCAATGTGAACACGGCCAAAGATAATAACTGTGTTACCGGACCAACTAACAAAATAATACAAAGGGAGATAATTGTGTGGGATTATCTAATAACACATGTATCATTTTAGTTGTAAATATCCAACATGTGATGTTTGGCCAATTATCACCCAGATGAGTTTCCTATGATACATGTACATGTACTGTTAGTCACCTGTTGTGTTTTGTCACTTTACTTTTACAAATAAAAAAAGGTGTTAATTGTTGCAAAGAGGTGAGACCCAAAGGAATTATTACTACCAATATTAAGGAACATAAATGATATATATATAAGGTAGGTGAAACTTTTAATTTTTATTCACTTGGAATGTACATGAACATGATGAACATATATGTAAAATGTTTGTGTTAATTTTTTTTAAATTTTGTCATCACCTTTTTTTAATTTGAACATCTACAACATGTGCAATGTAAGTTAACTACATGCTTGTTGCTTGCACCTTGTCATGTAGTCTGAATAATAAATTGTGAAGTCTGTGGAAGGCTGTTTGAATTTCTAACAGCAATAACACATCATAATATTGTCATGATAGTAAGCAGTGTTCATATTTTCCTAAAAAAAAAGAGGACAAAGTTTCCAATAACAGTAAGCATGGTAAGAAAATCAATATACTATAAATCATGCTAATGAACTCAAGATCCTTTTTTTTATTCTAACTTTTTCTATCATCATGATCATGACAGTTGTGGCACCAAGTTTGCATGTTTAATACCCACGCTGCCTACATGTAGATGTTGCCACCAATTTCCTGTAAATTTGTACTCATCATATAACCAAAAAAATAGGAGAAAGTTTTTCATTGGAACTCTATTAAATACTTTCAAGGCACATATTTATTCAATGAAACAAAACTCTAACTTGAGTGTCAGATTCTAGGGGAGTATAACCAATGTAGAAAATTAAACGCATAACAATGTACACTTTTTTAAAGAAGATAAAAATATCGAGAGATTTTGATGAATTACATTAATTTTTTTCCAAAAATAACAGTGACAATAGTTATTTGAGACCTCTATCGAATCATGAGAAGGATATTTTAAAGAACCATGATAAAATTTCAACTTTCACAATAACGGTAGCCAAAAATGTAAGTTTAACACCAGAAGGTAAAGGGCATTTTTTTACTACCCTCATTTCAGCCCTAGCTAGGGCAAGCTGACCAAGGTTCGGACATCATGATAACCTACTGACTTCTGATATCAAACAGGTTGGGGACAAGCCACCAAATGGGGAAATGTTCCCCAAATGAGTAACAATCCCTCATTTGAGTAATCATTTTGTAGTGCTAAAAAATAAAATTTTCTTAACTGAGTGTTTTTTCTTAAAATGGCACATTTTCATGAAAAATGCAGCAACTTTTCCAAAAGATGATTATCCTTATCTTGATTTACTGAGAAGATATACATGCCTATGAAAAATCAGAAAATTTGACTATTTTCCAGGCTTCTAACTTTTTTAAAACCCATAATAAAAATATAGTTCTTTGGGAGAAGTTGTTCCATTTTCTATAAATTTGTGCCATTTTACCTTAAAAGATCCATTTTTAGAAAATTTAGTTTTTAGCATAATAAAAAGATTACTCAAATGAGGGATTCATACTCATTTGGGGAATAGTACCCCATTTGGTGGGTTGTCCCCAACCTGTCAAAAGAGTATTCTAAAGGTTTGCTTATTTTATTTCCTTTTACATGTGCCTACTGTAAGAATTTAAGAAAGTATTTGTTCTATTTTTTTGTACATGAAAATTTAATACTAATAATCGGTCTCACTAATTAGCGACAACAAGAATTTTAGCAACAACAAGCGTCAACAAGCAACAAGAAGCGACAACAAAAATTATTTTAGCGACAACAAGCGACAAGAAACTATTTAGCATGTTTAGCGACAAGAAAACATTTTTTTTTTTAATTAAAATTGATTATTGCAATAAATATTAAAAGAATATGCAAAAGAAAATAATTTTAGCGACAAGAAAGTTAAAATTGATAGAAAAAAAAGAAACTTTATTTACATATTTATTTTATCATTTATAATGTATAACAGCCAGTATTACGTTTAATTATTGTATTATGATATTACTTTTCCTTGTGTTTTAGAACAAATAATTTATCTTATAATTTGGGACTTACTTTATTTAATTTCGGGATTTCGTGTGTTTAAGCCCGGGATTTCGGGATCAGGACCCCTCCTATCCCCCCTTATCTCTTTCTTCTTCACAAATGTTAATTTCTTCATCTACCAATATACTAATATAAACTTCACAATCTCTTTCTTACTCACAAATGTTTCAATTCTTCGCTATCTATATAATAAAACATTTTAATAAGACAACTGCTCGTAAATTTAAAAAAAAAAACACATTACATTCAAATTTCTTTATAACTAATAAAAAAAAATGTTTTCTTGTCGCTAAATAGTCTTCTTGTCGCTTGTTGTCGCTAAAATAATTCTTGTTGTCACTTCTTGTCGCTTGTTGACGCTTGTTGTCGCTTCTTGACGCTTGTTGTCGCTAATTAGTGAGACCCCTAATAATCAAGGATTTGTATAGTTAGATCTATACAAATCCTTGTAATAATATAGTGTGTGGTGCTTAATAGTTTCAAATACAGAGATTTGTGGTGATCCATAACTGGAAGGATAACAACCCTTATGTTTCACATCATACAACTGTTTAAAAACCTGTCAAGATGTATCTTAAGTCGTTCAAACAAAACCTTGTTAAACTGTTTTGACATTTCATGAAAGTCTAAAAGTTGGACCGGTTACGGAACAAGCACCTGTCCCTTTTAAAGACAATAAATGATTCGCTCTCCGTGTATTCTGGTGGTTTATTATTGTTAGGTGTTGTACAATTGAATATTTTTATTTCTAATATAAATAATTTACAAACCAGCATTAAAGTTAACCCATGGTTCAACTTTATTAAAGAAAAATGTATTGGAGAAGAGGTAAAGACCCCCGGAGAATGTTGATTGCACTGGAATCTACATTATCAAGGTTATACGGGTTACACTAATGACTGGACCGAATGACAGGACCGAATGACAGGACCAAATGAAAATTGCAAATAACTTTTTCATTTCGCAAAGGATTGATCTCAAATTTGAAATATAATAAGATTTCATCATTTGATAAATAGATTTAAGAAAAAAATTAAAAAGTTTTGTAAGAAACTTTAGAAAACGTGACATGACCAACTCTGATAATGACAGGACCAACATCGAGAATGACAGGACCAAATCAAAATGCTAATAACTTTTTTGTTTTTCAAAGGAATTATTTCAGATTTGAAATATAAAATGGTACGTCATATTTTGAAACCAAAATGTTATAAAAATTATAGATTTATTTTCTAAAACTTTCGAAAACGTGACATGACCATCACTGATTGACAGGACCAACATCGACAATGACCGGACCAGATGAAATTGCTAATTTCTCTTTTATTTCTCAAAATATTTTTCTGAAATTTGAAATAAAATAAGATTTCATCATTTATCAAATAAATTAAAAAAAAAAAAAGTACACAAAAAATATGTAAGAAACTTTAGAAAACGTGACATGACCAACTCTGATAATGACAGGACCAACTTCGACAATAACAGGACCAAATAAAAATGCTAATAACTTTTTTATTTTTCAAAAGAATTATCTCAGATTTGAAACATAAAATGATATGTCACATTTTGAAACATTTATGTTATAAAAAATAAACATTTATTTTCAAAAACTTTCAAAATCGTGACATGATCCCATCGCTGACTGACATGACCAACCTCGACAATGACCTGAACAAATGAAATTGCTAATTATTCTTTTATTTCGCAGAATATTTCTCTGAAAATTAAAATATGTGAAGATTATACCATTTTATACATAAATATAAGAAAAAGGTATAAAAATCTTGCTGCAATGTGACCTAGCTGGTTAACGTTGTCAATAACAGGACAATCCTCGACAATTAATGACAGGACCAAATAAAAATGCTAATTATGCATAACATTTGTCAGAATATTACTCTCAAATTTGAAATAATGACAATTAAGACCATTTTGCACATCATATAAGAAAAATATAGAAAAAAAACGTATTGAACGCTTGCGGTTGTGTGACCTGACCAACATCGGCTATGATCTGGCCAATGATTTTACTGAAATTGTTCAATTCTGATACACAATTAGTAAGATATATCTTATAAATTCAGGAAAATATATTCTATGGTGGTTAAATTTCTTGACCTAGCTACTAAACATGCTAAACGTATGTTGGCAGAGAGTCACAGGACATGCAGAGTCACAGGACAAAAAGACACGAATGATCACTATATTTAAGAAAGAGATCTTGAAATATTTATATGTAATTACATATATAATCATTTTATAGTTTAAGAGATTGTTCATTAAACTATAGATAAATTCAGATTTATTGAATTGTCATCATAATATTTCTTGACATCATGAAGTCCAATTTAATCCACTTTGAAAAGGTATCAAACCTTTTAAAGTAGTCCGTGAAAATGTTTGATTCATGCAGTATATTTTATGAAAATATTTGAAAATACCAAGAAATCATGCATGCAAGGGTCGGGCATACTTCAAGAAATGTTTATTTGTTTATTTATTATGAGGGGGGGGGGGGGGGGAAACTATCAAGATATACCCTGCATATACTCAAGCATACATGGAAATAATTATTTAATGTTCTGAAAATATTTAATAAAACAACGACATGAACTATTATGTGATTTTAATTACTGTCATCACAATCTTTATTGGATTTATCAACTTATTTATGGCTTATGTCACACCTTTTGTTTTGTTACCTTATAATTGTTTTCAGACGTGTCAGATTATGTCCGGTAATTAATATACAAAATAATCTGAATGAATGAATGAAAGAATGATCTTTATTCTCAACTCAAATACATAGTTAAAGAGTTAAGATATAGCATGTGTGAAATATCAATTAATATGATAAATATTTACACCAAAGATAAATAAAGTTAACTTTTTCCCTTATTTTCTAAAAACTTATAAATCATTCAATCTTAATGTGTGTTTTTTAATTATTATTATTAATTTCAACCAGGATTACTATGGTCATTTCACGTTTTCGCAATAAAAAAAAAAATCTCGATGTTTTAAAAGATGAGATCACATTTTATTTTAAATCTGACATAATACCTTTTCAAAATTAAAAAGTGAATAACATTTTTATTTGGTCCTGTCCTTGTCAAGGTTTGTCCTGTCATTGTCAGTGTTGGTCAGGTCACATTACAGCAAGATTTTAATATTTTTTTCCCTATATTATTCCTATTTTTATGTATAAAATGGTTAAATCTGACTATATCTCAAATTTCAGAAAAATATTTTTTAGAAATAAAAAGTAATTAGCAATTTCATCTGGTCCTGTCATTGTCGAGGTTGGTCCTGTCAGTCAGCGATGGTCATGTCACGTTTCAGTAAACTTTCTATATTTTTTATAACATTTATTTTTCAAAATATGACATATTATTTTATATTTCAAATCTGAGAGAATTCCTTTGAAAAATAAAAAAAGTTATTAGCATTTTACTTTGGTCCTGTCATTGTCGAATGTAGGACAGAAAGTCACAGGACAAAAAGTCACAGACAAAAAGTCACAGACAAAAAGTCACAGGACAAAAAGTCACAATCTTAGGACAAAAAGTCACAGGACAAAAAGTCACAGTTAATATAATTTAATAAAATATTATTTTTTGCAATATAAAAAAATCAATAAAGAATGATTTTAATAAGATTTTTATCCTTTGCAATATTAAAAATATGACAAATCAATATATTTTTCATTATAGTATTTATTTATTTATATTTACATGTATTAGATTTACATGAAAAAGATGAATTTCAAACATTATATATTTAATGGATATATAATTTATTAAATTATTTGAGAATATATAGCCTATTTTTTATTGAAATAAAATGGAAATTAATAAATAGATATATAATTATATTTTTTCTTCATAATTTTACTAACATTGTAACTATTGTGTCATAACAAGATATGGCTTCACAAGAAGGCATTTTATCATTGGTCATTGAATAACAAAAGGACATTAATAAGGCAAGAATCAGCTTAATTAATGAATAAACAATGCCATATCACCTGTCCCTTAAATTGCAATGAAAATATTATGGCTTCCAATTGGCAGGAAAGAAAGGTCTCTACATGATAGCAATAAAAACAATCAACCTCAAATTAAAACCCTGACTTTCCCTTTCTATTCATAAATACATTTTTGTGTCTGCGATTTCACCATTTATGGTTTCATTGAGAAATTATGTGCCAGGTGTTCATTTTTTTGTAAATGATATAAAAGGAAATAATTCCGAATTTAGCCATCATTCCAAAATGGAAATTCTACAAAGTAACAAAGGTGGTTCCAAGCTATGCTATGAAGGCTACATCTATACTAGACATGCTCTTAGAAAGACTAAGCAGTGGTGGAAATGTACCCTAAAGTCAAGTCTTGGCTGTAGAGGCAACTTATCTACAGATCTGCAGCATGAGAATCCAATCCCTAGTCAACCACATAACCATGCACCTGATGATACATCAATCCAGTTAGCCAAAGTACGCAGCAACATGAAACAGAAAGCACTATCTACTCATAATGCACCAAGCCAGATCTTTGCAGAATGTCTGTCCTATACCTCTCACACAGTTAAAGCCATGCTACCGGCTGAAGACAATTGCAAAAGATCAATTCGTCGACATAGACCAATCCTTCCTAGTCCATCAACATTATCAGAACTCACCATTCCGTCAGATTTCTCCACAACTGTAGATGAAGACCCACAACCATTCCTATTCTATGATAATGGTACAGACTCCAACTCCAGAGTCGTAGCCTTTGCAACAGATGACAACCTTAGACTCCTTGCTGCAGCTGACACCATTTTCATGGACGGTACCTTTGACACAGCACCACCACTGTTCAAACAGATTTTCACAATTAGAATTCCATGCAGCAATTCCCACATTACTGTCGTCTATGGCCTTCTCCAGAAAAAGTCACGCCAAGCATATCAGTCGTTATTTCAAGCAATTGCAGACAAGATCAACGATCTAGGTTTGACTGTAAACTTCCGTAAAATTGTATCTGACTTTGAAGATGGCATACTACGTGCTACAGCAGCAGTCTTTGGCCGCAACATTGAGCACCAAGGTTGTTTCTACCATCTCACCCAGGCTACTTGGCGCAAAATCCAGAAACTACGACTTGCTACACACTACATGGCAGATGCAGAGTTTCGTCTTTTCTGCAACATGTTAGATGCCTTAGCATTCCTACCAACAACTTTACTTGAAGAGGGTATAGCATATATTCGCTCCATCACACCTGATGAACCAGCAGAAGCAGCAGACCTTGTCGACTACTTTGATGCTACCTATGTCAGCGGGACTTACCGTCAGATCCATCAACTCAATGCCAATGGACAACCACAACTGACTATGCGCCGAGTTTCACCTATGTTTCCACCATCTGTTTGGAGTGTTCATGCAGCAACAATGGAAAGTAATCCGAGAACCAACAACGTTTGTGAAGGGTGGAATAACAAGTTTTACACTTTAGTTGGATCCTCCCACCCAAGTATCTGGACATGCATCAAGTGGTTTCAACGTGAACATTCTACCGTAGCAACCATAGTACTACAAGATGCAATTGGGACCCAAGCCAACAGAAGACTCCCACAGAAGTTTGTTATTTTACAGAAGAGACTTCAGAATCTGTGTACTGACATTGTGTCTGGTAAGAAGACAGTCCCCGAGTTCTTGCGAGGAGCTGCATGGAACATTCGCCTTAGCAGAAAAACCACAGCTGTTGACCTAGACAACTCTATGTAAAACATTATGTTTTGTGAAAGAACTCTGAACTTAAATCAATTTGTCACATTCGCATAACAGTGTTAAGAACATTCCAATAGTGCATATTATTTAAAATTTTCATAAATATTGTTGTATTATGAAATGTGTAATTTATTTGTTATGCTTTATATCAAGCAATTATTAAAATTTTTATAGTCTTATTTAGTACTTATTTCTATAGTTACTATGATTAATATTAATGGTTATCACTACGAGGTGATTGACTAATTGTACATGTATCAGTTTGGTATTTGGTCAGGTTCATTGAAATATAAGCAACTATAGACAACCATACAATTTAAACAATTTAGTACATTGATTTGTACACCATACAGTCTTTTCACAATGAGCAAAATCGTTTCCGTATAGCAAGCCGAAAAAAAATCAGACACAAAAATGACAATTTATTACAATGAGTGTACACCATATAGTATTTTAACAATGACCAACACCCATACATTATAGCTAGGCCATAAAAACACTAGACAAAATAAATCAAAGACAAGTTATTACATTGAGCTGTACACCATATGGACTTTAACAATGAGCAAAACTAATACTGTACAGCAATAAAGCCATTAAACTACAACAAAAAAATAGTCTGATAGTTTAATACGTGCATGGTTCTTTTGTTGAGACAAACTTTCTTTAACAGTCATATTCATTGTTTTCACTTCAACTCTTTGGTAGATGTTAATATGAGAAAATCATTATTTTACGGGAAATATTCTGTGACTTTTTATCCTATTTAACCTATGAAATTTTCATTTGTGACTTTTTGTCCTGTGACTTTTTGTCCTATTGGAATAAAATTGTCAATTGTGACTTTTTGTCCTGTGACTTTTTGTCCTACCATTTTTGTGACTTTTTGTCCTGTGACTTTTTGTCCTGTGACTTTCTGTCCGTTTACCGTCATTGTCGATGTTGGTCATGTCATTATCAGAGTTGGTCATGTCACACACGTTTCTAAAGTTTCTTACAATTTTTTTAATTTTTTTTTCTTAAATCTATTTATCAAATGATGAAATCTTATTATATATCAAATTTCAGAAAAATATTTTGAGAAATAAAAGAGAAATTAGCAATTTCATCTGGTCCAGTCATTGTCGGGGTTGGTCCTGTCAATCAGCGATGGTCAGGTCACGTTTTCGAAAGTTTTTGAAAATAAATCTGTATTTTTTTATATCATTTTGGTTTCAAAATATGACATACCATTTTATATTTCAAATCTGAAATAATTCCTTTGAAAAACAAAAAAGTTATTAGCATTTTGATTTGGTCCTGTCATTCTCGATGTTGGTCCTGTCATTATCAAAGTTGGTCATGTCACATTTTCTAAAGTTTCTTACAAAACTTTTGATTTTTTTCTTAAATCTATTTATCAAATGATGAAATCTTATTATATTTCAAATTTGAGATCAATCCTTTGAGAAATGAAAAAGTTATTAGCATTTTTCATTTGGTCCTGTCATTCGGTCCTGTCATTCGGTCCAGTCATTAGTGTAACCCAGGTTATACCGAAGCTTTAATGATTGACAAAAATCTCAACCATTCTAAACATTTTACAGACACAGTCGTGTCACCAACAACACATTTTGCCGAATGTTCAACGTGTTATATAGAAGAAGTGTGTCGTCTTGTTTTAATCGTTTTGTTCGAGGTAAATGCCAAGATTTATACAGCCTTAATAATTATGTATATGTCATAGATTATAAATCTGTCCGAACTTTTTTTTGTATTTCCCTTCCTCATCCATGTCATCATTTCTTATTTCTAAAACTTTAAAAATTTGGCAAAAAATTAACAGGATATAATCAGAGACATATAATACAATATGTCTCTGATATAATACATGTTATAGTAGTCCAAATTTTGTTTGCAGGGTATAGAAAGAACAGTGCAAAATCCTGCATTCTTGGCAATTCCAGAGAGCTTCACAATGTTTTAAATTTGGACATTTTTTTATATAAATTTTTCATATTGAGAGGCATTAAGGAATTTTGGTTGTCAATGTCATTGACAATGATTGTTAACTTGGTACTTTATTTGGCCTTTTAACATGTTTAAACTTTTTTGGATTCGAGCGTCTGTTTAAACTTTTTTGGATTCGAGCGTCACTGATGAGTCTTTTGTAGACGAAACGAGTGTCTGTCGTAAATACAAAATTTAAACCTGGTACAAATGGTGTATCTATGATGATATGGATTAATTTATCTAATTACTAACACCAAATTTTTTACCGAGATAAATTTCAAATTATCAATTTAAGTCTACCGCCAGAATATAGAACATACATCGATTCAGTAGAAATTGTCATCAAAATGGAGTTTTCCAATATTTCTATGGCCGGTTTCGTCAAATTGTTTTAGAATATTTGGTCTGCTGATGATTCCTTATAATGTACATGGAACAACATGAACAAGGCAAGACCACACAATCTATTGCCACTCATGCATACCCTTACCAAGTTTTCAGTAGTCTCGGGGCAGAAAAAGAACATTCACAGCAGACGCTCTTCACTAGGAGAATTAATAAAAGCACAAGGACCGTCTAACATTTAAGTAAAATTCCTGATGTGTGTGTATAATCATGATAATAGCTTGCTGAAGGGAATCTGTTCTTCCCTATCTGTGAACTACAAAAATGTATGTTTGCCATCTCAAGATTTCCTGCTGCCAGTTTTCATTGTCTGGCAAATCTGGGTTGTATGTTTCTTTTATCTCATCAATGTGTTCATCTGTCAGATACATGTAGTCCTTAATTTAAAGACACGAAATTCTGTAGTCTCAAATTAGAAAAGACATAAACCCTGTTTTAAGCTCATATTGTTCCTCAATAATGTCAAATTGAAATTCAGGATGTTCTTTTAATTTTTATGGTGAAAGAAACATGGATAAAAAACTAATCCATTCAGGTTTCATTTATATTTATATTTTGTTTATCTTTATACATGTTAAAGAGATCGAATAAAATTGGTGAAACCGAGAAATGATCAATTTGCCTTTCTGTTTATAGTTTTTGGACTAGTTCTTATGAATTAACATTCAATACTCAAGCTCTTAAACCATGTTGTTATCACAAACAGCATCAGTTATAATAATTACTTGTACATGATGTACAAATGATGTAGTTTATTAGAATTATTGCTTCCTCACCCTCAGTATCGCTTTTCCTTTTTCTGTAAGAACCTGTTTTTAACCAGAGATCTATGATGATTTGTACTGTTACTAGGTTAATGTAATCGAGAAACATCACCACAAGATTATAGAAATTAATTTAAAGGTTGAGACAGAGTAACAAATGACTTTATCACATATTTGATTACCATAAACAAACACAAAAAAAAATCAGTGTTGACATACAGTACGCCCAGAGAGTTTGTAATCGCGAACTTTTATCACCGATTTCCGAGTGTAGCGGTGTGACACCGCGAATCACGGATTCTACTCCCAATTTCCTCCAAAGATTCTCTCCCAACACCGCGTGGCTGTTAATTGGTTTATTGCCCATCGGATGAACTGAAAATTAATGACGCGTGACAACATAATCGGATTAGCCAGATTTATTACCTTTGTACATTTAATCGATCTTGATTGCACCTTTGTGCTTTAAAATACGTTATTTAAATGTCCATTCATTGTCAGATAAAAGTGTGACATTTTTATTTAAAATAAGATAATTATTCTTGTATGTATATGCCCATGTCATTGTCATATTAAATAAAACGTAAAAAACGTATAAAAATACGAATAAAACACTTATTTAGTATTTTCATTATAGTCCGATCAGGTCATAATTTTTGTTTTTTCAATAAAGTTTCAACAAAGATGATTTTACCACAATTAGAACCTTTTATGACCTACTCAGTGAATATCCGGTTCATTAATAGTTCAATATTATATAATTAATATCAACTGGCTTAAAACAAAATGTTGTTTTTACGGTAATTTGTCCAATCTAAATCAAACCCTAGAGTTAATTTATCGGACCAACAAGTGAACTCTGTTTCTTTCAATTTATTTTGAAATGTAAAATATTATGTTTCACTACCTCGGTAGATTACCGACTTGAAATATTTGAATTTAAAAAAGAAACTGTAAAGTGACAAATAGTTTTGTATGCAATGTGGCAGCCCTATATTCATAAATACTGAGATAATTCCCCGCCCAGACACAACCCAATAATCACAACCTTATTTAATTATATGAAGAAATAAAATCATGTGTTTTTTATCTGTTATGATCTGTTATTGATCTTTTATTATTTAAAATAAAATTGGATTGGCGCAATCCGTATTTTACTGCTGTTAAAAGTCCTCGGCGAAATATAAAAAGAAGTATTTCAACAATTTATACTATAGAATATTAAAATGAAATTATATCGTACAAGAAAGAAATATGTAAAAAAAAATGTGGATCGGATTTTTACGATCGACACATTTTCACAGAGGATCTCTACCAACGCCCATCAGGAACTGAACGACATGCATCCTGTTTTCATCTACCATTAATGTATAGTGTTGACTATGGAAGTATAAATAATGTCCAGGTTTATGTCCTCTGTTGACTGAGAAACGTATAAATAAAAGGCTGATGTTCGTTTATTCAGAAAAGGAATAAAATTTAGAATCCGGTTAATCAATTGTAAAAGGACCTTCTAGAGCCTCAATCTTAACGCATACAAATGTCAATCATTACATGATTTTTCCCACGGTTATCCAGAAAGGTCACCTGAGTTTACTGTTACATGATACTATTTCCCGCCAAATAAAAATCTCGTGGACAAAATTGATGTCACTATTTTTAGCATTCAATATTGTGAGCGAAGTCAAGTTCAAGTTCAACCACGCACTGTTGATCACTGAGATGCGTGTCGTCTTCCCACGGCAATTAATTGTTTTAAAAATATTTAAAGATAACTGTTCTAAATACAACACAAAGGTTTACATTCATTGTGCGTAAATGAATATTATGCAACGACGAGTTGATGCAGCTATAGAAGTATTCCTGTTGTAGCCGAAATGTATTATATCCTAAAGTAATGCTAATCGTGAAGAGAAAATGCCGTAGACTTATTAAGCATAACGAATGGTGAATAGTATTTTCTTTTTTACTTGCATATACAAGTTTTAAGACACGTAATTTTCTTTAAACTCACTGCTCACATTTTATACCTTCAGCGTTAGTTTCCGTTTATTTTCACGCAAGTATGTCTCTTTTCGTAAGTTATATCAATTACCGATAAATAAAAAACGAGGTCATAATCAAGTATAATTTTTTTTTTATAAAACTTTAATGCAATTGAAAGCATTAACAACAACGTTTTGGATTTTAAAACTTTTATTTTGTAATCGTAAAATGGAAATGGCGTAGAATTATTAGCATAACAGATAAGGAATAATATTTTCTTTTTTACTTGTAGTATAAAAAACTTTGAGACGTGTAATTTTTCTTTAAACTGCCCTCATTTATTCAGCGTTAGTCTCCGTTTATTGTTGCACAATTATATCTCTTTTAGTAAATTAAATATTTATTTACTGATAAAAAAACGGAAGTCAAAATCAAATATAGTTGTTTAAAAACTTGATTAAAATGTACAGAGTAATTGAAAGAATTAACAAACAACGTTTTGCTTTTTATTTTAATCTTTCATTTGTTTCAAGCAATCAGATATAACCTGATAATCAATAGACAGGAAATACAATTGTTTAATTACATTAGAAATCTTTCATACCTTGACTGTCGCGTGCCGGCATAGATCAGACGGATTAGGGCAATTAATTACCTGGTGTCACACTGCGTCACACCAGACTGGGAGAGATATCGCTAATACAATAAACAAAAGGTAGCGGATTTACGCGGAAGTCGGAGGGAATACTCCCAAATTTCTCCGAGAATTTTGGGAGGGATGTCGGAGTTTCCTGGTGTTACACCAGGAAAAATATCGGAGTATGGAGTTTGGGATTACAAACTCCTTGGGCGTACTGTATTAGTTAGGCAAGGGGGGAGGCTAGGATGAAATTTGAAAAAAATAGGCAGGACAGGAGTTTTGAGTAAAAACGGCAGGATGAGACACTTGCAAAAAAAAAGGTCAGGAGGACAATTTAGGTGAAAAAAGTCAGGTTAAACTAAAAAAAAAAGGCAGGACCGAACAGAGTTAAAAAATAAAAAGGCAGGACAGAGATTACAGTAAAAAAAAATGCAGGACAAAAATTTTCATCCTAGCCCCCCCCATAAAAATCAAATGGTAGCTCCCTTATGTATGTTCCATACTCAACTAAATGTTATGAATCTTATATCAAACACAGAGCAAGTTTGTATTTTAGAGGCGTCATTTTTACAAAATTTTACATTCTGTAATTTAATCTAATTTGCCCCAACCACATATTATATAACTTATACACAAGGCTTATTAACACAAAACTCACATCAAGTACAAACTTAGGTAGTGTTACATTTACCACTTTTGAGTAATGTCCCTTTAAAATGTTATATATGCAAGTGGGGGCATCATCTGTGTCCTTTGGAAACATTCCCCTTTATTTTTGACAGTGGGTATATTGCTGGCTCAGGCAAAATAGTGATTGATATAAATTTGTCTATTTTGCCTGTCTTATTTCAGATTTTAAAACCCACTATCATGACTATATGAAAAAAAAATTTGATTTAAACTTTTTATGAACACTGTATGATGTCAATATCTTAAATTGTGATGCAATATTTTACTGGAACAGTTTCCAACTTGTTTGGTTTTAACATTTAAGCATGTTCAACAAATTTTTATACTAACATGACTAAGTCTTGAAATTAAATTTATCCTCAATTTTTTTTTAAACATGTGTTACAATAGCATAAATAGAAGGAATCAAGACAATGCAGACCTCAAACTTATAATTTAAAAGCAATTATGGATTATGGAACTATTTCTTTCGATAATTTAGGTTTTTACCAAAGTCAAACATTGTTAAGTGATATTCCAAAGTTTAAGAAGAAGTAGACTATTCTTTATATACTTGAATAGCTATATTAGTTTCAATACAAAACATGTGTATATAGATTTTCTTTATAATTTTTTCTTTATAATTTATATATATATGGATTTTCTTTAGAACTGAAGAATAATACTCATGAACCAAGGGGGAACCAAGACTTATGGACTCACCAGTTTTCAAAATGACGAGTTCAGACAGATTTTCATGAGTCCAGGACTCGTGGACTCACCAGTGTAGAAAATTATGAGTTCAGAAAACTTTTCATGAGTCAAGGACATTTGGACTCACCAGTTTTAAGAATGGTGAGTTCAGAGAACTTTTCATGAGTCCAGAACATGTGGACTCATGAGTTTTGAAAATGATGAGTTCAGACAGATTTTCTTGAGTTCAGGACTCTTGAACTCATAAGTTTTGAAAATGATGAGTTCAGACAGATTTTCATGAGTTCAGGACTCTTGAACTCATAAGTTTTGAAAATGATGAGTTCAGGCAGATCTTCATGAGTCCTGGACTCTTGGACTTAGTGAGAACCTGTATACTATGAATCATTTGCCTGATTATTCATGAGAAAAATTTGTTTGTATTGATGAAAATTCAATCATGATCAATTTAAAAATTAAAATTCATAAACCATTCAATATTTTTAAACCACAATATTAATTAAGACATATGATAAGTCAGTGTTCTCCCCAGATACATGTATTTTATATAGCATCCTGGGAAATTGAAATACAATCTTGTTTTTAAAATTTATAGCATCACATCTATAACATAATCTATAAAAAAAAAACGCTTCAGATATCTTCACATTTAAGAATATAGCATCACATTACCATGATGCTATAAGGCCCTGGGGAGAACATTGGATATATCATACTACATGTATACTACGTTAGTTTTCTCGTTTGAATTGTTTTACATTGTCTTATAGGGGCCTTTTATAGCTGACTATGCGTATGGGCTTTGCTCATTGTTGAAGGCCGTACGGTGACCTATAGTTGTTATGTCTGTGTCATTTTGGTCTTTTGTGGATAGTTGTCTCATTGGCAATCATACCACATCATCTTTTTATACGTACATTGTATGTCAAAATCATACATGTTTTCCTGTAGTTTTCCAGGAATAAAAGAATATAGTTTACTTGTTAGATTTTACAGGTAAAATGCATGTACAAATTATATGTTATTCAGAAAAAAACCATGCATCCTATCTTGTTGACAAGTAATTTTATTTAAAGATGTGCAAACCAGGATGCACCATACTGTTGTACACATGACCGGTTTTCAAAATTTGATTATAATGTGTGATTTCTTAACTTTTTTAGGTAAGAGTATAAAAATGACTAAGATCATTACTGATTATTTAATTTTTAAAATGAGTACATTGTACCTGTACCTATTTTCATGGATTTAGTAGATATTCAGAATCAGAATCAGAATAATTTATTATAGTGTCACATACCAATATAAAACACAATGAATACATTTTACATAATATGCAATTAAAAATTATTAAATATTACAATTAAAATATTGGTACCCAGCCAAATTACTGACTTATCACATATATTATAAAACAATTAAAACTAATGTACTAAAATATAACTATACACAATACCTTCTTCGATAAAACATTTGATATAAAGTTTTAGCTAAAAATGGTTGAATAGCATCATTTGACATTAAAAAAAATAATTTTTCCTGTAAATCAAGATCGTTAAAAGAATCACAAATATCACCAGATTTATTCATTAAATCATATCTTAAATCTGCATAAAAATCGCAGCCTAATAAAAAATGTTTTTCATCTTCTACACAATTATCTGTACAATATATACAAGTGCGCTCATTTAAAGGAATTTTTGGCTTGGTGTATCTACCCGTTTCAACTGCCAGTGGTAAACAGCCACTTCTAAAATTTGACAAAACACGTCTATGCTGCCTCTATAATTTTACATAAGAACTAAATTCTAAAACATGTTTATACTCTCTATAAATACGTAATTTATTACCATTACATTGATTTCTGTCATTAAACAATTTTTCAACCCACTCATTTTTATCTTTTTCACATAGTTTAGATTTGATATCTTGCAGTTTATGTTTAATGGAAAAAGTATCATTAATAACATTTTCAATACCTAAAATTTGTGCTTTCTTTATACAATTTTTATCCCAAGACCTAGAACAATCCTTACTCCACATATGAACCTTATACGTAAGTCTTGTATCATAAGCTTTGCTCACTCTAAGAAATAGACGAAAAGTTTCCAAAATTTCTGCTGATTTCGTACTTGTAAGTCCCATATCACCTTGAATGGCTATATTTGACGCATTTGAAGCACTTCCTAAGAATAACCGACATGCTTTGTTCTGTATAACTTGTACCTCTCTCCAATTTGTATGTCCCCATATTCCAGAACCATAGTATAGAACAGGCTCAACTACCGACCTATATAGTTTCGTAAACACATCATAAGTCATTCCACCACACGAAATAAATTTAGCATATAAGGCTGAAAGTGCTCTGCTTGCTGATTTAGTAATTTCTCGTACTGTATGTTTATAATCCAGAAATTCATTCAAATGTAGTCCCAAATATCTGTAGGATGAAATATAATTAACTAAAATATCTCCGCATTTAAATTCAACGGCAGATCTAGCAATGTTTTTATTACGGTAATGAATAACTTTCGTTTTTTCTGTATTTAGAGTCATTCTCCATTTCCTACACCAGGTGTTTAAACAGTCCAACATCTTTTGTAAATTCTGCTCATTTGGAGCTATCAACGCAACATCGTCAGCGTAAAGAAGAATAGATACATTTAAGTCACCAATATCTACACCAGCATTAAGCGAGCGAATATCCTCCGCAAGATCGTTAACATATATAGAATACAAAGTAGGAGACATTTTACAGCCTTGTTTCACACCGTATTGAACCGGGAAAATATCTGTTAAGTTGTTTCCTAATTTTACAGCACTTTGTGTCGCATCGTAAAGAGACTGAATTGCTTTTAGAAACGTTCCGTTAATACCCATTTTCATCAGCTTATACCACAACATGTCCCGATTTACATTATCAAAAGCTTTTCTCGCATCCACAAAGCACACGAAAGAATCTTTCCTTTGTAACTTTCTATTTTTAATAATTGTTGTAAGTATATATAAATGATCCAAACAGCTTCGGTTACGTCTAAATCCATTTTGCTCTTCTGCTAACATGTCATTTTGTTCTAACCAATTTGTCAATCTTTTATTCAAAATATCCGCATATATTTTGCACGGCACTGATATTAATGAAATTGGACGATATTCAAGTGGATTAAGGGGGTCCATTTTCGGTTTCGGAATCGGAGAGATCATACTCGTTAACCATTCACTAGGAACGTGCCTTCTATGAAACAAAACTGAATAATTTTATATAGCAAGTCTATACACGTGTCATTTCGTAAAATCTCACCCGGTATCTCATCAATTCCCGCGGATTTACCTTGCTTAGCTCGAAAAACGGCCTCGCGTACCTCATTCCTATATCCTATATCCTATATTGGTAAACCCAAATTTTACAAATTTTGTATATAAATACTGTGGATTACTTTTTTTTCCTGGGTACAAGTTTTCATGGATAAAGAAGAAAACTTGTATGTTCATTGATATTTATAATTAACTTCAGGGTTTTGCCGAGGTCTGAATGCAAGCCTATATGAAATTTGTCAATCATTAAACATCTTATTTTGTGGTTTACCTGTACCCACGAAATCCACGAAAATTGATATCCAATGAATAATAATGAATGCACAGTATATATATTAGGCTTTTATGCTGATTTTGTTGGGCATAACCATAAAATTCTACATCCACAAAAATAAGACATTTCCTCTCGATTGTACCCACTAAAATAATGAAATTAGCAGTATTCGAAAATCTGACTTAATTTTAAAGAACTATAAATAATGGTCATTTGCTATTCTAAAAAAATTATCATATAAGCTCAGCTTCGTATAGAAATCGACCTTAAATGCAAGCGCATGAATACATGTAAAATACTTTGATTAATTTTGGATCAATTTGGAAATCAAAGAAAAGATGATTTTTAAAGTTTTTTTGTAGGGTTCTCATATCGACTGAACTTTGAATCAGTTACACAAATGTTTCATCGTAACTTTACTTTGAGATTTGTTCAACCTGAAAAAAGTAAACAGATATATTGATATTCATTGGCATAAAGTCAATTTCTACCAGACACAGCTCAATTTTTATCTTGAAAAAAGTGAAACAAGTAGAAATAAAATATTGTTTAAAGTTTAAATTATGGATTGTCATGAGTTACCTTTCATCAGAATTGACTAAAAGTCAACTTTTACAAGTCATAAGATTTTATGGAATTTTTTCTCTTTTAAAAAATATTTCAACTTTTTGGACACACATTATACATGTACAACATTTGCAGGTAAATATCAATGTATTATGATATAGTCTATGCACCTATATATAGCTATATTTTTAAATTTTGGGATCTAAATGAAAATGTTACAAATTTCTATCATAAACATGCACTTTTAATATGACCGCAAAAAAAATTTTGCTTCGTATAATGCTATCATGTTTGCGTCGTCGTCGTCTGAAGTTGAATTTAGTTTCCAGACAATAACTTTAGTTTTAGTGAATGGATCTCTATAAATTATTACCAGAAGGTTCAATACCACTAAAGGAAGTTTGGGATTGATTTTGGGGTTTATGGTCCCAATTAAGTTAAGTAATTAGGGGCCAAAAAGGGGGCCCAAAATGAGCATTTTTGCAGTTTTCAAACAATAACTTGTGTTTAAGTGTATGAATCTCTCTGAAATTATTCCACAAGTTTCCATACCATGAAGGGATGGTTAGTATTGACTTTGGGTGGTAATGGCTCAAAATGTTTTAGAATTAGGGGCATTAATGGGGGGAAAACTAGGTTTTTCTGGTCAATGGACAATTAAGACAATTTAAAAGCAGTGTAAGGGAGTTAATTCAAAAACATTTAACATACAATGTTGGTTATGTTCAGATATACCTCCCTTACACTTCTTTTAAATTATGTATAAAGATATGTCAGGTTTTGGACTAATTGCAAAAAAGGGTGGTGGTATGAGTTTTCAAAAGAAAAAATTACAAATTTCTCAAATTACAAATTTTTGAAAAGTTTGAAGAAGAAATCTTTAATTGCAATATTGAGCAAAAGATTTGTAAGATCTTGACATTTGTTTAGTGTCAGTAACTCATATTATGTCAAAATTTGATCACAATCCAAATTCAGAGCTGTATCAAGCTTGAATAATTACATTAGATGTATGTTTCATTATAATACGTTATTCTGATTAGCTAACTGCACATCACGTGTTATTCCTTAAGCAGTTGTATCACACAATAAAACTTATCATTCATGATGACTCAAGGTCCCATAATAAAGTGCACGGGTAAATTAAATAAAAACTTGATGTAAATCGTGTTTTCGTGATCCTAGCTAAAAAATGTAATTATAAGTATTGAATGCTTCTTTTTGTAACTTCATAGGGTTGTAAAAGCGTTGACCGTGCACACATTTTTAGAATGAAGCGCTTCCGCGCTTCATACAAAATTTACTTCGGTCAACGCTTTTACACCCCAATAAAGTTACAAAAAGAAGCATTCAATTCTTAAATGTTGTGTCCAAATTACTTGCCCCAATTATTATTATTTAGGGTTTGACATCTGCGGTTGTATAAAGCTGTGCCCTGCTGAACACCTGGTTTATCATGTATATCAATAAAAAATATGAAGTTTTTATGCAATTTTATATGTGATTAATTTTTAAAATGATGTTTATGATTAACAGACTAATCCAGAACAAACATCTAAGATAGGTTTTAAAAAAAAATGATCTTTTCTACATGTTCTACTTGTAAATAGGATGAAATTCAGTTATGCGAGTACAAATGTAGCAACTAGGAAAAATAAAATGAGCCATCTTTTAACCACCAAGAATATGATATATGATCAGTGAAGAGTGAATGCTAATCATGATATTTTCTATTTGTCCTTCAAGTATTGCGTGTAATTAGCTTAGGAGATGGAAAAGAACTTTCATCTTGATAATTAAGAAAAAAATCCAAGTTTAATTAACATACTTTCTTTGATGTTTGACAAATTTGACATTGCCGTAGAATTTTGTAGAAAGATTTGCTTTTCTTAATTTCATCATCTTTCTTTTCATCTTGATCAATTTCCTGATGATCATATAGATTTTTATCTTTGGTTTTGAGAATAAATTAACATACTTTCTTTGATGTTTGACATTGCCGTAGAGTTTTGTAGAAAGATTTTATTTTTTATTTTATTTTTCCTAGTTGCTACATTTGTACTCACATAAAAATCGTTATATATAAATATAAATCGTTAAAAGGTGGCTGATTTTATTTTTCCTAGTTGTATTGTAATTTGTATGTGAGGGCCTCAGGGAAGATTAGTTTATTGTAACTAACTGAGTTTACCCTCTTTAAATAAAGAATTTATTATTATTATTATTATTATTATATATTATTGATATTACAAGGGAGGTAAATCAATTTTCATCATATAAATTTCTTTTTATGAACCACCTAGGTGCATTTTGTTTTCCGGTCTGTGCCTCTGTTTATCCACCTATTTGTCCCACTAGAGGTTTAATTTTTTGGTCAAGGTAGTTTTTGATAAAGTTGAAGTCCAATGAACTTGAAACTTAAAACTTGTGTTCCCTAATCCCTATGCTATTATTTTTCTGATTTTAATGCCATATTACAGCCAAATTATAGTTTTGACCACAATTTCACTGTCCACTGAAAATAGAAAATAATACTGTGAGTGGGGTATCCTTACAATTTTCTAAAGAATGTGTTGCAAAATTAACAAAAATCGATAAGATCAGATATATTTTTAGTCCAAGACCTGTTGGTCCTGTGCTTATTTCAAGGACTGCATTGCTGTGTTGAATATTTTTAAAATCACAATCCAAATTCAGATCTGTATCAAGTCTGAATAGTAACTGTGTGTGACTCCATACTTGCATGAACTCACTGTTCAGGGTTTGATCTCTGCGGTTGTATCAAGCTGCACCCAGGGTAGCATTTTAGATCTATAAGTTTTGCTAACTCTTTACACTGTGGAGTGTGGATGGATGCAGGTCGGTACCAAAATCCTCTCTAGTTGAAGTGTAATATCATTGATTTATCTGTTGAGACAAGCTATTGATTGGTAATGAGAATATTTCTCAGATTTCCAATACTTTAATTAAGATATTGTGTTTTATCATGAACAAACTCTTACATTGCTTGATTAGATCTGAGGTAAGGTGTTTGAATTTTTCAATTTTTTTATATATTTTTGATCATTATTATTAGCTCACCAGGCCACCGTTTCACAAAGCCTTCTTAACTTACGATCATCGTATCAGTTTACGATCGGTTTACGTGTGGTTCTACGTTCCCGTTACGTGTGTTTCACAAAGGCATCGTAAAGAACTACTAAGTTGATCGCAAGTTACGTCGTGTGTATCATCGTAAGTGTATCGTAAACCGAGAAGAGTGCTTTCTTTCACGTCCGCACTTTTATCGAGTATGGCATGCCAAATAAACATTTTTAAAAATAATTATTATGGACGGCGAATTATGGCGATATTTTTATATCAACATTAATACAACTAAAGAATTTTAGTCCGTTTTCAATATTAATTCAAGATATATGACGCTTACAGTCATAGGACAAAAGTAAGTTCCCACTCAAAAAATGTCCGATTATTTCAACTAAAATTGGTATTTTTCAAAAAAATATTACAAAGTAAGTCTATGAGTGATTTTTATAAAATAGATACCATAAGATGCAGAAATGTCTGAAGTTTAATTGTTTATTTGGCCATATTTTTAGTGAGGTTCTTTTTCATTATTCAATGGGTTAAACACAAATGCAATCTTTTACGATTTTAATTTGGTTAGAATACATAACAACCTTTGCCGTGAGTCAAGCAATATTTTCCTTTGTGTTCACCTCGTCAGTAATAATACATATATTAACAACACTTTGTACCAATATTCTTTTTGGAGACAAAAACAGTCAAATATATTAAACGAAACTATCCGACACAGTGAGGGTCTAGATTAGTGGCAACGAGGGGGGGGGGGGGGGGTTGTTGCATTTCTTTGTTCTGTAATTCTTTTAGCCATTCTTATCTTTTCAGCATTACAAAATATGCTAATACTTTAAGTTATGTGCCTCTTTAGAATTTGCACTACACAAATGAAACCATTTATCAATTTTGTTAAATGTCTGATTGAAACGAAACACAGAAAAATATAAATATTTTAACTTAGCTTATTTGTAATAAGTTGGATATATGGGATAGCAATTTAAGCAGTAGATAAGATGAAATTAGTTATATTTGATCTTATCTAGTTTGTGATATATGAGGAAATAGTACCGAGAAGCTAGCGCTGAGCATAAAGTTTTATAACATATACAGCAGCATTAGTTATCCGACATTAAGAGTAATCTGGAATCTTGACAGAGTAAAAATTCTATCACCAGAACAGGTTAGATTTTATTATTGATGGCCCAATATAGAAAAAATGCTTATCAATTAAGTCGTTTTGGAGGATTTTAAAATGTATTTAAATTTTATTCGTGTTGAAAGAAAAATAGGTTTTCCCCAACCCCCAAAAAATCAAAAACAATATCATCCGTCTTCGAGCATTCGTCTTCCAGATCTATAAAATATATTGTTGTTTTTTTGTGTGTTTTTTTTTTAAATTGGAATGAATTATGGATCTCTCAAATATGAAACCGAAGACGTAGGAATCATTCCGGTGAAAGAGACGTCCCTTAAAATTATCCATAAATTTTGAAATTATAAAGAAACTAAGGTTTCAACTCCATTAGACAAAGTTGATCTTCGTCTGCATGATTTGGCTATTTATTAGGTATTTGTATCAAATTTTATTTTTGTATTAAAACTAGAAATTGACCTGTTGTCTCACAAGGAAACAGCTGTTTTGACGTTTTTTGTAGAAAAGTTCCTACATATTCTAAAAACTTTGCACCCACATTATGTCTTCAATTCAGTGAGCAATATTGAATTTCATGCTAAATACAGGAGCTTACCAGATTAAATTAACGCGACCTATTAAAATAGTCAAAACAATAAGTTTTTATGCCAATTACAATTGAACTTTTTATATCAATTCGAGATTTATGTCATGTTGATCTGTAATGTATTTATTTGTATTAAAACTTGACCAACTTCTGAAAATCTGGCAGACCGTACGCGAACAGTCCGACGTATACGTATTTTTAAAAAGTACGCATACGGTGTGGAACATAGACATCTATCTATATTGTTGTAAACTATACTATATACTATGTTGCCTTCTGGATGTCCTTAGCTTGTCTTTGTCATTTGATTGCTGTCTTATTAACGTATAACCTACATTTCCAACAGTTTTGTATAGCTAAAACGGCTATTGTGTATAGAATAATTGTCTTCCTTTCCCTAAATAATATGCTTAAAAAAAGATGGACTGAGGAGAGATGTGCACAGGCACTTGTTTCGATCTATCAATGGGAAGGTCGACAATCCATATATGGGCGTTTTTCAATAAAAATGCATTTTCTTGTCCTAGCCACTTTAAAAAAAAATGTGTTTGGTCTTTGCAAGTAATTTTTTGTGCAGTCAGTACATTGAATTAGATTTAACATTTTTAAGCAAAGAAACAGTTAATTTTGTAAAGGGATTGCTAATTTATTGATTCCTGAATGGTCCAAAACAACCAAAATGGCATGTCCCTAGACCGCCTGTTCAACATTCATACTCTAAAATATCGTAAAAAAATGTAGAAATAAATGTTATTTTTACTTAATATAAGTTCTTTAATAATTCAAAAGTATGTTTAGAGCCATTATAAACAGCTTTTAACATAGGATTTTTAATTTCAGAAGGTGTGTCCCTAACAAAATGTCCACTACGAAACGAAGTCATTAAAATTTGCTAATAAACCGTTTTATAAAATCAATGTAATTTTTGTTTGCAAGAGATATAAACATTAGGGTCTTACAAAAGAAGTGATGCTTTTATAACGGCAATTAAATTGTTGGTAAAAAAATTTAGCACATCAAATGGACCAGAGTGATACCGTATTTTTGTAAATGTCCACTACGAAACGGGCCAAATCTCCATCAGTATCTGGTTTTAAAATTATGAAAAAAATATCAGTGTACAGTTTAATACATGCTTTGATGAATACAATCAGTCTTGTTACTTTTGCAATAAAGGGATTGTGGGGAAAAAATAAAACATGTGAATACGTCCCCTACGAAACGGTCACCTACGAAACACGTATGGGAGAAAAACGTTTCGTAGGGGACACTACCACTACCATGCAGTCTTTTTTTACCCTTTTTTTCAATTATATTCGTGCAAAGCAAATACCAAGGGTTAGTTTCATGTAATTTTTATTATGTGTTTATTAACATAGAATAGTGTTGATGGCAACTACGAAACTTTTTGTCCACTACGAAACGGATTTGTCACCTACGAAACGCATCAAAATGTCCACTACTTAACACGAGTTGTACCTTCATATGTGAAGTACTGTCAAATCTTTATCGATAAAAAATGGTTCTCCAATTCAGAAAAAATAGATTTTCCTAGTATATAAAGTAAACAAACTTGAATGTCTATAGGAAACATTTAAAATTGCAAACATATATGTGTGTTTGGAAGCAGTTTTATAGGGGACAAAAGTCCCCTACGTAACAGTACTAAAATTATGAAAAAAATATCATTATAAGGAGTATTTAAGATTGCACTTTTTGTTTACAAACAGGTCTATAATAGAGGTATTCAAAATAACTCTTGAAATTAAATTTTAGACAAGTTGATTTTCCATTTTTTTTAGGTCTGAAATATACGCTTTTATTGAAAAACGCCCATATATATTACATATTGATAGTCGACCCATTGATAGAAACAGGTGCATGTGGCAATGTCCCTAAATAAAAATATATAAAGTAAACAGAAAAAAATGCTTCACTTTTCAATCTTTAACTTCCCCTCCCCCTTCCAAATTTTTTTTCTACTGTATTATTTTTTTAAGACATGTCGCATCTACACAAAGTCTTATTGATCTGCAGCTTACCCCTCCCCCTATTAGTTTTGGTATATATGATCTACATTAAATTCGATCCAAAAATAGTCACTAGAAAGGCATACAGTAACACATCTAAATAGTTGCAATAAATTCCATTAACCACGAAACTAATTACAGTCAGATATTTATTTCGATATTCTAATTAAAATACATTTCTTTTTTTGGCCGAAATAACAAAAAAAAATAATTATTATCTGGTTTGACTGTGAAAAACTGATTTCAGATTTATATTGTACACATAACTTTAAAAATGGGAATAAAACATCCTTCTTTAAACGTTTTATCGATTACCACTGTGTCTGTAGTGATATAATTATAAATAGATTTCAGAACGCGGACGTGATAGAAAGCCTATTTATTAAATTATTTTAAGACGTACGCCGGTAGGAAATAACATGAGTAAACAATGATTAATACCTTAGATTTGCAAGTAAGTTGCTTGCATATACAAATAAACAAACGAAGAAAGACTTTAAGTGTAGTTCTATAATATTGAAGATTCTTCTTCGTCATCAAATATTTGAGGCATCTTGACCAAGAATAAAGAACGCTGCAGCCATGTTAGATGGATTAACTTTAATTTTCGTAGAAAAACTACGACGGAGTTACGACTGGGTATAGCTGTAGTAAGTTACGCCAGGATTTACGCATTATTTACGATCATCTTAACTTGCGACGGCTTTGTGAAACGGTTGTAAATCCTACGATTTATTTACGATGGACTTACGATGACACGTAGACTTACGAAGGCTTTGTGAAACGGTACCCTGGCCTAAAAGGCCATGTGAGCTTTTCTCATCACTTGGCGTCCGTCGTCGTCGTCGTCGTTAACAATTTTTCAAACATCATATTTGCTAACTTTAAAAAATCTTCTCCTCTGAAACTACTGAATGGATTTGGATGAAACTTAGCATGATAGTTCCTTAGATTATCCTGCACAAAGTGTGTGCTTCGATTTTTGATCCGTCAAAAAACATGTCCGCCCTTACTTTAAATAGAACATAGGGGTCAAATGCAGTTTTTGGCTTATATCTCAAAAACGAAAGCATTTAGAGCAAATCTGACAGGGGTAAAAATGTTCATTAGGTCAAGATCTATCAGCCCTGAAATTTTCAGACGAATCAAACAAACCATTGTTGGGTTGCTGCCACTTAATTGGTAATTTTAAGGAAATTTTGCAGTTTTTGGTCATTATCTTGAATATTATTATAGATGAAGATAAACTGTAAACAGCAAAAATGATCAGCAAAGTAAGATCTACAAATAGGTTAATATGACCAAAATTGTCAATTGACCCCTTAAGGGGTAAATGTCCTTTAATGACAATTTTTCACAATTTGTTCATCATATTTGCTAACTTTAAAAAATCTTCTCCTCTGAAACTACTGAATGGATTTGGATGAAACTTAGCATGATAGTTCCTTAGATTATCCTGCACAAAGTGTGTGCTTCGATTTTTGATCCGTCAAAAAACATGTCCGCCCTTACTTTAAATAGAACATAGGGGTCAAATGCAGTTTTTGGCTTATATCTCAAAAACGAAAGCATTTAGAGCAAATCTGACAGGGGTAAAAATGTTCATTAGGTCAAGATCTATCAGCCCTGAAATTTTCAGACGAATCAAACAAACCATTGTTGGGTTGCTGCCACTTAATTGGTAATTTTAAGGAAATTTTGCAGTTTTTGGTCATTATCTTGAATATTATTATAGATGAAGATAAACTGTAAACAGCAAAAATGATCAGCAAAGTAAGATCTACAAATAGGTTAATATGACCAAAATTGTCAATTGACCCCTTAAGGGGTAAATGTCCTTTAATGACAATTTTTCACAATTTGTTCATCATATTTGCTAACTTTAAAAAATCTTCTCCTCTGAAACTACTGAATGGATTTGGATGAAACTTAGCATGATAGTTCCTTAGATTATCCTGCACAAAGTGTGTGCTTCGATTTTTGATCCGTCAAAAAACATGTCCGCCCTTACTTTAAATAGAACATAGGGGTCAAATGCAGTTTTTGGCTTATATCTCAAAAACGAAAGCATTTAGAGCAAATCTGACACGGGGTAAAAATGTTCATTAGGTCAAGATCTATCAGCCCTGAAATTTTCAGACGAATCAAACAAACCATTGTTGGGTTGCTGCCACTTAATTGGTAATTTTAAGGAAATTTTGCAGTTTTTGGTCATTATCTTGAATATTATTATAGATGAAGATAAACTGTAAACAGCAAAAATGATCAGCAAAGTAAGATCTACAAATAGGTTAATATGACCAAAATTGTCAATTGACCCCTTAAGGGGTAAATGTCCTTTAATGACAATTTTTCACAATTTGTTCATCATATTTGCTAACTTTAAAAAATCTTCTCCTCTGAAACTACTGAATGGATTTGGATGAAACTTAGCATGATAGTTCCTTAGATTATCCTGCACAAAGTGTGTGCTTCGATTTTTGATCCGTCAAAAAACATGTCCGCCCTTAATTTAAATAGAACATAGGGGTCAAATGCAGTTTTTGGCTTATATCTCAAAAACGAAAGCATTTAGAGCAAATCTGACTGGGGTAAAAATGTTCATTAGGTCAAGATCTATCAGCCCTGAAATTTTCAGACGAATCAAACAAACCATTGTTGGGTTGCTGCCACTTAATTGGTAATTTTAAGGAAATTTTGCAGTTTTTGGTCATTATCTTGAATATTATTATAGATGAAGATAAACTGTAAACAGCAAAAATGATCAGCAAAGTAAGATCTACAAATAGGTTAATATGACCAAAATTGTCAATTGACCCCTTAAGGGGTAAATGTCCTTTAATGACAATTTTTCACAATTTGTTCATCATATTTGCTAACTTTAAAAAATCTTCTCCTCTGAAACTTCTGAATGGATTTGGATGAAACTTAGCATGATAGTTCCTTAGATTATCCTGCACAAAGTGTGTGCTTCGATTTTTGATCCGTCAAAAAACATGGCCGCCCTTACTTTAAATAGAACATAGGGGTCAAATGCAGTTTTTGGCTTATATCTCAAAAACGAAAGCATTTAGAGCAAATCTGACACGGGGTAAAAATGTTCATTAGGTCAAGATCTATCAGCCCTGAAATTTTCAGACGAATCAAACAAACCATTGTTGGGTTGCTGCCACTTAATTGGTAATTTTAAGGAAATTTTGCAGTTTTTGGTCATTATCTTGAATATCATTATAGATAAAGATAAACTGTAAACAGCAAAAATGATCAGCAAAGTAAGATCTACAAATAAGTTAAATATGACCAAAATTGTCAATTGACCCCTTAAGGGGTTATTGTCCTTTAATGACAATTTTTTCACAATTTGTTCATCATATTTGCTAACTTTAAAAAATCTTCTCCTCTAAAACTACTCAACCAAATTCAACCAAACTTCAACTGAATGATCAGTAGGATGTATAAAATAAAGTTTGTGTTTTATTTTCTATTTTGTCTAAAAACATGGCCGTCATGGCTAAAAATAGAACACAGGGTAAAATGCAGTTTTTGGCTTATATCTAAAAAACTCCAGCATTTAGAGCAAATAAGACTATGAAGTTAAAATATTTATTAGGTCAAGGTCTACCTGTCCTGAAATTTTCAATTTTCAATTTGCAAAAAAAATAATTTGTTGTGCTACTTCCAAAAAATAGAAAATATTCTGACCAGAAAAAAAACCATGTCCCCCTACAAGTTAAATGGTCCATGCCTTACTGTTATTAATGAAATCATTTAACTGTTTTGCTGTTATTGGAGCCCCTTGCCCCTTCTCAGCAGGGGAATAAATCCAAATCATGAATGAAGAAATTCGAAAGAATAACAATTTAATAATGTAACAATAACAATTTTATTGTTAAAATTCTTTTATTGTAACTATAATGTAATAAAAATAAACTCATTTTCTTTATTTATAAACAGTAAGTCATATATATTTGTAATATTGAAGAATTGTTAGCTGTACATGTTTGCCTGGCATGGTTCATCAATATGTTCAATAAGGCATTGCTTACCAGGTGAGCGATTCAGGCTCTTGAGAGCCTCTTGTAGTAAAGGGGTTGTCAAAATGTTTGGACATACTGTAAAATCAGAATTTTTCATGGAGGATTTAATTTCGGTCATTTCGTGGAAAGAATATATCCACCAAAATAAAAAGCTGTCCCTTTGAATAAATAAATTTACTAGTGCCTGAAGTTTAATTTCTGACAGACTAAACACACTTAGTCAAGTGTGAAGTTAGATAGATAGTTTATTCTCATAAAACCATGCAAGTACAAAGGTTACAGAGAAGTTAAAAAAATAGTATACATAAAAATAAAAAATGCATTAAAAATGCATAAAATTCAAAATTTCGGATGAGATAACATATAAAAGAATATATATATAGACTTATATAGTCAAATGTTAAAGCTTAAATTGTATAAAGAAATACTTTCTATAAGTATGTTAAATAAATTATGGTTGTTAAGAAGGAGTGAGCTTACTTATAATGCATCTTATAAAATTGCAGAGGTTTCTTGGTGTCTTTGGTTTTTTTGAATTAAACAATTTGTTGAATGTAAAAATGTTATGTCTTGGTATTAGTCCATTTGGAATAAATCTTCTTCTTTCATCTTGTAAAGCCGGGCAAACAAAAATATAGTGGTATTCGTCTCCGATATCTCTTTTTGTACATATTGAACATTTTCTATCACTTCTGTCAATGTTATACCATCTCCCCTTTTCTATTGGCAGTGAATGATTCGATGTTCGGAATTTACAAAGTGTATATATAGCTCGGTCATTTATGATGTTGAAATAATTCTCAAATTCAAAATGTTCCTTAAAGAGCCTATATGTAATGCATTTTGATGTGTTCTAAATAGCTGAGTTCCAAATTTGTTTAAACTGGTCAATTAATCTAAGTTTGATACTTTTTGGTAACCATTTGGTGAGGTCTGTATTTTGCACATAAAATAAGTTTGAAAATCCGGCATTGTCCAATATATTTTTAATGTTCTTTATCCATAAAATATCATCATTGTTTGTGTGATATCGGGAATATACAAATTTGTATAATATTGAGGATAACTTGTTTTCATCTATAAGCAGCTTGCACCAATATGTTATCATTCGACATTTAATGCTTATTTCCAATGGGTATCGTCCAGTTTCACTGTACACAATCATGCTTGGGGTAGATCTCTTGAGGTGTAGTAAATGCTTTAGAAATTTGAGATGAACTTGTTCAATAATGTCATTTTTTCCAAATCCCATACTTCACATCCGTATAGAAGAATTGGTTTCACCAGTTTGTCAAATAACTCTAATTGGCATTCAATTGATAAATTACACTGCCTCCCTTTTTTAATAACGTTGTACATAGCTTTTGTTGCTTTTTCTGATAGTCTTTTCTTTGCTTTATTGAAGGATCTGGATCTTGTTAACAATAGTCCAAGGTAGTTAAATTCTTTCACTATTTCAATTTCATTTTCTTCATAAATGAAATTAATATTATTAGGCTGTCTTCCTTTAGAGAAAATTAAAACTTTAGTCTTAGATGTATTTACTTTAAGTTTCCAAGTTTCACAATATTCAAGGGAGTTCGATATTGATGACAAACCTTTCACATTATGTGATAGCAAAAAATCAGTGAGGTCATTGATATATAAAGAGAATAATAGAGGGGAAAGATTTTCCCCTTGTCTAATTCCAGTGTTACATGGGAAAAAATCAGATTTTTGATTATTGTATATAACTCTTGATTTTATATTGTTGTACATACTATGTATTACTGTATGCATTTTTCCATCAATGTGATTCAATGCCATCTTGAACCATAGGCCGTTTCTCCAAACTGTGTCGAACGCCTTAGCAAAATCAATAAAAACACAGAAAAACTTTTTCTTTTGCGATCTAGCTAGGTCGAAGAGACTTTGTAATATAAATATGTTATCTGTTGTTGAATATTTTTTCCTAAAGCCACTTTGATTGTTATGTATTATTGAAAAGTTCTCGAAATATTTCGTTAATCGTTCATTTAGGATGGAGGTAAAAAGTTTTAGTATAATATACACTAGGACATTTTACAAAATGTATATACCAGCAATTCTGTTAATTGAATGAATGTACCCTTTTGGAATGTTTGGTTTATTATACCTCACACTGGGTTTCAATATAATAACCCTTCTCTGACATAATTTCCTAGTTGCAATTCATACATTTGGTCATAACATTTCACTTAGCATGCAGGCATATGCATATATGGTTACTTTAGACTCGATTTATTTTTGTGTGGAGCAATTTTCATTGATATAGAAAATTTGTATATTAATTGATGATCGATTTCCTGGTTGTGACCATGGTGACAATTTCTGTATATAGGTCAAGGCTACATGTAAAGGAAATATTTTCTTAGATTCAAACTATGGATTAGTAATCATGAAGGTTAACATTTTGATTAATTTAGATATCAATCAATTTTAATAAGATATTGCTTTCTATCAGGGGAAATCCTTACAGTGACTAATTAGTTGTTTTATTTTGGTCAATTTGCTGCATTTTTATAGCTGTATCTGTATTTTACTCATTGTTGAAGACTGCATATATGGTAACCTATAGGTGCTAACCCTATATATCAAGTTACCTTTGGTGGAGAATTGTCTCATTGGCAATCAGTCCTCATCTTATTTTTTATGATTTTTTATTAAATTATGACATCTTTTATTTTCAGTGTCCCTTCGTGTTTGCCATTACTCCACCTTTGACATGACATCTTTCCGACCTATTGTAATCAGCGGACCGTCTGGAGGTGGTAAAAGTACACTGTTAACACGCCTCTTCAAAGAATTCCCAGACTGCTTTGCATTTAGTGTTTCACGTAAGTATTAAAATTTATGAATGAATAAAAAAGTCTGTTATACTTTTTAAATGGTTAGTTGATGAGGACTGCAATGTACATTTATATTTCTTGCTGTATATATGTATGCCTATACTTTTGTACAAAGGATATTTTACCAATGTCCGTCTGTTTTCAGCTCACACATCTTACTAAAAACAAGAGAATGTTTTGATATGTGATTTACATGTATCTTGTATCATATGAATTGAATATTTGGAAGAAAGTTTGCATTTATCTGAATTTTTTCAATGCTTAACAGTAAAATTGTTTAGATTATAGTACACTTGTATATAATTATTCCAGTATTATTGAACCTATTCATTTAAAACCTATTTGGGGATCACCAAATCATTGTAAATGGAAACTTCATTTGAAATTTTGCCCACAAATTTAATACAGTCATGTATAACACTCTAATTAGTCATTTTATAGTAGGGACTATTAAAATACTATTTTGTTTCTATGAATGGTAGTATTGCATCATGATCTGAGTTACTCAATTAACAAGAAAAATCATTTCAAATAGCACCCATTACATCTAATCAATACAGCATCAGTGATCACATTACCATAAAAAAAAGTTCAGTAAAAAGGTTTATAGAACTTATAATTATTATTGTTATATATGAACCAAATTAAAATAAAACGTTTGTATTTCGTATATCAATGCTATCAAGGGTTTGTATTTCGTATATCAATGCTATCAAGGGTTTGTATTTCGTATATCAATGCTATCAAGGGTTTGTATTTCGTATATCAATTCTTTCAAGGGCTTGCAGAGACTACATATTTTTTAAATGTTAAACAAAAATCAATATTTTGCTCCCATAGAAAATCATTCATTGATTTGATGTAGTTTGATGTGTGTATTAAAATTATGTAATCTATTTTTGACTCAAGCTTTACACTTCCTTCTTAATAAGCATAAAAAATTGTAAGCACAACTAATCTGAACTCAAAACTTTATATAACTCATTATATAGCTATAGGGAGATATCGGGCTTTAAGTTTCTTTATACTTTCTTTGTTGAATTGTTTCTTTTTGTTTTATATATTATAGTTTTTTGTTAGCTAAAGCCAACAAGAGAAGAGAAAAAAAGTTTGTGTAATGATTGGTGGGTTATAAAAAATTCATAGTTTTCCTATCATGACAATGTTTAAAAATAGTTTCTATGTTATTTATAGATACAACTAGAAATCCACGAGCGGGTGAACAAGATGGAAAAGGTAAATTGTCACAACAACTTGATTTAGCAAGAAAGGCTCTCAAAGGATCTACAATGTACTCCTACCTAACTTCCAAAGAGAGTAAAAACTTTGTTTACATAGCATTTCATAACAATTTAGCCAAATTTTGCAGTTCTATTTCAATCCAGTGAGAATTTAATCACTTGAACTATTATATTCATAAATGTATGAAAAATATGAACAAGAGTTGATGTCAAGGTTGTTTATTATTACAATTGTTAGTATTTTGCCCAATAATGCAGAAATTTTCATTTAACACAATTCAACCTTTTTGCGTCCATTTCTTAATTTTGAAAGCTAATTTTTGATTTTGTTTTGTAAAGAGTTTGTATAATTCCTTTTCAGATTATTTCTTTGTTACAAGACCAGACTTTGAGGCACTAATGGCAGAGAATGGTTTTTTAGAACATGCAGAATTCTCAGGGAATAGATATGGAACAAGGTATGATGTTTTCTTACTCTAATGATTTTTTTTTGTTTTCTGTTTTAATAAAGTTTCAGAAGAGACTAATAAACACTAATAAAACATGATGTCAAAAAAGGATGGACAACCCCATGCCAAAATTTTTTTTTTAAATAAAAATTACACAAAAACTGTGCAATAGACTATTCATTCTATTGATTGAAGAATTTCAAATAAACAATAGCTGACTATGCGGTTGGGCTTTGCCCATTGTTGAAGGCCATACTGTGACCTGTAGTTGTTAATGTCTGTGTCATTTTGGTCTATTGTGGACAGTTGTCTCATTGGCAATCATACCACATCTTCTTTTTTATAAAAACCTATTAGTTAACCCTGTCAGAGTAAAAACTTCTTTGTAATTCTCTCTATTTTGATAGTTAAACACATTTCCTTATTTTTTGGGTCTTTCTTCACTAGCGATACAGATAATATTGCTCTTTTGACAAGAAATTACCCCACGCCTCCACATTGTCACTGGACAAATAAAATAACTCCTAGAAAAAAAATTGAATCATAATTTCCTGCTGATATGCACATCTACATGTACACAGTATGACCTTATTATCTACAAAGTTTCATGAAATTATGTTGTGTGTTTTCACAGGAGTTGCATTAACAAACTGTTGCAAAAGTTTATTGAGGTAACTAAAATGAAAGTTCAAAGGGGCGTAACTCCTAGAAAAAAACTTTGTCATTAGATCTCGGATACAGTCAAAACTGTAAAAAGTATCATTTTACCATTATTTCCTGTCGATATGCACATCTACAAATATTTTTTTTACATAGTACATGTATGTCCCTATTATCTTCAAAGTTTCATGAAATTCTATTGTGTGGTTTTAGAGGAGTTGGGGTGGTCAAGAACAGGTCTATCGGACAGACGACGGGTCAAAAACATAATAACCAAGGCAATAAATTATGTTGGGTATAAAAATTTGGTGACAAATGTCATTTGTTTTTTTCACGATTTGGGAAAGACTGATGAAATGATGGCATCATAAATCGTAAAACTATATTATCCATGTCCTTTTTTTGACTACCTCTTAGTTTGGGGATAAAATATGTCAAGGAAAATCATCTGTTGTCTCACTTTCTACTACATAAGTCTTTCATAATGAGCAAAATAAAGTGAATATATATAGTCTGATTAAATCAAAATTGTACAAAAACAAAGGCATAGTAATAAAAATTGTGTAAATAAATTCCTGAAAATAGACTAAAATTAAATATATGTTTGACTTCAAACTTATTTGTATAGGATTGTCAGTTTTGCTACCAAGGCTACTGATTCTCTCTGTGCAACTTGTCTTCCTTCACAAATAAAAACTGACTGCCAAGAAATTGCACAATAGCACTGAAAGTGGCATTAAACACTAATCGATCAATTTATCTTGTCTGTCTATCCTGATTGTTAAGGGAAAAAAATTAGATGTTTATACATTAAATATATTTATAACTTTTCAGTAAAAAAGCAGTAGAAGATATACAAAAGACTGGTAGAATATGTATATTGGACGTAGAAGTTAATGGTGTTAAAAATATAAAAAAGACAGATTTCAATGCTAGATATGTGTTCGTCAAACCTCCTAGTATAGATGTTTTGGTAAGATGATTTGATGACCCTTTTAGAGCTAATTTTCTTATGTGTGTAGAGTAAGACTTTGGTTGGCTTGATTGCATTGTTTGTATATTGTATAATTGTATTTAGGATGATGTCCAATCAAATTTAACATGTTTAAATATAGTACAATGATATACAGATTTAACTATGCTGATCTATATTGTTTGCAAATGTCAATCTTAATAACAACATTTATACAAAAAAGCAAGCCAGTTAACAAAAGTCTTACTCTACTAGCATTAGGAAATAAGCTCTTACACAAAATAAGAGAAATCTACAGAACACTCTTTATTATTGCATTGCTCCAATTATTGCAAAGGACTATCACTTTTCCTTAGGATTCTCTCTGGGCAGTCCAGTTTCCAACACCAATAAAAACTTACCACTATGCATGAAATAGGATTTTGGAATCAGGACCCCTCCAAATCCTCGACCCTCATACTTAGTATGACAAAGCATATATTCTACTTGTTGAGAGTTGAACTAGGATTTGATAAGTATTGTCAATTTATATGACCCACTTATTGACATTATGTTTTTCGACTTTTGTTCGTTCATCCATCTGTCCCCATTAAGGTTAAATTTTTTGGTCAAGGTAGTTTGGAAGTTGAATTCCGATCAACTTGAAACTTAGTACACATGTTCCCAATGATATGATCTTACTTATTTTAATGCCGAAAATAGATTTATTTTTGACCCCAATTTCAGGGTCTACTGAAGATACAAAAATGATAATCTAGCGGGACATTCGTGTACTATGGACACATTCTGGTTTTATCCTCAGTCATCCACTTCTTTTTACAATATTTTTGACATTTCAGTGGGGTAAACTGAGTATAAAAATGATGTATTCTTGTTGAGAGTTGAAATGGATTTTTACATGTATTGTCAATTTTTGTTATTATCTGAACTTCTGTATTTTTATAGGTTGAAAGATTAAAATCACGAGGAACAGAAACAGAAGAAAGTTTACAGAAAAGAATAAATTCAGCAACAGAGTCTCTGGAATATGGTATGAGAGAAAGATTTTCTTATTATCGTGCCTTCCCAAAAAGAAATTGGAAAGAGGGAGTTTAAAAGAAATACATTTATCAGTTTTAAAACATTTTTTTTCTCCAGAAAATTTCCTTTGTCCTTTTTTTCACCAAAAAATATTTTAAAAAACATCAATCTTTTTCATATTTGGAATATTAATGAGGGGAGGGGCCGGATGGGGTTTACATAATAGAGAGTAATTACTAATTAAAAAAAATAAAAGAGAAAAAATATTAAAAAAAAACAGAGAATAATGGGGTACAAAGGTATAAAGAATTCTTGTAGAATATAAATTTTACAGAATATGTATTATTTTTAAAGATATCATAAGAAAAAACATCTTTTTTAAAGAATCCAGAAATTAATGAGTTTGACTTTTATCGACTTACATTTGTATTGGTATTATTTGGGTCTTAAATGGAAAGAAAAGAAATCAAGAACCTGCTTTAATTTTGGTTAATGACCTTTTATGAGTTTTTGAAGTCTTATAATAAAAGAAAAATGGGTGTTATGGGGAAAAATATTTAACCCTGTATTGAAGGGGAAAAAACAAGGAGTCTGAACAAATGACAAAAATTCCTAAACCTCACCCAAGTACATCCTTAATGTTATTCTTCTTTATTCACAATGCAAATCAGCAAAATGATAACATTTAATTAGCTTTGTTAAAATCAGTGATACAGCAGCATCAGTATGTTAATCTTATAGGTGTTATGTTTTCCTTTTCAGCTGAACAGAAAGGCAGCTATGACCACATTGTTATAAATGATGATTTAGACAAAGCTTATGATAATTTCAGGGGATTACTTATAGAGGTACATTATAGAATTTAAGATTGGAGGATTGGTAGCAATATTATGCAGGCATCAGCAGAATAGATATTATAGAGCCCTTTATAGAAGTAAAAACATCATCAAACACATTTTCTTACAATTTGATTAATATATATGGTGGATCATCTTAATATATTTAATGGGATAGTATTTTCTTTTTCTAAAATATAATAAAATGTATGATGCACTGCACTATTTTTCACAAACTGGCAAAAATCATTCATGTAAATATAAATCTATGAGATAATATGAAAAGATAGGTTTACAAAATGCAATTAATCGCTTATTTTTTTCTGAATTCAAATACTGAGGATTCATTTATTTTTGTGGGTATCAATTTTCGTGGATTGATGAACATTTGCATTTTCGTGGATATTTGATTTCGTGGTTTTGCCAATCTGTGCATTAACATCCTATTGTAAATTTGTAATTTGTTGGAAATTTAAATTCATGGTTCACCTGTTTTCACGAAACCCACGAAAATTGGTATCCAACGAATAATAACGAATCCCCTGTACATTATTTGCCAGTCTATCAAAGAGAGCTATTTTTATTTTACCGGCACACAAGTTTAAAATATACATCTATAAAAATTTTAATACCATCTTCTTTAGAGGAGATGATTTTTTGTCCAATGGTTGCAAGAAATAATTTTGAACAAGGCTTTAAAGCCTATAATAGAAAAACAAAGGATATGGGGTATCAATCCATGACACAAAATCAATACATGCACAGAAACAAAAACACACAAAAAGCAAAGGAATAGTGCTTTTATTGCTGTTCTTCATCTCAATGTCACAGTGATTACAAACCACAATAAAAACATCTAAATAGAATAGCTAATTTACATAAGTTCATGTCTTAACTACACTACAATAATAACAAACACAAAGCAATGCATTTAGCCGTGCAGACTAACAGCGCCGGCGTTTAATGTATATTTTATATTATAAATCATGACATATATGAAATACAAATACATTCCAAATGATGTACACAGAAAGAATAAACATCTGAAACAAGTTTACTCTGTGTTTATCTCTTTGTATGTTTGTATGTAATGTATGTATGTATGTATATATATCGGTCTTTAACGTAACCTTGCCGCCCAGGAAAAACCATCAAAAAACTTTACTAAAGAAAATTGATATGGAAACCTGTGTTCGGAGCAAGTGCAAGGCACGCCTCAGGACATTGATGCCAAACTCCATCACAAGAAAAAACAGCAAAATAATATACAATATCAAATATTATGAAACATTGAAGTTTAGTGTTGAACGTCTGCGGCTAGAATGATTTTCAAACACAAGAAAATTAAAAACCCGCTTTCACCTCATTAACATAAGAATACTTATTGACACAATCCAAATGATTGGTCCACGTAACCACGTGTACAACTACACATAACAAAAACCTGCCAAAAAAATATACCGTTCTTATATAACGTTCCTTTTAGACAACATTTTCCCGCTATACTCCGAAACGCGGGAAAATACATTTACATTAGTTCATTTTATTGCAATGTTTTGTTTTTGTAGGATATTACAGCACTGCAACAAGCCAGATTAAAAACAATGAAATAATGATGGCAATAAGATAAACTTAACTATTATCTGCATTTCTGTATTTCCAGATAGAAAATAAAACATTCCTTCTACCGGTAAATGCTATCAAATAAAAATCAATTGTTTGTTTTTGTGTTGGATTACTGTCTGAGGATAAAACCCAACATTTTATTTTATTTACTATTATGATGTAAGTAATTATAAGGGTAGATGAAATATTTTCTTCTTCTGGAAATGCAGGATTGCCGATTATGTGAAAAGGTCGATTGATTCTGCAATAAAACGGTAGCTCAACACTATTATTCAGTGCAATTTGCAAGGACTGTTTTTTATAATAATGCAATTGATTTTTTAGCAGCTAGAGCTTCATATTGATAACAAATTGTAAAGTTTTGGAGGGTTTAATTTTAAGCTATCATATAAAATCCTGTTGAACAGGAAATTTAATTGATTACTGTATATCTAAATAAATATGTGTATTTAAAGCCCCATTTCTTTCTATGTTCACTTCTGCAATTAAGAGCTATACATGTAATAGCTATTTTGCTGAATGCTCAAATAAAGTGGCTGTTATTTCATGTCAAAACTATGCTGTATCCTAAAAATTCAACATATCTTTAGGGGTAATAGCATATTTAAGTGAACTGGTTTCTAAAAATTTAGTAGTACAAAAACAGGAACTGTTGATTTAGCAACAGGGCAAATATGCCCTCCTTTCAAATTTCATATATACCGGTATTATTTATTTATCAAAAGAAATTTTGAATTAGGATTCTTCAGTGGTCCAATGTCCTTCAATTTTTTTCTAAAACCAAAATTCCACAAATATTTTACTTATTGAAAAAGTTACAGCTATGTGTTGGAACTATTTTATTTGAAATATGTACTTTTTTAAATAGTATATCCTTCTTATTGTGCCTGAATAAGTGGTTCTATTTCACAACAAGATTTAAGTTACATATCAACTGTTTTCTTTTTGTTGTACATTTACAAAAAAATTACCTAGACTGTCATGGGTGGATCCATGATTTTTGAAGGGCGATTAGAGGGCATCACTGAAGAAACATTTATCGGGCAAAATATGTATAGCAGTAAAATTAGAACTGCTATTGAAACATGGGTGAAATTGAATAACTGTTTTTTTTGGAACAAGCAAACCTTGAACAATGGACCAAAAAATAAAGAATAGAATAAAGTCAGGTGCTAAAATATGAACAGAAAATTATGAGGGGCTAATATATGTAAGGAAAAAAGAATAATGGGCAAAAAGTATGAAGAATATAAAGAAAAATTGGCAAAAAGTACAAAGAATAGAAAAAATGACCTAAACATTAAAGAATACAAAAATGAAGGACCAAATAGACCCTCATACAAGTGTTTGGATTTTGGGCATTTCTTCTGTGATTTCTTATCAAATATTAATTAGCAGAAAATAAACAGAATTCTGTTACTTCAGAAGGTTATCATATTTATGCTGATAACTGTAAAATTTTTGAAAAAGGAATTATTGTGTATATATAGTTTTCTATTGACAAGATTTATGTCAGAGTTGTTTCCCTCTGGCAGCCATTGATAATTTACTTATTTGATTAACCAAATTTGAACAAGTTGTATATATTCGTATAGATCAAATGATAATTGAATAAGACTAAAAAAAATGAATGCAATGTAATAAGATAAAATAACTTTTTTATAAAGTCACAAGCTGTATTTCATTGGTTAATTAGGGGTTGTTTGTCTGCTAAGTGGGAAAAAGGTTACAATATTTCAACAAACATAAATAACTCTTATATAAATAATGTCACTCCTAATCTATTGTTGTGTTTATGATTAACAATAATAAAAGTTGTGGGTAGAATATGGTTAATTCAGATATTAATGTGTATTGTGTATGTTTATTTATGACTGTTATGCAAGTTGTGGGTAGAACATTGGTAATTGAAGAAAATAATGTGTACCGTATTTGGCTATGTACAGTATGCATTGTATGTATTGTGTATTTTTACTTATAACTGTTATACAATTTGTGGGTAGAACATTGGTAATTGAAGAAAATAATGTGTACTGTATTAGGCTGTGTATAGTATGCCTTGTATTTTTAGGTTTAATGTAATGCAAGTTGTGAGTAGAACATAGTTAATTCAGGAAACATGTGTACCGTATTTGGCTGTGTACAGTATGCATTGTATTTATGGTGTATTTTTACATATAACTGTTATGCAAGTTGTGAGTAGAACATTGTCTTTTATTGTGTATTTTTATATACCTGACACCATTTAAGCTGAAAATGTTTGGCGAAATTGTGTTATGAATCAGGTTTAATTGAGAATTTATGATATAGCCACATTTTTAACATTAACTTTAGATGTCTCGAAGTATCATAATAAAAACAGGTTTGTAGACAGCAATTTGAGAAATAGCTCTACTTATAGTCTAGATTGAATACTTAAGTAAACATTAATTTTACTCATCTCAAAATAGATCTTATACTTTAGATTGAGGGACTCTTGCAGCTTTGCCAGATAAAAGATGAAATTTAAAGATGTTTTATGATGTAAAGTATCTTCAGTAGCAGAACAGTTCAGCATCACCTAAATGCTGAATGGTTTGAAACGCACGTCTGGCCTATTAAATTTTTAGCCTGGTACTTTTGATAACTATTGATGCACTATTTGTCCAATTAACAATTAATATAGACGGGTCCAAACAAATTTCTTTTGACAATCAAACATTTAAAACTATCAATCCAAAACTAAATCAAACATTATAAAAGTATGCTAGAGTTTGTTTTTTTAAATTGCCAGTCAAACTGGATTCATTGATGAATGCTTATACTGTTACAGTTAAGAATTAAATTTAAAAAAAAAGAAGGTAGTTCTTGTATAAAATACTGTTAAGAAATTATTGGGAGGTTTTATTAATGAAACTGGGAGAGAGTCGTGTATTTATAACTGATAAATATATCTGTTTGCAAATTTTCCTGAAATCACAATAATTTTAACTCACATTTTGTCCATTAAAATCGTGATAATTTCTGTATTTACAGTTATGAAAATGAATATTCCAAGTTAGAATTTATGCCGTGTTATCTTATTACCTGTCTAATCTAGACTAAATCCTTATAGTCCCATAGATTTTGATAATACAGATTTATTTGTATAGTATTGACTTTTTTTTCTTCTTATTTTTTTATTTTTCATTACCTCTGCATTTCAGTTTTCTGTTCAAAAAGTGCTAATATTGTGTTCAGGTGATGGGGAACAAATTTTTGGTTTTTGATATGTTGTGATAACAATAGGATCACAGGATTATCAGATACTAAAAACAAGCTGAAAAAGAATTAACAAAATTTTTGATTTAAATTGGACTTTTCCACCATGGCTGTTCAAAAAATATTTGGGAGGCAAATAATTAGATAATATGGGTGGTTGCATTTTCCTTAAATTTTGAGAAAAAGCAATCTATAAAATTTCATTTATGGGTGGTTGAGGTCTTCAAAAAGTGCAGGTAAGTTATATGCAAGCAGGGGCACCATTTGTTATTCTAATATTCTGAACCAAATTTATTCAGACTTTGCCCAAGATATATCTTTATCAAAATGAAAGAATTAGAATATTCACTTGTATGTTATATAAGTAGCACTTGTATTTTATTATAATTTAAAAATTTACATACATAATTAATATAAGTCAAAATTTAATTATTTGTTGTTTTTTCTGTGTATTAATGATGTCTTTTATCTTGTTATATGCTATAGATAATAAATATTCTAATGCAAGATTGTTTGTATTGTTATTTGATTGGAAAACATATCCAATTTTCATATAATTGATGCTATGAAAATGGATGCACAAGCCCAGACCACATATGACTGATTTTAAATGTATGAGTTGATGATGTCCTTTTCTGTCAGTTTGATTTAATTTAAAAGCTCTGATAGTATC